>JACYFF010031958.1:33493407-33550533 GCA_017589665.1 Selenicereus undatus | reverse complement strand
ACCGCTCCCCCCTGCCTCTCCTTCTGGGGGGGGGGGGGTCTTCTAGAAGACTAGACCTAACTTTTGCACTTAGCTACAGAACTAGAGCTGAGCAGTGCTACCCAGTACCCATCACACATCTGATGCACTAAACCACATTCACGCTTCCTCGGCTCAGAACTGAGGGCCAAGCAGCTTGTAAACCATGTCTCATTTCTAAACAATAATTTATATCAGCTCAAACCTCCAGGAGCCGAAAGAATCATTCAACAAAGTTCACTTCAAACTACAACAAAGCCTAGTAGAAACCATACAACTATACATGGGAAATCAAGCAAAGTTCTACAAGCTAATGAAGTCAGTCACAGCTTTATTCATTACATGATCTCAACAATGGAGAGCTCCTATGACAATGAATTGGCATATTATTTGTGCATTCAAAACCTTTGCTCCAGAGCAAAACTAGCACGTCTCATATATGCTGATTTGATCATTCTTGTAGAAGATATTGGTAAGTTGGGCTATGTATGTGTTTGTGTAACTTGTCCTCTGGTTTGTAAAGAGATGCTCACTGTTCAGCACCTTTGGCGGCCTTGTAGTTGTTCACCAGTTCCATCTGCACATCTTGGGAAACTGGAGAATGCTCCTTGTATTCCATGGTGAATTCTCCTTTACCCTGTGAGCCAGTTGCCAAGCAAGAAAAATGTTAAACCAAGGCTACATATCTAACATGTAGGGAACATCTCACATGGGGAAGCATATAACCTGGGTCATTGAACGTAGATCAGTAGAGTATCCAAACATCCTGTTTAGTGGGACCTGTAACACCAAAAATGAAATGATAACCTTGCAAAAAGTTACAATTCTCATAAGCAGTGAAAAGATACTGTCATGATTACCAATCCCAGGACACGCGCCCCTCTAGTTATCCTTGACAAATTGCTCATTTCCTTGCATAGGATGTCACCTTGCGTTTTCATGTCTTCTTTCTACTACATGTTCTTTTTTTAAACTTTCTTCTTCTTCTTTTTTTTCGGGGAGGGGGGGTTGGGGCAGGGGGATGTTAAAGTTATTGTATTCAAAACAGATATTTTTGGAAATGGAGATATCTAGGTTAGCCTGAATATAAGGTTGGCGCAGACCTAACTCAGCCAACTAGGGCATTAGACAGGGTTTAGCAAAATGTTAAAGTGCACATGCAACTCTGCAAGTTTTAGTTCTGCCCCATGTAGAACCAATAATTGACAACATAGATCACACACATAGAAAGTACTTCAGAGCTCGATTAGAGAGGCCACAAAGACTTTTTTTTTGGTAGGAAGTAGTACGTCACTTAATTTCGCAAGAAAAGAATGCTGCTATTACTACCTTAGGTCATCCAAAGAGCATCACTACCTAAAAATAGCAAATATAAACCCCCTAAGGGTGTGTTTGGTAGGGGGGAAAATCATTTTCCCGGAAAATAATTTTCTCATTTTACGTCGTTTGGTAAAACAAGGAGGGGAAAATCATTTTCAGGGAAAAATCATTTTACCCAATTTGAAGGAAATTGTTTTCCCTTGAAAAAGTAGGGAAAACGATTTTCCAAATCCAATTTTCGTTGCCCAATTTTGTCTTTCGTTTTATTTTCTTTTAATTGTACCTAGAATCACTCTATTTTCATTCTCATTTTGTCTCTCATTCTTCCCATCTTCTTCATGTTCATCATGTTCATCGATGATTTCCATCGTTAATCTCTGTAATTATTTTTTGAGTTCTCTAATCGTGTTACAGTTGCCTTTTTGAAGAATTTCGCAATTTAAGATGCTCATCGTCTCCCCGTTCATCATTTTCTTTAATCTGGATTTAATATCACTCAAAGTCAACTGGGTAATCCTTGGGAATAGTGCAAAAATTGAGATTCATTAATGTTGACTCTCTCTTTTGCTGGGTTTGTTACTGGGTATATTTCTTACTGATATTTTGGGTTTGATTTTGAAAAGGAGAGAAAAACAAAATTCGTTGGTTGAGTCGGGTAGAGGTGTGCAAAAAAAATCCGAAACCGAAAACCGAACCGAAAAACCGGTTAATTGAATAAATTTTTCAAAAAACGAAATTTTTTTTCGGTTCTCAGTTCGGTTACGGTTCGGATTATTTGAAAATTCGGTTAAAATCTATACGTAAAAAATAAAAATTTTCGGTAAGAAAGTGCACTTTTTAATTATTTATAAATGGTAGCCAAAGTTTAATTTTTATAAAAAGAATTTAAACATAAAAGAATGACAAATTTAGGTAAAAAAGTATAAGTTTTTAATTATTTGTAAACAGTTAACCGGTAACCGAACTGAAAAATCGGTTAACCGAAATTTTCGCATCGGTTACGGTTCGGGTTTTGGAAGAACCGAAATTTTTGGTTAACCGAAAAACGGTTAACCGAAATTTTCGGTTCGGTTCGGTTACGGTTAGGAATTTTTTCAAACCGCAAAACCGGTTAATCGATTTTCAGTTAACCGAAACTCCGGTTAACCGATTTTGCACACCCCTAGGGTCGAGTAAGAGCAGTGAGTAGGGAAAGGGGTTGATGGTAAAAAGAAATGAAATGATGACGGAGGTTCATTCTATCAAATAGCAAAAAATGAAGTGGAAAGAAAATGATTTTCCATTCTACCAAACAGCTGAAAATGTAAGAGGAAAATCATTTTCCTTGGGAAAATATTTTTCATGGAAAATGATTTTCCATGAAATCATTTTCCATGAAAAATATTTTCCCCCCTACCAAACACACCCTAAATCCCATTGAACATGCACTACAATATCTGGTCTTAGCCTTTCGGCTCCTGCACCCGTGTCTGTTGCCAGGCATAGATGGTACATTGACTACATGTCACACACATGCACAGACCTGGTAGTCATAGGACAGAAGGGCAAATAATATAAAGGTCATTTTCAAATTTGTTTATTGTTTTATGAATGGCCAGTTGGCACATTTGATAAGTGGCTAGCTTTCGTAAGTGGAATTTTTTAAATTTATTCATGATCCAGAAGTTTTGTTAATCTCTTCACTTTGTAATTCTGCATGATTCTCAGACATACATTTTAATCCATAGCAACAATTCCTTGTATCCATGTTTGATTTATGGACACATGATTCTCAGGCAATTCTTTCAGCTTGTATTATTGTAGAATCTGGACTAAACCAGAATCTCTCCCTAAATTCCCCCCTGCTTCTCTATGAATTAGCAGTCAGTGGTTTTTAATCTATGGTGTACTACAACCAGCTTCTACGTATTTCTGCAATTCACTGGCAAAGCAGCTACATTGGCCCCCCCCCCCCCCCCGAGAAGAAACTCTATCAATCCAAGTCTCAGGCCATGGGTATGGACTTCGATTTTTACACATCCCAAAGTAGTAGTGAAATAGTTGGATCTGTACCCATACTAGACAACATCCATCAATCCAACTCCGTGTAACGCAGCTCACAGAGGTTCCAAAAAACACAATCAAAATTTCTCGACCAGCTTAAGAAGTATCCCTATTCTATTTTACAGAGGCTAGAGCTGGGAAAAGCTTACCCGATACGATTACCGACCCAAACTCGACACAAAGTTAAGCGGGTTTGGGTATGAAGTTTGAACCCGTTTAGTTAAATAGGTTGACACAGTAACCCGTTTAATTAATTGAGTTAGGTTCAAGTTAAGAATCTCAGCACGAAAAAAATACCTACATGACCCATTTAATTAAACGGATTAAATAGGTCAACCTGTGTTCATCGTTTACATTTTTTACGGGAATTAGGCCACGGAGAATTAGGCTTTGTGGTCTCTTTTATAGACTTAGGGGTGTTGACATACTAGTTATGTTATTCAGAATTTTACACAATTTGAACTTTATTTGTTGTTTAAAACTTGACTTGGACATTGTTTGTAACTTAAGTAGTTGGTTTTTATGTGAACTTTCTAGGTTGTAAAGTTATGTTTTTGACTACTTTGTTGGAATAGGCTCTAAATATGTTAGCTGCTATTTTTGACGTACTTTTGAAAGCAGTTATGCCCTAAGAGACTGAAAAATATGCAATTTGTTTGGTAAATTATCTTTGGGTTGAAATTTGTGTTGCAATTAAATAGGTTGGTAGGTAAAATAGGTAATCCGAATCTAACCATTTAAACGTTAAGCGGTTTGGGTTGAACTTTTTCAACCCGTTTATTAAACGGATCGGCTTTAGATTCGGGGGTTTTCAACCTGTTTAAGTTCGATACAAACACACCTGACCCAACACGACACATTACCTAGCTCTAACAGAGGTTGACAAGTTCTATGAGATGGAATGAGACTAAGGCCTTGTTCTTTTCGTTCGGAAATGAGTTGTTAAATGGGTGACGTTGATTGAGATTGGTAAAAATGAGTTGAAATAGGTTGAAGTGGTATTTTTTTTTGTTAAAGTGGGTTGAAGTTTGTTGAAGTAGGTTGAATTCTTTTTTTTTTTTGGTATGATAGGTAGAAGTTAGTTAAAATAATGAGAAGTGGGTTGAAATTGATTGAAATTTGTTGAGGTTGTTGTTAAATTGGGATTTACCAATAAAAAAAACAGGGCCTAAGAGGAGTTCTTAATATTCGGTACCACCTTTTAAACTCTTGCTAAAAAATCCCCTGCCAACTCCCCAACAAGCCAAGGAAATATTGGTAATTTTGGGGGGGGGGGGGTATCAGGAAATACTTGTAAATTTTTACATGGACTTTCCAAGAAGAGAGACAGTGTAAGAAATTTCACAATGTATGTGCTACTTTTAATTCATACTTCGAAACTGCCAGGCAGGTAACAGGCCTACAGATATAATTAGCAGATGCCAAGCATCCATAGATTTGACATGAGACATTTTTATTCTCTTCATAATATCAATGCTTAACAATCAGAGCATAGAAGGGTACTTACATGTGCAGTAATGATAGAATCATCACCATCTTGATCATTACCGACAATCACACCTTTTCTCCTACAATTATGGAAGACACTATACATAAGGGTACAAATTTTACGGGAAACTCGTAGATTTAGAAAGCAAACCTGAGGAGCTTACTTATTAATATCACCAGTGACAGACCCTTGAAACTCTGTTGGTACTTTCACCTCCACAAGCATTATTGGTTCTAACACCACTGGCTTTGCTTTAGCATAGCACTGTAAAAGTATTATTAGAAAAAGACAGAAGAAAACATTGATATAGCAACAACTTGTTCAGTCTACACACAGATACGTTAGAAAGTAAAAAAAGACAAGGTTTCTTGGAAGGAGGAAGTCTCACTTGATTAGGAAAAACAAGCTTCATCAAGGCGATAATCTCCATCTCATATCCCATTCCCTCAAATGCATTTCACCTAGACCAAACTACCCTGGAGCCCATCACCTAAATCAACTCGAGTCATGACCTATGCAACCTATTTCTGACTAGACACCAAACCAACTTATTTTCCCCCCCAACATCAATGGCAATTCCATTGACGAGCTTAGCATTGAAGACCAACAGGCTCAAACATGTCCAGAAATAACCCAACCCTAATAACCTGTTCGCCAGGTCTATTCATCCCTAGCAATAGGGGTTAGCTGTGGAACCAATACTAGACTGAAGAATAAAACAGTGAGAAAATAAACGCATACTAGTATAACAGTGAAGTCCAAAAAGACATTTAGTATTCTGAAGCTACAAAGCAAATTTAATATTTTACTTTGGCTAGAAAGGACACAAATATACCTGTCTGAAGGCATATATAGCAGCCAGTTTGAATGCAAGTTCACTAGAATCCACGGCATGTGACGCACCATCTGTTAAACAAATACGAACATACTCGACTGGATGGCCAATAAGCGAACCCCTGCAGACAAATGCGAACTCCCTTAACAGCCAAAAGGATCCAATGGAAGGACCATGCACTCCATTGTACCATGAAACGATCTAACTTACACTGTGACGCTTAACCAACTATTTCTTCAGAACCAAATCAACAATATCATTCAGAATTGATGAGGAAAGTAGATTCTAGAAAGATAAAGAGCAAATTAGGAAAACTTACGAATTGGCTGCCTCTTTAAACCCTTTCTCAATTGCTGGTATGAAGTTTGACGGAATAGCTTGTCCAACAATCATATTTTCAAATTCAAACTTGGTTGCCAAGCCAAGTGGGAGTGGTTCAATATAACTACCAAGAAGCCAACCAAAGAACATTAGCCTTTGCAAAAAAACCTCAAATGAGGATTTCCAGGATTCCTTATAAAGATGTATGACACTCCCTCATGTTCAAGCGATTGTATAAACTGAGTACTGGAGTCCACATGCAATAAAAACAATTTGTGGTACACAGCACCCCTAGCCCCTCCCTCTCTTCTTCTCCCCCTTGTCCGCTAACCAAAAGAAGAGGTGCCCTTTTTGGAACTTTTGGGGGGGGGGGGGGGGCGAGGGGGGCTGGGGCATTTGCTTGAGAACTGTAGTCATTCTCTGAACAAAGCAGCAGTATTAAATTCCACCAGTTATGTCCAACAAATGGTAAGGTGGGCAATAGGATTTTATTTTTGTTCTTTTCATTCCCTTTTTCGGCCACACCGGGGGGTGCTTCTACAGTTGAAGTCATAACTATAAGACAACTGTGGCAATTTCATCAGAATCACTTAATTCAAAGACTGTACAATTCATACTTTTGCATTGATATAAGCCCACATTTTTTTTTCTTACCCGCACACTCTTCCATATTGCCCCTGACCACCGCTTTGCTTCTTGTGCAAATAATCAAACTCAGCACGTTGGGTAATAGCTTCTCTGAAATTAACGCGAGGCTTCCCTGTTTGCGCTTCAACCTACAGAAGGAAAAGCGAGAGACAAGAAGCTGACTTGTCTAGAAACTCAATTATGTAAGCACCGAACATGTAGATGAAAGTATCATTTAAACCAAACAAGATTAGACACCTTATACTCTCTTCTGATGCGCTCAACATAAATTGCTAGATGCAATTCTCCCATTCCAGATATAATTGTCTGCCCACTCTCAGCATCTAATCCAACACGGAAGGTTGGATCCTCCTTTTGGAAACGGTTCAGAGCTTTTGAAAACTGAGAAAAAACAAACAATGAGGTTGAGCAAGGAAGTAGATAACAAAGTGTGAAGTACAAAAAGGGACTGCCAATTTGCATTTCTCACTTGTCCTCCGGAGTCCTTGGACACTGGCGAAACAGCCAATGACATCACGGGCTCCGGAACATTCATAGAAGTCATAGTGTATTTCACTGTTCCATCAGTGAAAGTATCTCCTGGTAACATTTATCACATTAGCAAAGTAAGAAATCTTGACTGATGATAAGTAAATGTAAGAAAAAAGCGGCAACAAGGGAATACCACCTAAATAGTCATACTTGAGACTCGGACACTATACCACTCAAGAAGTGCCAACATGAATTAAGGTAAAGAGGCGCAAAAGATAATAAAATATTTTAGCACAAATGGGTACTGGTATAATCTAGAAAGGGCAATTCACAAGCTATTCATGGTAAGTTATTACCAAGGAGGTGCACTTATAATAGGTCATTACAGCCTAAAATTGGGGTTATACACCTTAAATAACATTTCTTTCTCACTGTCACTAGGGGACTCAGTAGTCTCTCCCTAGAGCATGGCATGAACTTGTTTACAGGGCCTGGTTTGCAAACCTAGTGCCTTTTAGTCTAGTGCTTTTTTTCGTATGTTATAACTGTCAAATGGTGCAATGTTGCTTCCTTGCATATGCTTCTAGCTCTGGAGCTTCATTTTTATTTTTATTTTTTTTATGAGTAATCAAAAAATATAGTAGAAAGACACCAAGGCTTGTCACCCATGTACAAGAGGGGCCAAATACAAAAATCACTAGCCCCTCAAGCTCTCATGCATTATAGTATCTTCAAACTCCGAAAAACTCGTATTTTTTCCTACCATAAAGCACAAGGCTCCAACTATACAAGATTCAAAAAGTAGATCCTGAAATTTTGACAGGACAAGGGCTTTTCCTCAAAAATCTGACGGTTCCTTTCCTTCCATTCCAAGCACACTACCAAATGGCCAAAGGAATCATTTTCCAAACACAAGAAACCCAACTATTCTTCATTCTTCTTCTCCAAGCCACCACCATGTCTTTGACTGAAGATGGTTGCACCCAACTAACACCCATCAGGGAACAAGATAAATGCCCAAGGGACGAAGCCCTCCCGCCATTAAGCACAAGTTCTAGAGCTTTAGTTTTGTCAGCAGGAATCATTTGTCCAGCGATTTGCCATTCCCTTCTAATGCTTGATACCGTACTAAACAATTATCTATTTTACTCATATTGATTAATGCCTTCTAGTGGCACCAATGACCATTTTGGTAATCTTCCCAAAAAAAAAAAAATGTCTTAATCACTTCTGCTCTTTTTCTTTTCCCTTCTTTTGGCGGGTCTTTGGAAATAGCCTATTTTGTGCATAACGGCGTGGTTGCCTACATCTGAATCTCCCTAGTCTTTCCTTAAAGGGATACACAATAGGTGTCTTCTTCGTTGTTGTATTCACAAAGCAATCCTCAGTAAATTTCAATCCGAGATAGAAGCTGGGCAACAATCTTCATTCCCAAATATTTGGCCCACGATATAGTCATGCAATAGCCAAAACATGTAGGAGGTTTGGAGGATACACTAAAAGAGTTTTGCAACAAATATGAACCTGAGGCACAGTCAACTTCACAAACAGCAACTATTTGACCCATGATATAGTCATGCAATAGTCACAACAGGTAGGAGACTTGCAGGATACACTAAAAGAGTTTCATAATGAATATGAACCTGAGGCACAGTCAACTCCAAATACAGCAACTATTTGCCCAGCATGAGCTTCTTGAATGTCCTATAACACAAGACATTCCAAGAAAATGGTCAGAGAATAGTCAGTCTGGAAACTATAACTAATGGGAGAACGGAAGCTTAGATACTGAGGAAAAAGGTCTTGGTCATGACACATTCTCGTTATTAGATTTCCAAGAGCCATTGACTTCCAAACTAATGACAGAACCAAGGCCAAATCCTAGCAAGAACTAACCTCCATCTCATCAGAATGCATTCGCACAAGGCGAGGAACCTGTACAGGACAATAACAAAATTAGGAATAAAACATATTTATCTTGCTCATAGGATAATAACTACAACCTCTGCAAAAATATAAAGGACAAAAGTAAGACAACTGGGGCCACCAGCAATCTACCACATTATGACACCATTAAGGTTTAAAGAAAAAGGAAACTACGTGGTCAAGAAATGGACAAGGTATTACAAATTTTTGTAAACTATTGTTCTCATCATGCATTGAAATTTGAAATTATATGAGATGAACACAAAAATATTTAATTAACGGCCATGAATATTGTCTATAGGACTGAATCAATAATCACACGAGAAATTTACTACAAAGCATGAACATTTTGAGCAAGTGAGCTGTGTCCGACAACTCTTGAAGACCAACAGTTGCCCAATACTTCACACCAGCCGTGCATACTTAAGGCTATATGCCAAAGCGAAAACAAAAATAAAATTACACACAAGCATCCGCCCACACAGGGATCTGAATAGCACTTTGTTATCTTACACAACACAGAGAAAGATCCTGGCCTTGAACAATGAAATTTGATACTGTTTGAGTGTGCTAAAACCTGTTTCCCCCCTGTTTCTCTCTTCTAAAACGCCAACTTTTCTCTATCCTCTCTCTCCCATCCTTTTTCAGCACTATTTTCTTCTCAAATTGCCTCCATCTCCCTTCCTCACACTCCGTGATTGAAAGGAGCAGCTAACTCCATTTGCCCAAATCATCCCACGATTCCCATCTACGTCTCCATTCCTCAGTCTAGGATTCCAGGGCTTTTAGGGATGGAATCCCCCCAGCACCCCAGAAAAAAAAGGGAGTGAAATTGAATGAAGTTATTAACCATCCATAGTGCATGACTTCTTCAATCTCATCATTTGAGCTCAAGTTGAATTTCAGGATATTCCATTTGATACCCCTGTGTTTTTGAGAAATTTGTTTGGCACACAGCACGGAAATAAAGACGTATTCTATAAAGTTTCATTGATGAATATTATTATCAGAACTTATATTTATTGTCATACTGTGCCTCGAATGGATTTTTCAAAAACACCAAGGTACAAAATGGAATATCCCTTGAAGTTTTAACATTTTCAGTTGTGGTTAAATTGATTCATACCTTCCTGTTGTAGCACTGATTGGGTGTTTCTAATAAAGAAAAAGATATGGATCATCAGTTGACGGTACAATTAGTATTCAGGATCAAGAAGCTCAAGCTTCAGGGGGTTTTTTCCAGAGAGAAAAGGTGCCCCCTTCCCTATTTCAACTTTTATTTTATTTTTTTGGAAGGGCTAGGCAACTTTTCTGACCCTTCAAAGAACAGTCATGCTAATCAATGGCTCATTCACAATGGTATTAGCATATGAAAGTTGAAACCACCCCATCCCATTTCTTCAAATTTTCAAAATCATCCCTCTCAGCAGGCCCTTTTTCATCTATGCTAGCATTCTCTACTCTTCATATAATTGGTAAGCAAGCAGAACACACACACACACACACACACACACAGAGGCAGAGATAGTACATCCTCAAGAGGAGAGATATATGATGCTTGACGAGGAGGAAGACATGACGAAAGAAGGAGGTAGCTGAGAACAAACCACAAAGAGAGGTAACAAGGCATAGTCCAAGGCTAAAAAAGAAAGTAAAAACAATCCATAGAACTTGAAGATTTACAGAATGCCCCTACCGTAAAATGCAGTAGTGAATTATCATTTTGGCTTGAAATTCACCATTCCAATCAATAGTATCGGCATTTTGGTATATCCCCTAATTTTTTTAGCGTTATTTTGTCAACAGATTTGAGTTTGATGTGGGCTACAACACACCTTCCCTCCTGTCTTTCACACTACATAACTAGCTTTTCCCTTTCCTCCTCTTTCTTCTTTGGTCCTGTATTCAACTCACCCTACCTCCAGCTATCTTGCTCTTACTTTCAACTGATAGAAGTTGCTCCATCTCTATTCTCAGGATTTGCTCAATGTCCAGATCTCAACCCGCCACCACCCCCCCAAAAAAAACCCTCCGATAACGATCAGCTTAATTTCACCATTCCACATCCCTCTTGTCTCTATCTCGCGGCTTCTAGGAATGGCATTTGGGCTTTCTCACCCCCCTCTTCCGTTCTATAAAGGGCAAGGTGACCCCATCTGTAATCTTCTGCACAAACAGAAACTATCAGCTGAATTTTCAACTATTCATTTCACCGTCTTATTTGTGCATATGCCTTCTCCAGTTTCACCATAACTCAAGTTTGACTCCTTTTTTATTTGCGCTTAGTTGATTTGTATCTTTTGTACCATTGACAGGGTGTCGTTGATAAAGGAATGTTTCGGATCTTCCATTCGATGTTTAATCCACATTGAGGATCCGTGAACTTAAGACTTCAGAGCCCCCCCCCCTTTAAGTTCTGCTTGGAGTGTGCTACAAAACCCCTTTTTTCCCAATTTCTATCTCTTTCTTCTACAACACTTGCCTTTCTCTCTTTTTCTTTTTCAGGTCTGTATTCTCACCTTGCCTGCAACTCTCTTTCTCTTACTCTAAAAAATGAAGGTTATCTCCAGCCCACGATTCGTTCAATTTGCCCAAATCTCCTTTGTTATCAGCATCTCAAGATGCTCAACTAATGTCTACCCTCCCCATTCTCCCTCACATCTCAATTTCATAGCTCCAATGAAGGAGAGGAGAAGTGGCATACTTCAGCAAACAGAAAAGCAAAAGAACCTCCAAAACTAGGGAAATTTACAAAATGCCATTACCATTCACTGTAACATAGAATGAAGATTTGGCTAAAGAAACTATTGTTTGATCAACAGCAGCCACATTTTGATAAATCTTCCAATTAATGTTAATTTTGTGCCAATGGGTTCAATCTCTGAGTGTGCTCCCCCCCCCCCTTCCAGCCAAGAGTAAAGGGCGAAGTGTCGCCCACTCGTCTCCCGTAGATTTTCTTGATTCGCTAATGCAGGCCTTTTCACAGGTAGTAATCGTATCTGGTAATGTAGCTATGTCCTTTGCAGTGAACTCTGCTTCTATGGTTTTTCATACCCCCATGTCAGAAAAGAGCTCCAGAATCCACCAAGGTTAGTCATAAGTCATCATTCTTTATTAGCTTTTCTGGTGAAGATCTTTGGGCCATTTTAATTTTTGTTTGGAAATTCTTGGTCCATTGAATGCATTTATGAAATTTCAGAAAGTAGGATCAATATGCACGTTCTTGATATTATTGTGCTGTATTCTCATTCATGGAAATTAAAGGGTTGAGATTTGCTGACTTTGATCTTACACTGAAATAGCAAATGGAGAACAAATTAGCAATGGGGCTATCTTCTCAGGAACTCCAGGTACAACTTTAAGCTAAAAGAGAAATATACAATCTTGTTTAGCTGATCTCACAAGCGCTATTTCCTTGGCTCTCTGTTGTAGTCTTGCAGGTTCCAGATAACCAGATCACTTTCAAGTTTTAAATCAATTAATTATATGTTTTTCGCCTTTATGGGCTTGACAGTGTAATTTACCAATGTCAGCGTTGCGTGCATGTCATGCAGTACAACACTAGTTAGCACATATATACAGAAATATGTAACCAACACAAAATACCAACAGCAAAATTTATGCCACAATAACTTCAACGCTTGTTTCCAAACAATAATGCCCACCAACCTACCGTGGACCCTTCCCAAGCAGTGTCTGGGTAGTTCAAAGGCAAACCAACGCCAGGGATGCATGAAAACATTTTGGAACGGAGGAAAGTATTAGACTTCACGAAAACAATTGTGAAGACACAAAATAATTTCAGCCAATGCTAAAAAGACTTGTGGATACCTTAATTTTCTTGCCAGTGTTGACATTATGTATAAAGTCACCCTTCTTGATGACACCCTCATATATTCTGCACCAGTTTTTCAAGTTTAGTCATAAAGTTTGAAGCAATAGTGTAGTGGGCACAATCCTGCCATAAAAAAGAGGAACTCTTAATGACGTGAATTATTAAGAAAAGAAGCCTAAGAATACCTCAAATATGTCAATTGACCAAATCGCCCTTCCTCCAACTTAAACGCCAGTGCGACAAGGGGTCCTGTTGGGGACCCAGATAGCAATACCTAAAGAGGATAAAAGCAGCTAATCAGCAAAGAACCACTTAAATCAAACAGCAGTGGAACAAGTTGGACAACTACCTTATCTTCGTTGTTGCTTTGATCAAGAGCATAGTTGCTGACTTCAGTTGGGCATGGCAAGTAACTAAGAACTCCATCAAGAAGTGGCTGCACTCCCTGTTGATAACAAGCAAATATAAATGACTGTCCCATGAAATAAGTACTTTCATCCTCTTAAGGAAGTGCCAGACAACATCCCCATTTTAGCACCAATCATATTGAATTATCTAGCGCTTTGAAACTCAATAGAAATGGTGAATCAAATGATGTTCCCTAAAAAATTTATTTCCAATATGAGACTCAACATTGTAGGAAGAGATCAAAAGCGTTCAAACAAATTGGCAGTGTAAAAGAAATGACAAGTGACAGAATCGGTGAATCTTAGGGCTACTCTATGTACTGTCAATCACTTTTGATGAGTAATCAAAAAATAGCATTAAAAGGACACCAAGGGGATCTCTATGTGCTCTCAATCATTAACAAACAAATACACAATCCACCAAGAAAATGTACTGATTACAATATTCTTAATATTTACATTGCAAAAATGCATCAATGAAGGAACAGTCAACAGGAAATCCCACCAAAATACAGCACAGAACAAAACAATGATACAAGGAACAGTAAATGCAGCCCATACCTTTCTGAAAAAGCAAAAGACACTAATTCCAAATTTAAAAATTGTGCAGCAGAAACCTAACCTAAAAAAGTGTTGAATGCGCAAACTCCATCTAAGCGCAGTAGGTTAAACCATGTGGTAAAGAAAAAGAGAGATGAATTTCAGAGCAGACTAGAAGCAGGGATGAGATCTGGAAAAGAATCCAAAACAAAAGCTTATCGGACAGAACAAAGAAGCAGAAAACAAGATCATAATATTTCCAGCATACCTTGTTCTTAAAAGCACTACCCATGAATACAGGAACAAACTTTCGTGCTACAGTAGCCCTTCGAATTGCATCCTACTCAGGAACCATGAAACCGTGATAAGTATACGAATGATAAGTTAAAGGCTATAAATCACAACCAAGAGAGAGATGCATGCCATTATTGCCATCACAACCCATCCAGTAGAGGTTAATTTGATATTTGAAGCCGTGGCATATATGTCAGAATAGGGAAACTTTAAATAGAAACAAAAGATCTTTGACTCACAAACCAGTGTAGGAAGAAACAAGAACAGTACAGTAAATATGATGACAACCCCATCACCCTTTTTCCCATTCTTGTTTCCTCCCGAGGAGAAAGGGAATACAGAGAAGAGTAAATTGCCCAAAGAAAAATTATAGAGTAAGAAAGAAAGATTGCAGTGACAACCTAGAGAGAGGAGGGAGGAAACTGATATTATCAACTTAATTCAGTTGCTTCATTGTTTTCTTAAACAAGAATCAGAGAAACGAAAGGATCTCTCTGGTGTCAGACCACACAAAAGCAGCCTTAGCTGTAGGACGAGAAGTGCCCTACAGAGCTCCTATCGATGTAAATAAAGCCCATTCAACATCCTTCCCCTTTTTTTCATGGTTTTTCCCCCACATCTTTAGGAATGTAATCGCCAACTTACCTCAAGATCAGAAGATGATATAGGCTCATCGGCAAGAAATAATTCAGCCAGTTTATCATCAACTTCGGAAACTGTCTCAACTAGCTCATGCCGCTTTTCTGCCACCAAACCTTCCATATCTTTAGGAACTTCAGCAAAGACAACCGTTTCACTGAAAAGATAGATAAAACGATATCAACAACTCGATATTTTTGTAAAATTACCGATTGAACAAAACAAGTTGACTCAATAGATAGCATACGTACCCATTTGAGCCATGAAAATAATAAGCTTTCATTTGGACAAGATCTACCAGACCCTGGAAGTCATCTTCTAAGCCAATAGGTACTTGCACAGCAGCACTGTGATGCCGCAGCTTTGACCTAGCCTATGGAGGACATAATTCCTAAGTCAGCCTTTGAATATATTTAAGACTAATATGAAGACATGACCAAGCTTCACCAAAGTGGTCTTAGAGACATTCCATAGATCAAGATCCGAACAAACTCCTGAAGAAGCAAAATAATTGAGTGGAGCTAAAGCAGCATCTGCACAGAACAACATCAAGCCAAATAACCAGCATCCACAACAGACAACAAGCTAACCAATCTTCAAATTTGAAAGCATATTCTGCTTATAACCACAAACGTTTAAACTATAATAAGGCCATACAACCTGAAGACTAGAGACCTTAGTCACTAGGATCGGGGATCGATTCAGATTCAGAATCAAATTTTGGGATTGCAATTCATAAATTTGCTAGGATCCCAGATCACAATGGTAGGTTCAATAATCACTATTTTTGAGCGTAATTCACAGTTCAATTTTTTCGGGCTGTTGACTAAAATATTACTAAATGTCTTTTTCCTTTCTTTTTTTAGGATGAAACAGGAACCTGGTAAAGCTCCCTTTTGAGAGCTGATCTTAAGCAGTGACTGGCTTTCCTTTTCCAACATAATGAAAGAGGGTGGCGATGTAAGATTAATTTTCCACCAATTGCTCAATGAGTCCACCTATTTGTAACTCCTACATTAAAGAAGAAAATTGATAGTTCATATTCCCCAACGAGTGTTTACTGCCTACCCATTAAGACCCCCTGCTTTTATTTTTCAGAAGATTCCCCGTCTCTCTCTCTCTCTCTCTAAGCCATTATCTTCTGTTGTTGTTCTTCCAATATTTTCTCCTCTTACTTTGGAAACGCTTCTGCAAAGAAAAGTTAAAGATGGTAACAACACTTTGGTGGTTTCTCTCAATCTCACCATTGTCAAGCTCTGCTGTAGCCGACATAACATTATACTTTCTGTCCTCTAAATATTAGCGATGTGTCATATTTTGACTGTCAAGTTTACCAACTAGGATCACGGTCCTCAATTTGGGCCGCGACCAAACTCCGAACTAGGGTGAGGATCCTGTGTTGCAGATCCCAGGGAGAGACTGAATTGGCTAATAAGCCGAAAACAATTACAAAGACAACTGGCATGCATGAATGTCAAATACAAATTGATAAAAGAAACATATTTCCATTCAAAGGAGGGTTCCCTCACAAGCTCATTTGGACGTCTTTACCCCTAAGAAAGGCCTTGGCTCTTCCTCATGTGACTGTTAGGAACATCTGGATAGAATGTAATAGAAGAGTCTTTGAGGGAGACGAAATGTCCCTTGAGCGATTAACAGATAATTTCATTTTAAGACTCTTTATTTTTGGGATAAAAAAAACTTTTGCGTTTCAGCTTTTGATGTGGCTAACATTTAGCTTGCACATTGAATGTATTAGACTTTTGTAGGATGTTTTCTTTGCATCCATCCCTTGTTCCTTTTGTATAATACATATTTTTCCTTATCAAAATGATAAAGAAAAAAGGAAACTGAAAAAGAGGCACTCAAATGACGAAAAAACAGCCATAGATTCTGACACTTTCATTGTCTCACTAAAGCTAATAAGGTGATTGTGGTGGTGAATGGCAAATCCAACTCAAATAAAGTGCCAGCATACATGCACCTCTAGGGAGAAGCAAACGGCAAAATAACAGGATGATAACTTCTGCCGCAGTGCCCCAGTATACATGCAGCAGCCAACTAATACCAGCGGCTGTAGTCTGTAGATATACACTGATCGTGGCGGGCAGGGGAAATTGTATCTGCACTGCTGGTGGAAAATTGGAAATAATAGAATGTGGATGCTGCGTTGCGAAGGTAGCAGACATGAAAGTATGTTCACATGAGGCTCTCTGCCTGACACAGGAAGTCGTGAGGACTTAAGAAGTCACCTTTTGAGAAGACAACCGAAGAGTAAAGCAATGGCGCTTGCTTGAACAGTCATGTCAAGACAAATATTGTCATTTCACTAGT
This sequence comes from Selenicereus undatus, assembly GCA_017589665.1. Taxonomy (NCBI): domain Eukaryota; kingdom Viridiplantae; phylum Streptophyta; class Magnoliopsida; order Caryophyllales; family Cactaceae; genus Selenicereus; species Selenicereus undatus. The sequence goes on along the minus strand of JACYFF010031958.1, from coordinate 33,533,413 downwards.
CTTCTTACTTCATTCTAAGCATTGCACTGAATCACTAATGAAGAAATCCCCATAATATCAATACACAAAATCTTTTGGGCTGATAAGAAGTTGAACTACATGCTACACTAGATCACCCAACATTCTCTTAAAACTCAATGAAGGGCTCAGTTGTATACGCTAATGGCAGACACTGATGACCAAACATAACCAATCTAGCTCACACGCCTCTTTTATTTTGGGGGGCAGGGAGTGATAGAAGCAGCCCGGAGACTACTGTCAATAGGCCAAAGACCAAGCTCACCAAGCTGTTATTTTTTCCTTAATGTCATTCATAATTCTACCAAGAGGCAGAGGCACAACCTGGTTATCTAATGAGAGAAAGAAGTCCTCTGTCTCACAGGGGAACCTTGTTATGGGGTCCCCCATATATTACCAGCAGAGGGTGAATCAAGAAGTAAACGCGGAAAATATAAATGACTGTCGCCTGCTTATTGGAGGGTCTGATTAGCCAAGATATATAGAGACACATTTGTTCATGCAATGATTTTCTGACGTCAAGTTATCAAGGCACCTATGACCTAACAGGCTTATTGGCCGCTTATATAAATTGGAATATGAAGCTTTATCTATGGCACTTTATTAAGCCATATGTTCTAACCAGTACAAGCTTCAAAACATAACTCAAGAGGTAGCTCCAACAGCATTTTCCTTATTAAAAATCCATAATCCAAACTACAAAAGAAGTAAGAAATAAAAACCAACCACAAACAAAATAACAAAATCATGATCACATATAGAAGTACAAAGGAAAAGTTTGTTATTGTACATCAAGACCTATGCCTAAGCCCTAGAGTTAGTGCATACCTGATTGAGAACCTTCCATGGATCAGCTCCCATGCGATCCAATTTGTTGATGAACGCAAGTCTGGGAACCTCATATCTTCTCATTTGGCGATCGACAGTGATTGATTGGCTCTGTACACCACCGACACTGCATAGGACGAGAATGGCACCATCAAGCACACGCAAGGCTCTCTCCACTTCAATGGTAAAGTCAACATGCCCTGGAGTGTCAATGATATTGACCTGTAATATAAAGTTTAAAGCATGAAAATAGGACGGCAACAAAAATGCAACCACCGCATCTACAAAGGCATAGAGTCACATGTAGTAGTCCGGGAAAATAAAACCAAACAAAATAAGCATCATTGAGGGAGAGAATTGCAATAAATCATATAAGCACTCAAGTCCATGCTTAGCAAGTCATCCAAATACAAAGCAGGATTTCACACTCCAGATGAAAACTCAAACCAAAACCCAGGGGCTTAAATTTGCAGACTAGGCACAAACTCGGGTTATTTTTATGATGAGCCAGGTAAAAGGAATGAGACTAAACCTACGACATTCAGTCCAGAAATGTGCTTTCAGAATGTAACCGAAAACCATCACATCCTTGAGCGGAAGGAAAAGGACAAAAAAAGAACCTCTCTTGCATTTCCAATAAAGGATTTTAGTATTAACAGAGATCGAGAATGAAGGATGCACATCCCATGTACAGATACCATAAACAAATAAATTCTGTAAGTTTCTTAATTTCGCCTTCTTCCATTATTCTAGATTTCCACCAAGGGCACTGCTGCAAATAATGTTCTTCTGTCAAAGCCACAGCCTAAGCCATGCTACCATACTATTTCACGAAGCAAAAGAAGTTCCACGAAATATTGGGTTGAATCACCAGCACTAAGAATTGATTAATCCTATGCAAGCAGTACAGCAGCACTCAACAAGTCAACAGCAAACCCTCCCCCCCCCCCCAAAAAAAGAACCCCTCAGGCCTGATATTTCCCTTCTGTTGTTTGTGTGGGTTTAACAATCTTGTATCTCACATCATATCATAATCCTGTCCACGACATCAAGTAAATGATGAGACCTTGTCCAGAACCCTTCAAAATGAAAACGCAGCAACTGGGAGTTTGCATCTGAGTGCTGGCATGCAGAGATGTGTATCCCAAACAATGTAGATATCGAAAATAGGAAAATTTTTCCTAAACATGTCAAGAACAAAATGAATTGTGTCAGAGGAAAGCTTTTGCAAGAGTTTAAATCATCACTATATCAAGCAATGTTGCAGCAAATATCATATCAAAACTAGTAGATTAGCCATGAATCTGCAACTACACCTACAAGCAATTTGATCCGATATTTCTCAAATAGGCAGTAGAGGACATAGTTCAGACTACCACCAGTTTTTCCTATATCTGTTGCTTTGCAGTTCTTCTGAACCCTAAACTCAGCTAAAACCAATAAAGAGGTTTCTCGAGATGCGTTTGGGATTCATGCACTCAGTGTCCCAATGAACCTTCCCAATTTTGCAAACAATACATCAAATTGTATAAAATGGAAAACAAACAGATAACCACTTTTGATCATCATAGAACCTCGCACACATCTCACAGAATGGGTTATAAAGATCGAGGTTACTAGCAAAGGATTAATGAATTAACCTAGTTTTACCAGATACCAAAAACCATGGGATATTGACCCCGACAAAACTAATGTCGATATACAAGACGACATCTATATCATTTGGCTCAAGAAAGTAATTAATTTCCAGCCTTGTTACACTGAAGTATGTCTATCCTAATTACACCATCACTCATTTACTACTCCGTATCAGTAGACTATGCCTGCCTCAGTTGGTCAAAATACAATCATCTATTACCAGCATTATTCTGCTGGACTAAATAAAATGTCTACCTCAGTTGATCCAAAATAATCACTAATTCAAAAACAAAAAATCAAGTATAGAAACCATGGCTAAGGTATTGGAGTTCTTCGTTTCCCCCAACCACTCTCACATTGAGGTGGGAGATAGTTAAGTCCATTACCAATTGTTCTAAAAGCAAAACCATTTGAAAATTAACCGATGATTCGCACCCAAAAATCAACCGCAAATGGAGCAAAATGAACCAGAATTACAAGTGCTGGATTACTAGCTCTTGTCGTCAAACTGAAATAAAACTAGCTGAAAGAATGGAATGATAAGTAATTGCACTTTCTTCACTGATTCAGCACCCACAACTAACTCAGAAAGAGAAAGAAACTACTTTTTTCCCACTATTTTCTTATACGCTAATGTCAATATTTAATGGCCGGTTCACTCGCCAAAAACCGAAGAGTGATCAAAAAGAAAACCCACATCAGAATGTACAAAATTCAGTGATTTTCATTAATCCTTCCAGCATCTCTCAGCCTGATTGACAGAAATCGAACGACACCCCCTTGCTCAGTTCCTTCTCCAAAAGGACCAAACAATAAACTAACACGAAAACAGTGATAAACAAAATTAAAAAGCACAAGTTCACAACTTTTCACTAAAAACTCCAGCATCACACGAGTTACCCAGAACCATCCCCTTCCCACCCCCCCCCCATTTACCTGGTAATCCTTCCAGGTGCAGTAAGTAGCAGCAGACTGGATAGTGATCCCCTTTTCTCTCTCCAAATCCATGGAATCCATCTTCGCTCCAACACCATCTCTACCTCTAACTTCATGGATCTCGTGAATCCTTCCAGTGTAGTACAGCACCCTCTCAGTCAGCGTGGTCTTGCCTGAGTCTATATGGGCAGAAATTCCGATGTTTCGGACCCTCTCCAGCGACTCCTTCCATTGAGCTGCCTTGTCCTTGTCTTCCCTCAGCCTGGCGGCGCTGCCGGCGGAGAAGAGCCGGAGATGGCGGTGCAGGAGCACCGGGCTTGGCGATGGATGCGGCTGTGCCGACGAAGTGAAAAGGGTGTAGAGAAGGCGAGTAGCCGAGGAACGAGCGGATCTCGCCATTGTTGTTGATTGCGTTGAAGAGAAATGGTATTCTGGAGTAGGATTCTTGGAGGGCTTTTGATAAGCTCGTGTTGGGGAGTGATGAATAAACCCCCAACTAGTGCGCCTGATGAACCCTACTGCTTTTGTTTTGGTCTCTCTAAGACACGCGCACACAACCCAAAAAATACGAATTAACTTTTTTTTTTAAATTACTGTAACTCTCAATGTGGATCCCACTTGCATGCAGTGTAGAGAGATTTATATATAAGCGATCTTACCTTTACATATATCACTACTTACAAAAATATCGATTTCAATAGACCTACAAAAAAAATATTTGAGCAAACATTTTACAGTTAAAAATTCTTTGATAAATAACATGAATACTTAAATAGATAAATAATAAATAAAAAACACAATGTAGCATAAATAACAATAAGTCACATAATAACCAAAACAAACATATACAATGATCGAAAACATACAATAATTAATAATCAAATCCAAGCACCAGCATTTTCAGAGCCTTTGGGAACTATGGAAAGGGCAAGTAACAAGTTACCTAAAATTTGCAACCTTAATGCTATATTTTCATAACTTCTTGTCCTGGGCCATGTGATCTTCTTACATCTCCTTAATTGTGCATCCATGCTCATTCTCCTCATATGACCAAATCATTTAAGTCTAGTTTTTCAAGTCGTATCTCCTTTAAGGATGTTACTCCTACTTTGTCTCTAAGTCACTATATTTCTAATTCGCATCCAATCTCATGTGGCTACACATTCCATAGATCATCCTCATCTCCCGCGAACGCTATCCTCTAAACCTGAGACTGCTTGATAGGTCAACACTCCATATTATACAATAATATTAGTCTAACAATCATAGGATAAACCCTCTCGTTCAATCTTAGCAAGATCCTCTTATTACACCATACACCTGAAACATTCTTCCATTTTTGCCATCCCCTTCATTGATAATAACTAGAAAAACTATATTCATTGATTTAGTTTCTTTTAACCTATTAGAGCAAGTAATACATTACCATTTTTTTTCCCTTTTTGGTTGATAATTAGCAATATCCTAGAATTCCCTCTCCTCTATCTTACAAGTTCTATCTCCTCACAACTTTTGCATTTTCTTCCAATATGTTTACTTTCTTCCACCTCTCTCTGTCGCTACACTTTCCCCCAAGAACTCATGCTTGTAGAAATTTTAGAAAATTAGAAAACGCAACTTAAAAGTGCATTTTTTACATAAGGGATAATGTTTGCAAAACTTTGTGTAAAAAAATGAAAATTGATTTGGTATGAACAAAGAAACTCACCGACCCCCACGAAAGTCATTGAGACCCACATCATAATCCCTCAATTTCTCTCTAAAATGGAGGATCGTAAATGCTCAAATCTTGGCTAAACCCAATGGATTTTTCTAACTAAATGTATGGAAGAAGGCGTTAATGTCATAATGAAAAACAAAACACTAATCCAATTTGAAACATTCATAACTACTAATCAATCTTGCAAGCGATGAATTCTAGTTAACTTTGCATGGTAGAGGAAGCATCAATGGCAAACAATATTTGAGGAAAGCATAATGGAAAGGGGAAAGTAAAGCAGAAATAAGACAAAAGGATGAGCAAATCAAAAGGACTAACAAAGATAAATAAGGGACATCGAAGACTTCATTAGTAAGTTTTTTTTGGGGGGGGGTGTTATGGTGTGTAGGAGACGTGGAAGTTAGTGTAGGTATGATTCAAACTCAAATCTTTGGCAGTAGCTTTTTAACACTTTACCAAGTAGGCTAGTTGGCATTCACATTTCATTAGTAAGATGTAGGGGTGTGCAATGGATAGGATCGGCCTGCTTACAAAGTGGGTCGGATCGAGTAATTGTTGGTTGTTAACCATTTGGGTCGGGTTAGCCCTTTTGAGTAAATAAATGGGTCGGGCCCATGGACGATCCGCTTTGGGGCCATTTTAAAATGCAACAAACTTGCATTAAAAAACTAAGTATAATAATTATTGTTACATATAAAGCATTAGTAATAAATTTAACTAATTGTAGCATGTAATGATGTAAATTAATGTGACAAGTAGGTTGAAAAAGTAACAGAGTCACTAAATGGGTCGTTAGTGGGCCGACCCGTTAATATGCCTTAATGAGCCAGCCCATTGACAATGGGGAACCGCTTGCGATGGTTCTAGATTTGCAAGGGGTGGATTGTATTCTGTATCAAATATGAGTCACTTAGAGTTTAAGATTGTTGTTTTAGAAAACATGTTAAAGGGGCTGTCTCCCCAGATTCCCCAAATATCTCAGACTTCTATGGTATCATGTTCTCACTGTCAGGCCTTAGATCATTCTTTGAGTGTTTGCCCTTATTTTGCTCACCAGTTACTAACTGGACAGGAGCAAGCGAGTATAGCCTTTCAGATACCTAAGAACTACCCCCTTTCCCCCTTATTACAATCCTGGGTGGAGAAATCGCCCTAACTTTTCTTGGAGTAATGGACCAAATGCTGGGGTCCTTAACTCCCAACCTGGAGTGTTTCCTGGAAACAATTCTCAGCCCATCTCCCCTCCTTCTAATGCTTTTCAGAGACTGGCTTTTTCAGGTATGCCAAATGTACGTAAACCTCCACCTCCTGTAACTCAAGTTGAACATCCTCCTGGTTATAATACCGACATTGATAAAATTGACAGGGGAATTAATAGCAATGTGGAGAGAATGATTAATGCTAATATAGAAAGAATGATGAGAATGATGACTGAGCAATTTTCTCAATTAGCATCATCTTCTAAGGAGTCGGGTACTTTTCCGAGTCAGTCTGAGGTGAACCCTGAAGGTCACGCCTCTTCTTCTTCTGGTGCTAACCCTAGTGAGCCTATGAGGAAAGCGAATGTAGTTACATCCATTCAATTTGGTCGGGAGATTGATAATCAAGTGAGAAATCCTAATGAACCCTGCATGTATCCTCACCAATTCTTTCAAAATTCTTCTTCTTCTTCACCTTCTTCTTCTCCAGAAACTGGTTCATCCAATAAGTCAGGGGATGCCACTGATGGTGTCTCCAATAATTCTCATACTCCTCTAGCTTCTAAGTCACCTTCTGATAAAGAGGAGCTTAACGAGAAAGATTTTTCTAATTTAGTTGATCCTTCACCTCTTAAGGATTCTTCTCTTTCTTTTGTTGAGAAGGTCCATAAGCCATTACCTCCTTTTTCCCATAGGCTTAAGAAGAAATATCAAGCTCATGTTGAGAAGATGAGAGAGACTTTTTCTCAAATTAAAATCAACATTCCTTTACTCAATACTATTTAGCAAATGTCTCCATATGCTAGATTTTTAAAGGATCTATGTACCACCAAAAGAGCTACTAGTATCTCTAAAAAGGTTTTCTTAGCCTCTGGTGCTAGTTCTATCCTTTCTCACCAAATTCCAGTGAAGTACAAGGATCCGGTTGCCTTACTATTCCTATAGTTATAGGGGACTATTTTATTCACAGAGTTGTACTTGATCCAGGGGCCATTGTCAATTTGATACCCTTCACTGAGTATGAGAGGCTAGGGTTAGGTGAGCTGAAAGCTACCAAAATGGTCATTTAATTAACTGATAGATCGATTGGGTTACCTAGGGGTATAGTTGAGGATGTGCTTATTAGAGTAGGTGAATTTATTTACCCTATGGACTTCGTAGTGATTGAAGCTAAGAAGGTGTCTAATGTTACTAGTCAGGTCCCTGTGATTTTAGGGCATCCTTTCTTGGCCACTGCCAATACCCTTATTAATTGTAGGAATGGTATAATGAGACTGTCTTTTGGCAACATGACATTAGTCTTGAACACTTTAATTTGCGAAGACAGCCTTCTGATTTTGATGATATGGAGTTTTCTACTCTTAACTGGGTAAAAGATTATGTATTTGATGATGAACTTGATGATATGTTTGTTGTTGAGTATGAGTCCTTTCTCATTGATGACGAGCCTGAATATGATGTGTTTAAATTTGATTATTTGTGCTCTGCTGCGGACTGCCTGCTTACTACTGTTTCTGAATTTGCTCCTGAGTTTGTTTCCCCTCCTGCTCTTAAATTGAAACCTCTTCTTGACTCTCTTAAGTGTACATTCCTAGGGCCCGATGAATCTTTACCTGTCACTATTGCTTCTGACTTAGAAGAGGACAGACTGATTGCTTTACTTAGAGAGAATAAGAAAGCTATAGGTTGGACTTTAGGGGATATCAAGGGTATTGGTCCTTCTATTATGCTATATAGAATTCATTTGGAGGATAATGCTAAGCCCTACCAAGACCGCCAAAGGTATTTGAACCCAACTTCGCAGGAAGTATTTAGGAAGGAAGTACTGAAGTGGTTAGACCATGGGATTATTTATCCCATCTCTAATAGTGAGTGGGTTAGCCTTATTCAAGTCATTCCTAAGAAGACCGGTATTATTGTTATTAGGAATGATAAGAACAAGTTAGTCCCTACTCGAGTTCAATCTAGATGGTGTGTTTGCATAGATTATCAGAAGTTGAATACTGCCACTAAGAAAGACCATTCTTCCCTTCCCTTCCTTGACTAAATGTTAGAAAGGTTGGTTGGACATTCCTTTTATTGCTTTTTAGATGGATATTCTGGCTATATCCAGATTTTTATTGCTCTTGAGGATCAAGAGAATACTACTTTTGCCTGTCCTTTTGGGACTTATACCTTTAGGAGAATGTCGTTTGGACTGTGTACCCCTGCTACCTTTCAAAGATGCATGATTTTCATTTTCTCAAATCTAGTCAAACAATGCAGGGAAATTTTCATGGATGATTTTTCTATGTTTGGATCTTCTTTTGATGATTGTCTATCTAATATGAGAAAAGTTCTGGAAAGGAGTAGGTAGAAAAACTTGACTTTGAACTGGGAGAAGTGTCACTTCATGCTTAAAAAGGGGATAGTCTTAAGCCATATTATTTCTAGAGATGGAATTGAGGTAGACAAGGCTAACACTGATTTGATTGTTAATCTTGCCTCTCCCACTTGTGTGAAAGAGTTGAGGTCTTTTCTTGGACATGTTGGCTTTTATCGTTGTTTCATTAAGGACTTTAATAAGATAGCGAAGCCCTTGACTAATCTGCTAGCTAAGGATGTGCCATTTCACTTCTCTGAGGAGTGCTTGGTGGCATTTACTAAGCTTAAAGATGCCTTAACCTATGCTCTCGTTCTTTATCCTCCCATTTGGGGAGAACTGTTTGAGTTGATTTGTGATGCATTTGATTATGCAGTTGGGGTTGTTCTGGGACAACATGTTGATAAACAGTTCCATGTTATTTATTGTGTTAGTCACATTTTGAATATTGCCCAACTAAATTACATTGCTATTAAGAAAGAATTTTTTGTTGTGATCTTTAGTTTGGAAAGTTTAGACCTAACCTGATTGGGTCTCATGTGATTGTTAAACACCTTCTTTCTAAGAAGGATGCTAAACCTAGACTTGTGGGATAGATCTTGCTTTTGCAAGAGTTTAACTATGAGATTAGGGACAATAAAGGTTTTGAGAACCTTGTAGCTGACCATTTGTTTAGGATTCTCTATGATGGATAGAGTGAGTCAAATATTTCTGAATACTTCTCCGACGAGCAATTATATGTTGTCCACCCTAATCCTCGGTATGCTGAGACTATGAACTACTTAGTTTCTGGTAGGATCCTTGAGGATTGGACTAAGTTCTTCCACGTCGTGAAATTCTTTGTGTCAGATGATCCTTATTTGTTTAAGTACTGCTCTGACCAAGACTTTATGAGGTGTATTCCTGATCATAAGGTGCGAAGTGTCCTTTCTTTCCGTCATGACCAAGCATATGGGGGGCATTTCAGTTGGAGAAAGACTGCAGCCGAAGTTTTTCAATGTGGTTTCTATTGGCCGACCTTATTAGAGATGCTTTTGAGTACTGTAAGAGTTACCCTAGGTGCCAACAGTTGGGTTAAATAAGTAGAAGGGATATGATGTTGCTTAATCCCATCATTGTGGTGGAGATTTTCGATGTGTGAGCTATTGATTTCATATGACCATTTCCATCTTCTTTTGGAAATGAGTACATTCTATTAGATATGGACTATGTTTCCAAATGGGTAAAGGTCATTCCTACTAAGACGAATGATGCTAAGGTGGTTGTGAAGTTCCTTAGGGAGAACATATTTGCTAGATTTGGCATGCCCCATGCGATCATTAGTAATCAGGGTACCCATTTTAATAATAGATCTTTTGACGCCTTGTTGAGGAGGTACTCCATAGTCCATAGGCTCACCACCCATACCATCCCCAAACTAGGGGCCAGGTTGAAGTGTCTAATCGGCAGATTAAGCAAATTTTAGAGAAGACCTTGAGCAAGAATAGAATGGATTAGGCCAGCGAGTTAGTCGATGCTCTTTGTGCTTATAAGACGTATTTCAAATGCCCTGGGATATGTCGCCTTGTAAGGTTGTTTATAGTAAGCCTTGTCATCTTCCTGATGAGATAGAGCATAGAGCTTTGTGGGCTATTAAGTTACTCAATTATGACTTAACTGAGGCTGATGAGGAGCGAAGACTGCAACTAATTAAGTGAGCTGGAAGATATTAGAACTGAGGCTTATGAGAGTGCTCGATCTTATAAAGAGAGGGCTAAGTTGTTTCACAACAAACAAATCCTCAGGAAAGAGTTTACCTCAGGAATAAAAGTACTCTTACATGACTCTAGGCTCCATTTATTTCCAGAAAAATTGAGATCCCGATGGATAGGTCCTTATATTGTCTCACGTGTTTTTTCTTATAGTGCAGTCAAAATTCAGGATCATGAGAGTAGAGCTAAATTCAAAGTGAATGGCCAAAGATTGAAACAATTTCTAGAGTTGTCAAGTAAAGAACATGTGGAATGTCTGATAATTCGCGAGCTTGACTCTGATCGGTGACATGTTTCCGAGATAGCTCAGGTGTACTTAGCATCTGACCTGGTTTGCTTGAAATTTCTTTTCTTCCTTTCTTTCTTTTTGATTTTGTATAGTTGGATGCTTTTCTTTTGTGTATATATGTTTGTGTATTTGTTTTTGAGCTATGCCCTTTTTTGTTTTTGAGTCTTATTTTTCTTTTTGTATATTTGTTTTTGTTTTTAGTTTTTTGTGTTTTTGTTTCTTTCCACTTCCAATAAGGACATTGTCTACTTTAGGTGTGGGGGTGGGAAAACTTTGAAAATTTCAAAAAATGAAAAAAAAACCCTGAAAAACAATGAAAAAAAATTGAAAATCAAAGAAAGATTTTTGTTTTGTTTTTGGGAAATATGTGTACTATTCTGATTGACTATGTTCTTTTGTACATTAGTATTAGGTTTTATATAGATGTATCGTGCATTGATAGAACTTAGTTCTATAGTGTGATATTTGTATACAGTCCTAACACCAACATTATTTCTAAGCAAGCGTGACTTTGATAGATGAACCTGTGAGATTTTAAGTCATAAAGACTAATTCATCATTTTTAGTCTCACGTTTTTCTTTCATGTGTATCTCTTCCAAGATTACATCTCTAGAACTTGCTTTAATTTTCTTCAAAATCACATTTAGGATGTGCATCATGATAATATGATAGAGGCATTCTTTGTTTTATGAGCTACATTAGCCACACTGCCACCTAGATTTGACTGTTTTACTCTTTGTTAACCCTGTCAGCCTTGACCCTTTTGTTGTGAACCCTTCATTTTAGCCTTTGGCCTAAACACATTTCTTATACTTACGCCAAGACTAGTAGAGCCACACTTCATCATTTTGGTGGGTAGCTTTTGGGTGATGATGTATTTGGTGGTTGATTTTAGCTATACAATAGGATGATTTATTGTGACCATTTGGGAAATTGAGTTGTTAACCTCGTACATGACATTCATTCATTTTCTTCTTGGAAAAAAAGAAAGAAAAAAAAAGAAAAAAGTTAGAAAAATGAAAAAAATGGCAAAAGTTCCAAGAAAAAAAGTGTTTGGCATGTTTGTTATCATTGTATAAGCTCATTTTCGATGGTCCAATTAAGTGGGGTGTTTTCTTAATTTTGTTTTGAGTGAGTGTGTGGTCATTATTATTGGTGTAAGTGTTGGTTGCTCATTAGCTATGACTTTTAGCTCCTCATTTCCCAATTCATTTGTCCCTCTCCTAACCCTTTATGCTTGACCCCATTACAACCCTGAAAAGTCCTCTTGATTATTATTTTGCATCTTAGTGATTAGGGATGGGAGTTGCACCTGAACCCAAAAAATTTGCCCCGAACCCGCCCCATTTATAGCGAGTATGGGTACGAAAACTTGTAAAAAAATGGATATGAGGCGGGTATGGGTATTGCATTTGAAAATGGGTATGGGTATGGGTATGGATTCTTAAAATCCGTATCCGATTGTGTACCTGATTTGTTAGTAAAAGGCGACCCAAATACGGTAAAATCCAAAAATAAATGTTTGCCATGAAACTCTAAGTGTATAGTGTTTATTTATGTAGAAATAAAAAAATTAAAATTTTTTACATTTTTAACTTCCATGAGTGTATTTGACATGAATTTTAGTAGCGTCGCTTGAAATTGCTAATCAAATATACAACGTATGCAAATATGAGTTGAATATGGGTGATACTTTGCGCACTCTATAGATACCCGAATAAAACCCGTAAACCCGAAAAATCCGATAGGTATGGGTATGAGTACAACTATCCAAAACCCAATGAGTATGGGTATGATTTTTGAAAATGGGTATGGGTGCGGGTGTAGCTAAACCCGCCCCGAACCCGCCCCATGCCCATCCCTATTAGTGATGGAGAATTGAGAATCTTAACAAGTCTATGGTAGTTTGTATGATTAGAAAAGACTTGAGTGAACCTTATTAAATTTTAAACACATGAGCGAGAGTGGTTCCACATTCCCTAAAGGGAGGTTCTACCAGTCATGCTTGTACATAATTTTTAAGTGAGGTGAAAGATGATGTATAGATGCCATCGGTGGGGATTGAGAATTTCTTAATGTGTATATTGTGTTTATATGTGATCTAATTCTTTGGTTACTTGAGTGATGTAGTAAATTGGAATGTGTATATATTTTTCTCTGATGTTTATATATAAGTTTTTGAAAAAACCAAAAAAAATTTCGATTTATTTCTTTTAAGATTTTGTGGGTATATCTTATGCAAACCCTCATCGTGACCTTTCTCATCCACTAGGGATAACCTAGGGCTTTAAAAGGCTTGTTGCACATACTAAGTGCAAACTGTGATTCCTACGAAAGTGAGTTAGGATTTCATTTTTCTTTTCTAGGATTTTTTGTTTTATTTTACTCGAGAACGAGCAAAACTTTTGTGTGGCGGTATATGTTAAACCAAAAATTATGATATTTTATACCATATTATTATCTATTATTTGCTCAAAATAAATTAGTAGAATAGAATTTTAATGTACTTTTGTTTATTTTGAAGGAATTGGAAAAAATTTGGGAAAAAGAAGAATAATTAGCTCAAAAAGAACATGGATCAAGTTGAAGAGGATGAAAGCAAAAGGGGGGAAAAAAAGCAGCTTGAAGGCCTTCTGCTCAGCCCAGCAGCGCCAAGGCCCAGCTCCGATGCCTCCCCCCTTTACAGTCTTCCTCTCTCTATTCTCCACTGCGTGGGGCGGCCTAGTTCACCCCTCACTCCTTCCCTTTTTCTCTCGTTGGGGCCTACTGTTCTCCTCCCCCCCAAATCTCACTTAATATTGTCACGCTAGCCTCACGTGAAGAGTTCCCCCCCTAATCATTTCTTCTTTTTCTTCATTTCCCATGTAACCCCAGAACTCGAAAAGCCCTTTGGCTTCTCCTTTTTCTTCCTCCCTATAACACAGCTCTCTCACTCCTTTTTCATCAATCATCTTAATTTTAACATCCGTTGCTCATTCATTCTTTCATCATTACCATCATCAGAACGGGTATTGAATTGGAGCAGTTGTAGAGACAGTTGCGAGGTGTTAATTGAAAAATAATGAAATTACTGAAGGGATGGGAGATGGCCGTTTTGGGGGCCTACAAATCAAAGGTCCAAGCCGGAAAGTGGAAAAAAACAGAGCACACGGCATAGAGTAGAGAGTAGCAAGAGAGCAGAGTTGTCTCCAGTTGCAATCTTCGATTTCATTTATTTTCAATTTTAGTTCTAGGTTTTAGTCCTCAAATTGTGTAATCGGATCTTGAGTTGGTAAACTAAGTAAAGAGAGTAGTGGTAGTATCAAACTCAGGTTTTATTAACTTCCATTGTTCCTCTTCTGCTTCTTCTTGTTTCCTTCCTTTTGTTTCTTTTTACTAGATTAGTAGTTAAACTCTCAAACTTTGTGATTCAGACAAGTTTTCAGTTAATATAAGCCAAACATTTCAGTTTTTGGTGTTGGATTGTACAAGCTGTGTGTTGAATCTGCATGTTCTGTTCTACCATATTGTAGTGCAAATTTAGGTTCAAATCTAGATTTTGTTTGGATTGGTTAATGTTTCCCTTGTTTGCATCATACCTTGAGTATGCTCAGATTTTGGGTTCAATTTGCATTTGATTTTGGTTCTTCACTCTAGTTCTTCAATCACTTGTAGTTTTGGGGAGTTTTAGACTTGTACATTTCTCTTGTTGTCCTCTGTCCAAGCCAAGTTAACTTGATCACTGAATCTTGAGCTATTGAAGACGTCGGATTTTAGATGTTTGGTCATTAATCTAGTGGTATCGTGCTGTTTAGATGTCTTAGTTTCAATTTTATTTTATTTTTGCTTTGATTTAGTTTCATTTTAGTTTGGTGATAGTTTAGCTTGTGTCAAGGGGTCAATGTTGATTTAATCTACTTAGCAACCTAAACTTTGTAATCCATCCCTGAGGACAACACCCGTATTTGCTACGGCGATAATCAGTATGCTAGCAGAAATAACAACAATAGCTGAGCATTGAAATGGGTTAATGATCTTATTATTGAAATTACTTCCCATAGATTCATTGAGTATGGATAAAGCAAGACGATGACTTCAAGGATGTTGTTTTGATTAATTTTGTTAAGATTTTCAATTCTTTTGTGTTTTCACATTAAAGTATGAAAATAGGAATGCTAACTTCTTATTTCAACTTCTTAGCTCACAAGCTACTTCATTGAAAGGCTGTTAGTAGGCATATGTGTTGGTTCAATGAATTTTCGAACTTTATAATTGATATTGCTATTGTTATTTCGAACTTTAAAAATATGTATAAATTTATTCCAAAATTTTAGGGTATCGTACCATACAAGCAGTTCGAAAAAGCCCTATTGAGTATAAAGGATCTCCTATTTTGCTTTTTGCTAGACAAATTACAATATTCCATCTGAATCTTTGATATGTTTAGCATCGTTTGTCAAAAGTAACATACATTTTAATTTTTTCCAATCAAAAAATAAACATTTTAATTTAAAAAATTTATAGATTGAACCCCTCTAAAGTGCCAAAAGTTTATTCAAATAGTGAATCCGAAGGTAGAGTGTCGTTCCTAACTAGTACTATATATAAAAGAAATGTTGTCAATTGTACTCTCCCTTTTATTTGCGTAGGTTACCTAATAAACAACCATGCAATGATAGCTTTTCAATTTTTCCTTAAAAAAGTACATGTTGACTTTGCAGAGGCAACCTTAGCAACTATATTTGATTTAGGAACTACCACAATTGCCACGCTTTTTTTTCTCTCTCTCTCTCTCTCCTCCCTTTTCCATCCCTGAACCTCTCACTTTCCAATAAACTTCCCATGCTTCTCTCACTCTTCTCCTCTTCCATCCCTTAACGACTCACTTTCCAGTAAACAATGTCTTACCTTTTAATGGCTTTAAAATCAAATTGCCATGAATGTAGAGAATGACACAACCTCACCCCCGGCGAATTCACCCTTATCTCCTTAATTTCAAATTCAATCCTTTTAGATCATCGTCATCATGAATTGTGATGGAGTTGTCTTATAACGTGAAGATAGTACGAATGAGAAGTCACCATGAGAAGTACCTGGTTGCCAATGGCGATGAGGAATTGGTGGTTCAAGAATGATACGGTTAGTGTCAGCATAATTCGACTTAAAATTGCTATGACAGTTACCTCACAGCCACCTATGGACACTTTCTGATGAGAATAATTGTGAACAAGCTGATACAGAGATTACTCCTAAGACTCAATTACTCCATTGAATGGGAAGTCTTGAGAGATGGGTGTAGGTAAAACTTAAACTCTCTTTATAGATTAGCCATGGGGGATTTAGAATTGAGAAGAGATTTCATCAAACTACGATTGTCGAGGTGTTTTCATTTTTAAGCAACCAATTTCTTTTTCTAGGTTCTAAACAATTTGCTTCACTAATATAGGTTTAGTTTGGGTTGAATATTATACTCGATTGGTAAGTAGTAAGTGCAAGAACTTATTTTCAGAAGTAGGGTTGAATGTAGCATCTTATTACAATGTTGCTCTTGGGTGCAAAATAATGAAGAGTTTACTTTGTTAACAAAAGCTACAAAAAAGAACTTAGTATGTGAACAATGGCTCTCTCATAATGCTTGATCATATGTTTAACCTAAGAAGTCTAATTTTGTTATTTTCATAAATGAAGTATGCATTTGACTCTAAATTTTTCCTATCACTCTCTTATCATATCTCTGTCATTTATCTTGGGGTTTATTGTATTGAATCAAAGGTATGAGTTTTTCGTTTTATTTTTCTATGTGAGTGTTCACAATTTACCACTTAGTCTTATTCAAGTTTTTTTTTTGATGCATGTCACCTTCAATTATTGTATGTAGTTGATGCTACCATTTGGTCCTTTTTATTTGGTGGGTGAATTGCAATGCTTCTTTTCATAAAGTCATTTCATGTGGAGTGATTCAAAAATAGTTATGTTAGCATTTCAATATGATTTAGTGTCACTCAAAATGAGTTCATTGATCCTTCTATCAATATGTTAAGCTTTGATCATGTAAGGTTGTTTTCAATTGCATAGGACTAAGCCTGTTGTTTGCTTCGGAGGGCAAGATCATTGTATATTCTCAGGGGAGGGAGGGGATTAGTGATGGTCTTTGATTGCTGGGTTGGAATTTGGATATATTAAACATTTCATAATCATGTCTACAAATGCTTCTTAGTTGTTTTAACATTTTTTTGGGCTAATCAATACATTCTACATAGTATTCAATTTTTGATATATTTAGGCCGGATATTTGGCAGTTCATTTGGAGGCAACATTGATCAAACTATGGTTTATTGTACTTTTCAACCATATGACCTTCACCTTGTATGAATATCATGTGTTACTTTTTATGAATCATTTTTATTTCCTTAAAAGCTGCTTCTAAGCAATGTTTCATTGGCATTGGAAACATATTGTGTGCTTAAATTTTGGTTACCAAACCAATGGGTATATGTCAAGTTGTAAGCGCTACCAGGGCGTAAGGTCTACAAGTTTACACTTAGTCAATCTGATTTTTTTTAAGATCTTAAAGTGTGTTAGCCAATTTACCAAGTTAGTCCACTAAAACAATTACCATACTATAGTATACTATCTTATTTGTATTTGCTATAATAATTTTCATAACTATATAAATATCATTATCTTTGTCTTACGAGCAAATGATGTTATTAGATTTATCTTTATTAGCCAATTTACCAGGTTAGTCCACTAAAATAATTTTCATTCTTGCTTTTCCTGGATCTTCATGTGAACACCATGTGGGGTTTAGTAGAAGACAAGGTGGACATCATGTTGGAATACATGACTAGAGAGGGATCATAAATAGTTAATGTAGCAATTTATACTCAGATCTCAATGATTTGAAGGCCTTTTTTTTGGAAAGGTTTTGGCATAATTTGTTTAAATTTTGATTTGTAGGTTTCACTATGGGTTAAATATCTACATTTGAATAATTATGTGCTTTATGAATTTGGATTTTAGTTAGTGTAACAGATCTAAAATCATCCATTCGATTTGATACTTTGTTTAATCGGTTTATATTTATCTGTCAATTTGATATTATCTGTGTTAGGTACATAGAGGGTTTTAAAAAAAAAAATTCAAAGTACCATATAGTCGTAAAAAAGTCAATGCTGGGGTAGATACTTGGGGACACTTAGGTTGAAATGGGTAACTTTGCAACAACTTTAGGGGGGGGGGCATTTAGAGATTAAAGCAGATAAGCTTTAGAACAACTTTTGGGGGGGGGGGGGGGGGGAGGTCGGGGAAGGGGTTGGGTTCAAGCAAGTTGGCTTTAAAATAGCTTCTGGGGGTAGCTTGGGTTGAAACTAGTGCGCTTTAGAGCAACTTTGGGGCGAGAACGCTTTAGGTTGAAGGTGGTAGGGGCTAGACAAGACAAAGGGTTAAGGAGCTGATAATTAACTATGAGGTCATCTCTTCAACTAAGGTTGGATGATTTTTCTTTTTTTGTTTCTTTTTTCATACTTTTAAATTTCTATTTGATATGTTGTATAAATTACATAAGATTTCTTAAGTCACATCCCCCAAATTATAATTCAAAAAACAAGATGTGATTTTTTACTTCGCCAAAGTCAAATTCATAGATTTTTCCCTCATAAAGAAATTGAGTGGATTAGTGATTGACATCTTCATTAAAAATACAACAACAAACTATTTTATTTTTTCTTAGCACTTTAATTATTTAACTTATCTATCTTAATTGAAAGATTATATAGATTGAATAATTATAATATGCTATTTAAAAAGTGTGCATTTTACAATTTGAAAAGTTAGGATTAGTATGGCTAAAACCATGACTCTTGAGTGGGTTTTGAAGTGGCTACATATTAGATATGGGCTTCCTAGGAGGGACGTACAAGATGGATTCCTGTGATATATGTAGAGCTTTATTTATAATTAATGATACTAAAGTTTATAGCTTTGTTCATAATGTGTATGGTTTGAATGTTCTGAATTTGGTTCAAATATTGTTATATATTGTTTAGATAGGCCAAGGATATTAAATTCCTATATCAAATAGAGTGACTAGATCAATTTGATGGTTTTGCACCGGTAATCTATAGTAGGCATCACTATATTGATGTAATTTCTTTTTGTTCTTTGATTCGCTTTTTAAGTTCAAATATTCATTCATAAGTAATCATTTTCTAAGGTCTTTTTTGAGAGGAGGCTTGTTTGGGTTGGAGTAGGGTTTCGTTTTAAATTGATGAGGAAAATATATCATTTGAGTATTGGGGATATCAGATTAAAAGATGTTGAATGTAAATGGTGTTTTAAATTAGATAGCGTTTCCAGACAAAAATTACTTATCATTATTATTTTGTCCTAATTTTGTGGTTTGTTTTGATAAACTATGTTCTTTGATTTTTGGACATTTACTTATTACACTTGGTGCATTTTCATTTTATTAGACTCTATTTAGATAACATTCATAAAAAGTTTTATTTCAGTGTGACGCCTGGTCGAATACTAATTATTATCATAAAGTGCGTGTTCATTTCATAAACAAGTTATTCAACTAAAAGGAAAGATCAATACGTTTGTTTCAAGTATTTAATTTTAAAAATATGACTATTTTATCATTTAGGATTGTTCCTTTGTGTTTAATTTTCCTTCATAATGTACAATTAAAATAATTTTGTTGTACATATTTTTTTTATAGATCACTTATATTAAATTTTCAATGGGTTTTTAAAATTAATTTAATTTCCCCTATGTAATTTCCAGTACAGAACACAACGGGTTCTTTGTTTTTAATTTAATCCCTCCTATGTAAGTATAGATACATATATATTTAGAAATTCATGTCTACATTCATTTATTTTCATTAAATTATTATATCAATTTCATTTCACTTACTAACATAACTTTCAGTGATGTTGCTATCAACTGTGCTATTTCTTTTTAAATGTTTTCTTTTACTTTGCATTATACATTTCAATTTCATTATATTCTATGCAATTGTATTATCCATTTTCATTTTACATAGTTATTTCCTAGTGCAACGCACGGTGAGATATATCTAAAGACTTTTACTTATATTAGTATGGACCCGTGCGATGCACGCAATATCTTTTGAATGAAATTTTAATTTATAAACTACAGAGTGTTCATTTTATAAAATCATTTGTCTCATAAATATTTTTTGAACATTAAGATAAAACATTATTTTATTTACTTGATCATATAATTAGAAAAATTAACTTTTTCAATCAATGGAAACTTTAATTGGTGAATCAAGTCCTTCTACCATTCCTCTAAAGTCTTTTGTAGTCTCAACTCTCAGTAAGTTGAGTCGTAAAGTGGATCATACTTGGGAAAACTAACTCCTTAAAAGTAGGTCTTGATTCATGAAATAATCAACATATAGCATGAGATGGTTGGGATCATGTATCACTACGTATAAAATAGTTTCACAAAGTTATAAGCAAAAAATGCCCTTCTTTTATATTAGATGACACTGTCTTGGACAATAATTAGAGATATTCAAATCTCTTCCAAAACAAAGTCACTTCCTCCTTTTAATTCGTGCATTTATGCATTATACATCAACCTTTATGGATTACAAATTTTTACATCATAACGTATCCAACATCTGTTACTCCCTATGCTAACCCATAAATAAATATGAATCCAAAATATAACATACATTAGGGACCCAGACCTAGCTATAAACATAAAAAATTATACATAAATTTCTGTATTTTTTTTTTACAAGGGTAAGCGAGCCAGCCCATAAGGCCTCTATCATAGGGTACCTAGCAGACCTTAATAGGCCAGGGGAGGGAATGTCAAGCCCAAGCCAAAAGCCTAGACTCACAAGCCTCCAACACACACAATTCCTACAGAAAGCAGAAGTATGTGCCCTCCCAGGTTTTAACCTTGGTGGGGATGGAGGAAAGTGGGAGTGTTGGCCATCCGGCTAACACTTACTCGACCCATAAATTTCTGTATGTGATTTGAGCTCTACTCCACTATATTGAATAACCTATTTGTTTCTTCTAATGAGTTGCTTTACTTCCCCCTTCTTGTTAATTGGCATTTCGGTTTGTAATATCTTCAAAGAATGGTAGTGTTGCAAGACCTTCAAATCTAACCCAAAAATAGTAGTAAATTTTGTGGTTGTTTATTTCTCGTGTTGCACAATTGCATTATATTCACTGAATCAAGTTCCACAATCATGGGCTTTGAAGGCATATAAAAATCATCAAGGAAAACAATAAACAATTAATCAAAGTAATCATCCCAATCGTGCAATGATATTTTGAATTAAGTCAAAGAAATTACCAACACATTACTGCATCCTCCTGGAAGTTACAATCCATGTGATAACATACATCCGCATTGGAGAAAATCCTCTTAGTTTTGCAAAGAGTCAAATACTGAGGAATAATAGCAATATCAATTAGAAACACTTACCAGGGAAAATTGATATCTGAATAAACTCAAAATAAAAACGAAAAACATTAAACAAAATCACAAACCACTTACTGCGAAATGGAATCTAAACAAATAAAATAAATCTACATCTAAATTAAAAAATGAAATTACCCCCTCCCCTTCTAAGTCAAATCCCACTCTCGCAAAATCCCTAGTTAAGTACTTCAGAAGTGCCTAATGTCGTCAATCACTGTCTATAAGGACCTAAAGTTAGTAACAATGTACATAAAAAACCTATGGTAGAAAAAAGAGGCATAATAGGACCTAAAGAAGGATTAATGTTTGATACAAACATATAAAAGAAAACAATAACAAAATATGAGTTATAATATACAGTGAATATACTATATTTTTAACCGAAAGTGTACGAAATAATTGAGAAAACAATTAATCCATCTAAAAAATGCACACATCTTACTATCTCCCCTTATAATATATATATTTTTTGCACAATATCTAATTAGGACAATAAAGGTACTTAGAATTAATTCCTCACCACTAATTTTCCATAATGGATTAAATAATTAATAAACTTAAAGTTCTTCATCAATGTTGGAATTTACGCTGTTTAAATTACTTTGATTAAACAACTACTTCAAATACTTTATTCAATTATTCTTTTATTGGTGCAAATATATCCTATTTTATTGTTATTCTCTATTTAAGAATTGAATACTGACATATTGCTATATCCTGAAATCAATATTTTTGTCACTGAAAATACAAACTTTTTCCTAAACATATTTCAATAAATTTTTGTGTGGAGGGGGACACCATGGTGGGCTTTTTTCATAACATATTTATTTTTATGTCATGTTTTAAATGGTTTTTAAAAAAAATATAGTGATATTAAATGTAATATCTCTTGAAAATTTGTCAACAATAGTAAGAATCATAATATAAAATTTATTCTATTTCATCAAATATTGAATTGTATATGCCTTTAACATTTATTATTTCAGTTTTTCACAAAAATATTTTAAAAGATATAGAAACTCCTGCTAAGGTGAAGACATCATTTTCTAAAAATAGAATATATTCCTTTATTTATCTTTTTTTTTCCCTTCCCAGTTGATCGAAATGTTCATCCAAGTCCTTAAAGGATGCTTACTTGTACCTGAGGATTCTATTAGACAGTAATGTACAACTTCGAGTCCTTCCACAAGTATTAACTCCCAAAATACATAATTCAGTGCTTACCATGTTAAACATGCTCTATCATTCGTTCCTCCTAAAAGAAAAGTAAAAATGGAGCCCAAAACTTGGAATGAATCCATCAATACCCGCTCAGGGTCGAAATGCACTCTAAATAAAATTAATTTTCTGAAGCCAATTGGCCTCTTGTAAATTAGTAAACCATATTATTATCCCTCCTCTCAAAATCTCTGACTTCACAAATCAACCACTATCCTCCAAAATTCCATCATCTTGACTATCTGTCATTCTTATACCTTACAAAATAAAAAGAAGTTAAAAAAATCCAAAACCTTGATAACATACAACCATAAAGGAATTGCTAATAGTAACAAAAATCCAGCGGGCACAAAATGAAATTAATAAACTGACTGAAGTAGAAGCAATCACACCATCACATAATGCTGGTAGATCCAATCCTAGGAATTACAAGCAAAAGAAAAAGAAAGAGATTTTCATATGTTCTTCTTATCTTTGCACACCTCCATGGCTTCATCAGTATTGCTTGTGTTTTCCCATTTTCCTTGCACCTATATATCACACAAATCCCCAAATAAATTAGCCAAAAGGTTTTGAAAAATTCATCTAGTAAATAATTAAAAGGTGACTATCAAAGAAAATTAGGGAAGAAGGAAAGTTAGAGAAGCCATTTCCAAAACAAATTGAAGAAATTAATTTCCGAGAGAGAGAGAGAGTGTGTGTGTGTGTATGTGTGTGTGTATGTGTGTGCGCTTTGATGAGAGAAAGAGACGTGAACAAAATTAACAGGTGAAAGTATTTAAAGCCTAAAAATTCAGGTATCACGTATAATCGAAAATATGGGAGTAAGTAGTTAACTCCCCTAAGTTTTGTTTTTAAATAATAAATAAAAGTAATGCAATATTTTGTTTGGATATAGATGACAGTTACAAACTATTTTTTTAACTTTTACAAAATTAAGGGTTTATATTTAATGAGTAGATAATTTTTATGGCCAAGATTACACCGAGTCTCACAAATCACTCTCATGTCAGTATTATAGGGTTTTTCAAATATTGCTATTAATATAGTATTGATGGATAGATTAGATACAAAATTGATGGCTTAGATTTAATAGATGACTAATTTTTATGGTTAAGATTATATCAAATTCTGCAAATCATTTCCGTTGTGGCTAGCATTTTAGGTTTTTCCAAAGATTATCCTTTTTTAAACTGTTTGGATTTTTTTATTAGATAATAGGGTTATCATGTATCTTTTATCACATATAACCGAAATTATTAGCGGTTTTTTAAAAAAATAAAAATTATAAATGGATATTTTACTTAGACAAGGTATTTTTTTAAAACTAAAATGTACGATTTAGATTTAATGAATTAATATAACTGTCTATTTTTGTTTTTTGGATAATTGAATTATCATCTATCTTTATCATGTATATCCAAAATTATGAGAATTTTGTTTTAAAATAAAAATAAAGAGATATATTAACTTTAGAATCAACGGCTTAGATTTAATCCATAAATAATTTTAATGGTTAAGATTGCACCAAATTCTCCAAATCACTCTCGTTGCAGCATTCTAGAGTTTTCCAAAGATTACTATTAGTATAGCATATATACACACACACACACACACACACACACACACACACACACACACACACACACACACACATATATATATATATATATATATATATATATATATATCTTAATTGAAAGATTGTGTACATTTAACAATTATAATATGATATTAAAAAATATGCATTTTATAATTTGAAAAGTTATGTCCTAGTGAAACGCACGAGTAGAAACGTATTATAATTCAAAAAGTTAATATGATACTTACAATCTTGTTTTACTTTTACGCTAATTCTTATGAGTTGGATTCAAATCTATGTCATTTGTTTGTCAACACATTGACATCGAGCTTAATTATTCAATGATACTTCTGAAATGTCATTTAGTTATCTAAAAATTAAATCCCGGGGTAAACGCACAGGTCTTTGCTAGTGTGTGTTTAAAAGAAACGTTAAGTGAGACCATCAATGCAAGACCCTAAAGAAATACAAAATCTTACTTAAAGGAAATAGGTATCAAACCGCTTATAAATAAATGTATGTTGGCTTGAAATGCTCATCGATATATACACACACAGTGACACACAGACAGAAACACCGACAAAGACACACATACACACACACACATACACGCACACGTGCCCGCACACATACATACATATGTATATCTACATACATATGTGTATATACATGTATATGTACACACAAACACATACACACATGGGGGGGGGGGGGGGGGGGAAAAATGACAAACTTTCGATTTTAATCATGCAATATTTGAGTAACTTCAACCAGTATTCGTGAAAGCTAGCTCAACTTAATAATAGATGTCTCAACTTGCTTACTAGCTACCTTTCTTACCACTAAAACAATTCTGCTTGTAAATTTTGGGAAATGAACTGAGTACACTAGGGGAATAGTAGTTTCCCTTTGGTTTCCTTTTTATGAACATGGAATGATAATATTCCATCTCTAAAAACCATCTATCTTCGCCATAAGCAAACTTCATATCTCTAACCAAGCCTGAGGAGATTGCTTAAGACTATATATGGCCTTCTTCACCTGAAAACTTTTCCTTTCTACCCCTAAGCTCGAAAAATGTAAGATACATCTAATTTTACATGCAAAATGTGACATATGGTGTGAGCTTGTGTTTCAATTCATTTCAAGGGCCTTGCCCTTCAAACTTTTCTTGGGGAATGCCTTTCGTTAAGATATTCTGGCCACGTGCTAGTTTGAAATGTTTCTATGTATGAAAAATCTCTCCATCCATGTAGAGAGCTATTTTACAATGCTTGGCAGTTTTTACCTTAATTTTTATATGAAATATATACTTTTTTATTCTCAATTTCTTATCATGAATCTATTTCATGTTTTTCAAAATATGAATATCGTATCTGTTGCATTTAAACTTTAGCAAAGGATCATTTGTGCTATAATCAGTAGAAAAAGAAGTGATTTGTGAATCAAGAGATGCTTGATAAATATTCACTAGCAAAATGAAATACCTTGTGAATTGAATTGTGTAACTTTATTTTGGAGAACCTTATGCCATCACTTTATTTTTTGTATGTCTATTGAATATAATGAATTCTCCCACTTTTTGAATAATATGTTTCTTGTTATGTTTCTTATTGTGATTAGCTCAATGCCATAGTACATGATTCATTGTTTTCTCCAGTGTTTTTGGCTAGTAGATACCAAGTTTCTAAAAGAATGCTTTGTTATGCCTTTATGAATCAAATGCATTCTAAACACTTTCTCTTGTCAGTAATTGCATAATAGAACCTTTGGACAGTCTACAAGTACTTCATCTAGGGCTAAAACTAATGTTGCAAACAAAGAACATCATGAACGGACAGAGATGTCACAATATCGGGTCGCTCTCTCAGAGTGTATTAGATCCACAATGCAATGCCATGCAAATGATTAAAGCTCCTTTGGATCGCTCATTTTCACAAATTTTAGGCTTGACCTTATCACGTGAAATTGAGCTTAGCTCTCAATCTATTGAAAAAAAGAATATCAAGCCTTTTGGAGCTAGCTTATCTCTTAGAAGCCTGAAGTTTTCTTCTAATAATGTAGCAAAGTCTAGGAAGGTTTCTGAAATTTCATACTTGTATTCGCCGAAAGAAGGCATTCTTGGTCTTCGCCTACTTCAAGCAACAATAGCATTCACCTTTTTGGATCTAATTTGCGCCCTAATGGCCTAAATAAATCTACTATAAATCAAGAAAAGTCCACAATGACTTCAGAAGTTTTAGCTTTGCACTCACCAATGGGAAGTACCATCAGTTCTCAATTTACTTTAGGTGATAGGAACATCCGACTTTTGGGATCTAACCTCTGTCTTAGGGGTAAAAATATCTCCTATGAGGACTAGGAGAAGTCCAAACAACCCTCACAGTCTTACAAACATAAAGGGAAAGAAGCATTGCCTCTCAGCCTGCTCAATGTAACAAGATTATCTGGCTTTTTGGGTCTAACTTGTGTCCCAATAGTGGAAATATGTCTTATATTAATCCTGATAAATCAAAGCAAGCCGCTAAGTATTTATTTGGAAAGAAAACCTTGCTTTGCCTTTCACCATCTCCTAGTATCCACAAGATCACATTGGAGGCAGAGAACAGTTATCCCGTGGAAGTTGACCAAGTTCAATTGTTGGTTATCAAATGTCTTATCATTAGGGAATTTTTGACGATGAAAGGAAAACCAGTCATTTGGGCGCAACTCATCAAATAGTTAGTGTCATTTTTTTTTAACCTGAGAAGGTTGATATTACATCTCCAAAACAGCTGCATGGTAGTACAGATAAACCTACTAATTTAGCAAGTACTACGAAGTCAATGAAGACTCTAATTCTATAGAGATCTTACAAGCTACAACCCTTGTTCAAAGGTAGGACACTTAAGAAATAGGTTTTAGATATGAATCGCAAATCATGTTAGAAGTCAGGATAAACAAGAAGTGAGTTTCACAACTAATGAGCTTAAATATGGCACAATTTCCTCTTATCTTCATGGAACATCTTTCGAGGCAAGGTCTATTGAAAAACAACTTGATTACGATGAATTTGTACTTGAAAGTAACATTTCTAGTGCAAGTTCTAAAAATGAGGATATTTGAAACATAAGTTTCAGTATTGACGAGGTTGAGTTTGGGACAATGTTTTTGCCTAACTATCATGGAATTTTGAGGCAAAATCTATTGTTGAAGTAGTTTTTTTGAAGGGGGAGTAAGGGTGAAAATTTGTCATCCTCTGGGACAGGGTGGAAATCAAGTCACTAGTTATTTTTAGCCCCAACTTTATCTTAGGGAAAGCCATAAATGTCACTAAGCATGACTAATTAACTTATTACTCACTAATTCTAATCTAAATAAGATTAATTAAGCTAAATTAAAACAAAACATAATTAACAAAATCAACAAAAAAATCATATTAAATAAAAATAACTAGCAAAACATCTAATTAGCTAAGAAAACATGAAATTTATTGACTTAAAGAAGAGAAAAAAAGGGGGAGTACCTCAAAACATTAAAAATCCAACAATGGAGATTGACCTCCATTGTTGGAGTAAGTTGGTGATGATTGGTGGTGGATTCTCCACTTATTCTTACTAATCTAACACAACTACTCCTAATCTAACCCACAGAGAGCCAAAAACTTCAACTTGTAAAAGTGGGTTTCAAACCCTAAGATGGCGGAGAGAGAGAGTTTTAAAGTTGCATTCTTGAAGAAAGAGAACAAGATATTAAGAATAGACAAGAGAATATAAGGATGATTAGGAAAGAGAGGCACTAATTGCACTCCATTAATGAACAAAAGCATGTGAATTTGGGCTTAAACTAGTAAGAACTTGAATGAAAATGAATATTAAAGAGAGAGAAAGAAAGCTAATTGCATCAAACTTCATTACTCTTGAAATGTGACTACAAAATAAAACTAAATCTACACTAATCTCTCCAACACCTTAGTTAAACCCTATTCCTAAAACCTAAAAATTAGATCATTACACAAATGGGATAAGGGGCTTCAAATAGATCCCGACCCAGTAGATTTTAGGCAAATCGTGCCAAACCTCTGGAAGTTAACAATGGCAGCAGGGCAGGACAGCGAGTGGCACAATCGTGCCACCTGGCACTAGCAGCCCTTGCCAAAATTTCTGCAGTCTTTTTCTTCCTTATTTCTCCCACAATTTTTGCGCTTGTTGACCCAGCCTTGCTTCATGGTTATCCCGGGTTATCCCCCAAGGTTTTCTGGGTTAACGTGCCTGACTTTTGGCATGCTTTGCACGAATTATCCATCATTTGCCCAATTTTCTTTATTGCCTCCTATCACGTCGATGCCCTTTGATTTATACTTGTACCCTCTTTAATCACAACCCTTGATTCGTGCTTGAAGTGGATGGTGAAGATGATATTGCGTTGGCCGAGATGGGGGGTTCATTGTTGTGGGCTTATGGTGATGAAGGTGGATGAAGATGGTGGAATGGTGGAAGATGATGGGGATGGTGGTGATGATTGATGCTAGGTGCTGAAGAAGAAGAAGAACTAGGGGGCTTTTGTCGGGTTTTAAGAGAGAAAAGGAGAAAGAGAGAGTGAGGTGTGAGCAAATAAAAGAGAGGGCTGGGGGTCACGTGACTGGCATGGGGTGGGGGTTAAGAGAAGTTCAGGATTTTGTTATTATTTTTTTCTTCTTCTTCTAGTTTTTGGCATTTTCAGCATTTTCATCTTATTTTTAAGCGTTGATTGAACATGGACTAAGTCAAGTCGAAGCAGAGCTGAACTCATAATTCAGCATTTTCATCTTATTTTTACCCATCATTCTGATTTTGCATCACCTATAAAAATAAAATAAAATAAATTAAAAATCTAGATATAATAATTTTTTTGAGCATAAATTAGATATAAAGGTATCGGAGAAATATCATATTTTTAGCACCCTTACACCTAGATTTTGCTCGTCCTCGAGTAAAGCAAACTAGACTACCTAAAAAGAATTGGAAAATAAGAAAAAAGAAATCCTGCCTCACTTTCATAGGAATCACGGTTGCATTTAGCACAGACAACAAGCCCTTTAAACCTCTCGGTTTCCCAAGTGGATGAGTGAGATCTCGTGAGCATTTTCATGTGAAATACTCACAAAAATCTTTTGAAAAATAAGAAAAATCTTTTTTGGTTTTTCAAAACATGAGCATATGTACAAGTAATAGGGAAATTATGTACATGACTTAGGTAATTGCATCATCTTAGTAACCAAATCACCAAATTATACAAAAATAGAATGTGCAATCAAAAGATATCCAAGTCTCAAGAAGCACCCTGACTTTCATTTTTCACCCCACACATAATATGCAATAATATGTATACCTTGGTGCATGTGCAAATGTGTATCAACCATTATGAATCAAGTTTTTAACATCGACACAATCCCAATTTCCTTGCCTAATTGCCTTCTTTGCTTCAACTTTTTTCCTTTTTTCTCTTTTATTAAGAATAAAACCCACTTGTCTTATAAATATTCGAGCATTCCCTAAAGAGGGGTTTTATTAGAATGTGCAAAGAACTTATTTTATTGCCCGATATGTGTAATAAAGTAAAATAGCAAATATTCAAGCCAATTAAATATATGAAATAAAGATAGTGGCTTTGAACATTGGTGTCGGGTTTTCATTCACTTTTGTAGACTTTTTTTCCTTCTTTTCTTTCACGTTTTTCAAGAGTTTAAAAGGCAACTTCGACAAACAAAAAACTCACATGCCAACTTAACAACAAGACCCAAAGAATTGATGAAAAAGTGAGCAAGGTAGGCACAAAATCACACATACAAGACAAGGTTATTATGAAAAATTTAATTTGCATCTTCAACTAGATATCTCATCATGCAGAGTTTATTTACATATAACTCAATGACGTAGTAACATTGGATCACAATCGCCTAAGAAAGCATATAAATCCCCAAAGACAAAGAAAAATCTTCTTGAATTTTTTCAAAATTTTTTTAAAAATATATACAAGTGGGTACCTCACCCCCACACCAAAACTCCACAATGTCCTCATACAAATTTGTCTACAAAAAGGGGTGGGAACTAAGGCACCAAAAAGCAAGCAAGTAAGCAATCTAACCGTAAACCAAATACAAATTCACAAGTATGTACAAACTTATGTCACCACTAACAAGCACAAAACCAAACAACACCAACAAATATTCACAAAACAAAATACACTACCAACAAACACACATAAAACAAAATACACAAATCAAAAATGGGTGATCATCGCCATCGTGGCTCAACAAATCCCATAGTTCACCACAAAATTGATCACACACACAATCACAATCCTAAATATCCACAACTATATACAAAAAGAAATAAAAAAAAGAAAAAAGAAGAAGAGAGAAGAGTTAAAACGATCATATCAGGTTGGGTGCTGAGTACACCTAAATTGTGCCACACTAGGATGAGGTACAAGAGGCCCAAGGAGCATCAATCACTCCGCCAAATCACCAAGTTGCTACTTGCATCAATCCCTACCAAAGTGCATAGCAACTTATCAATTAAACTTGAA
This sequence comes from Selenicereus undatus, assembly GCA_017589665.1. Classification (NCBI taxonomy): domain Eukaryota; kingdom Viridiplantae; phylum Streptophyta; class Magnoliopsida; order Caryophyllales; family Cactaceae; genus Selenicereus; species Selenicereus undatus. Next base: position 33,502,864 of record JACYFF010031958.1, on the reverse strand, counting down.
CATTCCTCAAAAAAGTTAAAACTATTAGTAAAAAAAGAGGATGTTCTAAAGAAAGAATGTCACCAGAATAGAAGTGAGAGCTCTCTTGAGCTTATCAAAGCTCTGGGCCCAATCATGGGAGTTACACACATGCCCAACATCACTCAATATAGAGGATAAGGGCCTAGAAGTCTCACAGGAAGCACAAATGCATAAATTAGGCATGAATTCTAAATTCTCTACCCAATCCACAAGCCATATGGGCATATCAAGCTCATGAGTCCAATCTAAATTAGGGCCATAAAACATGCAAGTCTAGGACTCGCGGAAGGTGGACGTTGAGGGATCCATGCAAGAGTGAGATGATGAGTATAAGGGGATCAAACAATAAAAGTTGGGATGTGCTTAGGAGGGACCTCAACGAGGGTTGCATCAACAAGCTCCATATAAGAAGGTGTGACCTCAATACACCCCTCAACACAAGGCTCCTCCAAAGGAATCTCCTCAACTAAATACTCCTCCTCAACAAAAATATCCTTGGAAGCCTCAATCATGCAATGCTCAAGACCACAACTAGCCCTAACCACTTGTTTCTCATCTCATCATTCTCTCTCACAGAGGCTAAAATAAAAGGCACATCATCAAAAACCAGATCACCCCCAAGAGTCTTAAGATAAGGGTTGATCATTAGGAGATGCAATGAAGGACACGCCCTTAAAAGGCGTTTGATTAAAAGGGTGAGAGCATGAGCTAACACCGTAGTCCAAGATAAAATCATAAGAACAAAAGGAAGGAATGTAGTCATGAGGTTAAGGTGGTTGAAAAAAAAGGAACTTCAATTTGATGCTCATAGTGAAGCGTAGTATCCTCCAAAGCAACAAATTGATCAGGTAGCCTTCCCTCATTATCCATAAAAATCTTAGATGCGAGCCTAGGGGCTTCCCTAATTGTCTCCCACTCATCTGTTTTATCACTTAAATCCTCAAGAAAGTCCCAAGCCTCATTATCATTTTTATAAAGAAATTCTCCCCTACACATAGATTCAACCATTGTCCTAGTACTCACATCCAAACCCTCATAAGCTATTTGACACAAATTCCATCTCTCTAAACCAGGGTGAGGGCATTGAGTAAGTAACTCCATGAACCTATTCATATGCTTTCAAAAAGGCTCATGTTTAAATTGGACAAAAGAAAAGATTTCATTCCTAATTCTAATGGCCTTGCTAGTAGAGAAGTACCTATTATGGAAGATATCAACAAAGGAGTTCCAAGATTTAATAAAACCAACCTTAAGATTATACATCCACTTCTTAGCATCATCGTCAAGAGTAAAGGGAATGAATTTCATCCTCACAACATCAATTGATACCTTAGGGATGTGAATTAATGCACATACTTTGTTACACACACAAATAAACAAATAACGATCCTCAAAGGCCGTAAATTTAGGAAGCATGCCAACGTAATCTAGATTAAGCTCAAATGTTGCATCCTTGGGGGTAGGAGGGAGGTCAAAACATAATTGTGGGGAGGTTCGGGGAGGATAAAAGTGATCCCTCAATAAGCGTGGTAGATTGAATTTCACTCTTTCAAGAATGGGCTCATCAAGTTTGGTGGACTTGGGCTCAACATGAACCATATGTGTTTCTTCAAAATTCCCAAGTCCATCATTAGCATCCAATGAGCCATAACTTTATGGTTTTTCAATTTTTTTAATTTTATTTATTTTTCATATTTTCTAATTTTTTTGTGTTTTTCTATTTCATCAAAATAAGTAGCTACTCTATAACTCAAAAGAAAAAAAAAATAAAGAAACAATAAAAGAGACTACATGAGTGCACAGTGAACTCAAGGGGGCCATATTTACAAGGAGTTAGTTTCATACTACCGTCCTCGGCGACAACGCCAATTTGTTAAAGTAGTTTTTGAGGGGGGAGTAAGGCTGGCAATTTGTCATCCTCCGGGACGGTTTGGAAATCAATTCAGTAGTTATTTTCAGCCCCAACTCTAACCTAGAAAAAGCCATAAATGTCACTAAGTATGATTAATTAACTAATTGCTCATTAATCCTAATCTAAACAAGATTAATTAAACTAAAATAAAACAAAGTATAATTAACAAAATCAACAGAAAGCATAATATTAACTGACAATAACAAGCAAAACATCTAATTAACTAAGAAAACATGAAATTTACTAACTAAAAGAAAAGAGAAAAGGGGGAGTACCTCAAACCCTTGAAAATCCAACAACGGAGGTTGGCCTCCATTGTTGAAGCAAATGGGTGATGTTTGGATGTGGATTCTCCACTTATTCTCACTAATCTAACTCAATTCTTGAGAGCCAAAAACTTCAATTTGTAAAAGTGGGTTTTCAAACCCTAAGGTGGAGGAGAGAGGAAACGTTTGAAAGTTGCATTCTTGAGGAAAGAGATTAGAGATTAAGAATAGAATAGAGAATAGAAGGATGATTAGGAAAGGGAGGCACTAATTGCACTCCATCAATAAACAAAAGCATGTAAATTTGGGCATTAAACTAGTAAATCAAACTTAACAAAGTAAGAACTTCAATGAAAATGAAGATTAAAGAGAGAGAAAGAAAGCTAGTTGCATCAAAACTTCATTACTCTTGAAATACGACTACAAAAGGAAACTAAATCTAAACTAATCTCTTCTAAGCCCTAGATAAACCCAATTCCTAAAACCTTAAAATTGGATACTTGTATAATAGGGGAAAAGGCTTTAAATAGATCTCGGCGCAATAGATTTGGCATGGTCGTGCCACGTGGCGTGGGCAAACCGTGCCAAACCTCTGGAAGCCAACAACAGAAGCACGACAGGACAGCGAGTGGTACAGTTGTGCCACATGGCACGGGCACCCTGTGCCAAGTTTATGGAATTCTGTATAAAAATAGAGCAAAAATAGCATTTGGCACGGCCGTGCCACCTGGCACTGTCAGCCTATGCCAACTTTCTGTAATTTTTGTACTTGTTGACTTAACATTACTTCATGATTATCCTGGGTTGTCCTTAAAGGTTTTCCATGCCTAACTTTTGGCATGCTTTGCACGAATTATTCTTCATTTGCGTAATTTTCTTTATTACCTCCTATCGCGCCGCTGCCCTTGGATTTATACTCGTACCTTCAATCACGACCCTTGATTCATGCTTGAAGTGGATGGTGAAGATGATATTGCACTGGGCGAGATGGGGTTGGGATTCGATGTTGTGGGTGTATGATGATGAAGGTGGACAAAGATGGTGGAATGGTGGAAGATGATGGAGATGGTGGTGATGATTGATGCTAGGTGTCGAAGAAGAAGAACCACTAGAGAGGGGGGCTTTTGTCGGGTTTTAAGAGAGAGATGGAGAAAGAGAGAGCGAGGCAGTGAGCAAATAAGAGAGGGGGTAGGAGGTCACGTGATTGGCACGGGGGGAGGGGGTCCAAGAGAGTTTTAGGGTTTTTTTTCTTCTTCTTCTAGTCTTTGGGTCAATAGAGAGGGTGAACTTTGATTGAACATGGGCTAAGTCAAGTCGAAGTTGAGCCGAACTCACAATTCAGCATTTTCATCTTATTTCCCCCCATTTTTCTGATTTGGATCACCTACAAAAATGAAATAAATTCAAATAAAAATTTAGATTAAATAATTATTTTAGGCATAAATTAAATATAAAGGTATCGTAGAAATATCATATTTTTGGAACAAACATCTAACAAAAAGACAAAGGGACTATATTGGATCTTTTCCAAAAATCAACTTTTTGAAGGAGTTTCCAAAAGCTGAAAGACTGAAGAGATAAGTTCTATCTTCGAAGAAGTTGAGCATGAAACGGTATCTTCTTCGCACTTTTCTAAAACTTTGTAGTGAAATCTTCAAGAAGACAAAGGGACTCATATGTGTCTTTACGAAAAAAGTTAGCTTTGTTATGAAACATCTACAATAAGAAGTGAAAAAGTTTTAGTTGTTCCAAATGTAAGAAAAGAGCTCAACCATGACCATGCTGAGAATGATGAGGACATGATTATGTCTCTATCTGAAGCTACTATTGTTCTTATGGTTGTAGAGACAAAATCTCCCATTAAACAAAGCGAAGAAGTTGTGGGAGATGTTCAAGCCTTAGAGATAACTGCCCCTCAGCAACATGTGCTCAATACTAATGCCCCTGTTCCTCTCCTGCTTGCATTTGATTTCAAACCTTATGCTTCCCATGAGCGAAGGCATAGAAAGTCTCAACCAATTGAGTTTCCCAAAGGCGTTCGAAGCCTAGTTGACACAAGGATCCTTGATGGATGTTGTGTTTTCTATTGTCACTACATAAATAAGGTGACTAATTTTGGTCTACTTGAAACATGAGAAATAGGTTTTCATTTGGACTTGTGTCAGGTTGATGAATATTAATGTTCGTTCCACTTGTTTGGGTTTAGGTCATATATACAGATTAGCTATTAGTTGGTTCAAATCTCTATCAAAATAATGGCATCACCATTGGTTAAGAAGATTTAAGGTCGTTATAGTTTAAGTCAATTAGGCTCAAGTTAGGCTTGGAATTTGCCTTTGTCATTTTGAGTATCGTTGGGTAATTAAATTGACAATTTTGCCAAACCCAATCTTTCATGTATTTTCTCAAAAGTATTTATCTTCTTTTTTCCTTTGAATTGAGAATAATGGACTACATTGTGCATTTCTTCATTATTTTCCAGATTAAAAAGTGGGCAGTAATAATGACAAGTTACTATCTTTGTGGTTGTCCAAACTACCAATATCTCAAGGTATTGGTATATTTTTACTTTCATTTTCTTAGTATTGTTATGTAGAGACATTTAAAAACTTAAATGTTTAACGATCTCATTATTATTGTAATTGTTTACTCAGACTGTTAACACACAAGAATTTCTTCTCCATTGCGGTTGTACATAGGTAGGTTAACAAACTCATCATTTTCAAAACTGGGCATAGTGTTGACAGCATAGTCAAGAAAATCTGGAGTGCTCTAGAAAACATGTTCAAAACCATTTCATTGTTAAGCGTACTATTCTCAACATGAGGAATTTCAAAACTTGGATGGAGAGAAACAATATGAAAGGTAATCAACCTATTTACTTTATTGCACTAATATGAGATTGAATAATAGATTGTCATGGTTGCTTCAGGACCCCTCCCTTTGTACAGAAGAAAATGGAATTGTTAGCCTTTACTAAGCTGGTTTATCAAGGTGAGTTTTGTTGGGCTAGATGCATGGGCTGAATCAAGTGGCGTTGTAATCATAAGAAACCACTAACCCAATTCATCTTACACAACTTGGAGGGTATGTTGGTTAAAGGGTCGGCCCTAATTCAGCCTAGGCTATTCATTTGGCAACAACTAGTTGTAATAACAAATTCTTATACAATGTGCAGTTACTAATATTTTTACTTTCACTTTTTCACTTGCTACTAGAACAAGTTGCAAATATAGGAACTCAAGATGTTCAACTTGAAGAAAATCAAGCCACTCAATCGTAAGAGTGACAATCACATCGCCAAACTAGAGATCAATGGAGCATAAAGCATCATAATTGGGGAGAAATAGGTAGATCAACATATGGCTTGTCGTGCTAGGAGTTATAGAATGAACTTTATAAACTTATTCTCTTTGTTACCTAGTGAAATCATCAATCAAACTTTTGGATTGACGGCATTTTTCATTTTTGTGAAAAATAATTCATGTTTGGTGAAACTTGTCACTGTGGACGATAAAAACATCATGATGAAACCTTTGATAAGTAATACATCTTCACCTGGTTGGTTTTCCCTCTTGTGCTTAAGCTTGTTACGAACTATGCATGTGTGCTAGGTTGTCTTGGATTTCATTACAATACTAGACATGGTTGAGTGGGTCTAATCTCTAACGCCTGCAACCCTTATTCGATTGTGAATTGAAATATGATAAATGATTTCAAGTTGAACTCAAAATAATGTGTTCAACCTAATTTTAATTTAATATGTCCAGTTCGTATCAACTTGGCTCAAGCTTATCTAATCCAAATCAAACTTACCAAATCCTTACTTATGCTAAGAACAATTGTTTTATGATCTCAATGATTCAAATAAGCTTGACTGTATTGTTGGCAAAATTATAAATCCACCCTATGCAGACTAAACAGGATCTGAATTATTATAGATCTAGTAATCGTCAACAATGAGCCTACCTAGCATGGGAAGAAGAGAAATATGTTGTTTCCGTAGAGACCTTGTTGTTTACTTGAGCTGGACATGCACATTGGTGTTTGTGGTAATGTTTCTAGTGCTTTATACAATATTTTGTGTGGCTTTTAATTAATTTTAGAAAAAAATAAAATAACCAAAGCATCATATAAATTTGACTTGACCTATTCGCCATTTCTACTAAGCCCAAGTCCAACGTAGTTCGAATTGTTTGCATTTAATTTCTTTAAATTAGAAGGCATTAACATATATATGATGATATACGCCTAATATGTCACATATTGTTCACATAAATTCATTTTCTTCAAAATTATATGATTTCTTCTAGTGAAAAATTAGACACTATTAATGACTTCGTACTCACCAAGCCTTTGGAGACTTGTTCTTCACTTGAGCTTAATAAGAAACAATTTTTGCATAAATTACACTCTTTAAGACTTGCCCAAATCCTTCAACCTCAATATAACTCATAATAAGATACTCCATTATCCCACATGTAGTGTTAAAAATTTTAAATTTTCTAATCCCATATTATTGTTAAAGCTGGTCAAAAAAATCCATTGGCGTGTTTTGGAAAACGAAATTCAACAATGTGAAATTCCTTCAATGCTTATTTCACACATTCCCAATTTTAACAATAAATATGAAACATGAACAATATAACATACTTGTCTAAGATGCTCAAAGCATCATAGTTGCAAGATTAGTTGTGAACCACCACTTCTTTAGGCAAACGAAATCTAACGTCATTGCCTTGCAAATAGGAAAACTAGTGTCATTTAGGAATGCATGCACCCCAAAGGCTGTATATATGTATATTTTTGGATATAATTGTCATTACGTTCTTTGTTCATATATAATTGCTTATGTGACATTTGGGAGCATGTGCGTCCAAAAGCATCGTGTATACTTTGTTGCAAACACCATAAACCACAAAATGATGAGCCTCAAGTGTCTTCAATGGACACTAGTACAATTGTTAACTTCAGTGATAGGTGTATACACATCTATAACTTCCAATGCCAACAAAGAATAGTCATTTAATAGAGTTCGTAGGGTCCATGAAAATACACTAAGCTCATTTCAAGCAATATGGCTTTTCTTCTCGAAGCCTAACATCCTAAACACACATTTCATGTTTACAATCATGCATTGGAGCTTGGCATGCTTACATTCACAATGCAAGTTATGCTGTAAAGAAGCACATATTGTGTAGTGGTTGAGATCAATCGTCGTGGTGAGTGACCAATAATGGTGGCAAAAATTTGTAGGAATAGTGAAATTTATCAAGCTATCGACTAAAGTTGCCTGCCTTTCCTGAGCCAAATGGTGTTTAACTATCAGGAAAGGGAATTGGTTCTTGTTGCAAAGCTTTCTGCACGAGTTCAGTCTGTTCCTTGACATGGACCTGGTAGAAACCAGTGGCAGTGGCAGCAGAAGGTGGACGACCCACATATTTTATGTCGTCCATCTTCCCTCTTCGTAGATATTTCATGATAGTACACAAACGCGGTGCAACATAGTTATATGCACCCATGTTCATTGGCTCCTCTTGGCACCAGACAATCTCAGCATCTAAAAAAGCCATATGAATGTGATCAATGAATGCCATGTCAAATTAAACCTAACAAATGGATCATTTATGTCCGGTTAAATTTGATGGAATAGTAGGGCCAGGTGGGGGTCGACTCAGATCATATTTGATATGCACTACGCAGTCCAGTTATTTGATGAGTTCGTCAAAAACAACAATTCACCATTAGTTATCTGATGAGTTCGTCAAAAACAACAATTCATCATTAGTTAGACATAACTCATGATAATTTGGTTTACGTTTGAGTAAACTTCAAGTTCTAGCTAAAATTTGTATATGATTGCCTTAATTTGGGTTAGGGCCACATCCGGTTTTGTCTCTTTTGGGTCAAGGAATCAATTTGAGTCAATTGGCCAGATCTACTTTTGTTGATACCCATGCATGAACGTGATAAATACAAACTAGTTATGATCAAACGAAATTCCATGACTGGGAATTCAATTTGCTCAAGGTTTTACCCATCCAAACATACTAGTACTTCATTCATGATTTATCATTTGACTTCAACATTGATATGTGAATATCACGTAAGAAGTAATCATTTATGAGAAACATACTTGGATATCGCTTCAGTTCCTGCTGAATTAGGTCATATGGGAATGGGCAAATTTGCTCAACTCTGCATATGGCTAGGTCATTGCTGTTAACTTTCTTCCTCTCTTCATCAAGCTCATAATACACCTGCAAATTACATGAAACACAACAGCAGGTGGCCACCCAAAAGTAAGCCACTGTAATAATCTTACAGAGTAGAAATTACTATCACAATAATAGTAACCGATTCGTCCATAAAAGTACTGCTCCTCAAAGAGACAAAAATCAAATGCACTTATGTACTTGCAGGAGTCACAAAAAAGGGCCTGTTCCCTAGGCTCATTAAAATTGAGCCATGTTTGTTATCTTCCCCAATCCAAACCCGATCCAGACCCAATACGAGGCATTTGATCTCAATCTGAGCCTAAATTGACCTAGGCTAAAATATGTGTTTTCTATATAAGCCCACTATGGGTGACTCAACCTAAAATGAAGAACATTTGCTGAGTCCCGCCTTATAAAAAGCCTACTCTTGCCTGTAGCCAGATAGGGGAGCAGATCAAGTTCCCCTACATGACAAAAGGAGGGTGGGTTGTAGAGGCATACCTTGCCTGAGCAAAGAATCAGACGTCGAACACCTTTCTCAAGATTTGAGTGGAAGTTGTCATCCTTGAGAATACGCTTGAATTTGGGCTCATAAACATTATCAAACTCAAACAAATCTGATTTGCAGTCCTTATGACGAAGCAAATTCTTTGGAGACATTACAATTAGGGGCTTTCTGAAATCCCGGTGCACCTCAAAGAAGCATGCCAAGACATGAGAAAATGAGATGAAGACACCGAGAAAGAAGCCTAAGAAAGCCAACACTCTGTCAGTGAACTTACCTGACGTCTCAAAACATGGAAATAGTTAGCTGGGGTTGTGACATTCACAACCTGCCAGTTGCATTCTTGGAGCTGCCTTGTTGGATCAGTTGAGATTTCGTACGGGTAGTCATTGCACATCTGTGAATAGAAGAAATCATATATATATGTATATATACATATACATATATATATATATATATATATATATATATATATATATATATATATGTATATACATATATACATATATATACATATATACATATATATATATAT
>JACYFF010031958.1:33402683-33493007 GCA_017589665.1 Selenicereus undatus | reverse complement strand
TGTGTGTGTGTGTGTGTGTGTGTGTGTGTGTGTGTATATATATATATATATATATATATAGCTGTGTCTGTATCGAAATTTAAAACCCAAACAAAATCTAAAACCAATTGTGAGAATACTAATGTTGATACTAGGCAGCACATAGCCCAGTCCTTTCATACCCCATCTCATAGGAGGCATTGGTTGAGACAATTTCAATAAAGACATGCAGCATAAGAATTTGCAAGTCGAGACTTTGAGCATGTTAGCTTCAGCTTAGTTCATCAACAATCTAGATTGCCACACTTCCAAAATTTTCCACATTTTATCTGGATGTTTAGAACCCAAGACCTGAACCCCAAAATCTCCAAGAATAGAACAAGCGCATGCAACATAGGAAGCAGACATCTAAGTAGTATTACCTGAAGGAAACGCTCCAACCGAGCACTTGAGTGTTCAGGACCCTGCCCATCATAGCCATGTGGAAGCAATGCCACAAGACCCGTTTGGCGCAACCATTTGGCCTCCCCACTGCTCAGAAACTGATCAAATATCACCTGTGCCTCATTCGCAAAGTCACCAAATTGAGCTTCCCAAAGTACCAGAGAGTTTGGATTTTCTATAGAATAGCCCAATTCAAATCCAAGGACACCAAACTCTGACAGGGAACTGCAGGAAAACAATGATTTAATAGTAAATTTACAATTTTTGGATCATCAGACTGCTACGACTTTTGCTCTTTTCATTTCCAATGATAAAATAACTTCTTATTTAAATTTTGCATATTTCAGACTCCCTTCAAAAGATATGTCTATCTGTCTCGTAAATTCCAAAATCATATAAAGGTTTATCCAAGGGAATTTGGCTCTACCACCAAAAAAAAAAAAAGGCAATGGAATAAAATGGCACTGCCATTCTGTTGAGTGGGGTTAGTTGACATTGCACCTTCCAGATTGTAGTGTCTCAAGATTTTTATGTATCCCTTTGCATCAGAAGCACCAATTTTTTTTATTATTAATTTTATTAAGAGTCGGATTGTTTAGGGACTAGACAAACATGTTCACTCCATGCAGAAATGCTAAACATTCCAAGGTTGTGGCATCCATTATAATAAAAACACTGACATTATGAACAGGAAGATGCTTATGCATAAGTTCTACATGTGACATAAAACACCAGCCGAAAGGAAAAAAGGAATGAAGCATGAAGATAGAAAAAGATTGAACGCAGGAAAAACCAATAAAACACATGTTGACAACTAATTGTTTGCATTAGATGGACCAAAGGTTCAAACCAAACCAATACCCCAAGAACCCTGCCTATTTCCATAGCTTTGTGTTATTTCAGTTAGATCCTGTACTTAAAATGGCATCCATCGCCTATAATTCCATGGCAAAATTATAGAACGTTTAGTGAAGTAATTTCTTTTAATCACTATAATCTAAATTTGGGAAAAAAAATTGCCCAAAGTGATCTTTTTTATAATGAATGCTAATGGGTAACTTAAATAATTGAAACACAAACAATGCCAGACTTGGTATTGGTATTGGCATTTGTCAATTGTTAAAAGTTAAAACAATGCCAGACATGGTATTGGTATCTGTCAATCAGTGATGTACAAATCATGCATAAGTTGCTTGCAAATAAGCTAAAATGTGATAAATTGCACTTGCAAAATTTAAGAAATAGGAGCCAAGACAATGAATGAGAGAAAATTCGGAACTCACCTATTACTGATGGTGAACATCTCCGGCTTTTGGTTCGCCATGACATGCTTCAAAGGGTAGTATCTTTCTTCAGTCTCCTGATCAATAACTACAGCATGTCTATGGCTAAATGTGCCTCTCTCCACATCTTGACCAGTTAAACGTACATGAATTTCTTCGCACAGCAAACTCCCAAAGGCCAGAGCTTCAGCAAACGCCCAATCCATCCCATGACCAGTCTCAATCATCTGGCTGCGTTGCTCATAGATCTTTTTAACCACTTTGTGAGCCTTAAGATGCTCGGGGAGTTTTGTTATTGCCTTTCCAACATCTTTCAGGATCTCTTTGTTGACACTGTGAATAAAAGGAATTCATCAAAGCAACACAAAAGACCAGGACTGAATTACAGTATCTAGAATTTGTCGGAGGATGTACCCAGTATCCCCAATCTGGCCAGCCTGATCAGGTGACTTGAGTCCAGCCCACTGTGCCTCGAGCCAGTCCAACTTATGGGGCACATAGCTTTTACTTGCCTCAAATTCCTCATTGAGGATTCTGTTGACCTTCTTCTGAATTCCATCAATCTCTTCTTTTGTCATTTTTCCAGATTCCAGAAGTTGCTTTTTATAGATCTCAAGAACTGGGGGATGGCTGCGAATGACCTGCAACCAACCATTCAAGTGAGAAACTTCCGTTTGTTTTCTCCTAGAACTCGTTTCCTGAAATCAAATTCTGACTCGGAAGAAATATGAGAACTGTGGCCTGCTACTAGTCTGAATTCTGAAATGTTGAAGACCATTCAAAATTGCGAATAGTTTGGCATGCATGACAGCATGACAATCCTACATAATCCGATCCATTCGATCAGGCACTTGAAATCCAAAGACCAAATACACAAAATCAGGTAAATTGGGGAAACCATCCCATACCACTATGAGGAAAAGACCTATAATAAGGCAACTTGTTGAGCTATTCTAAAGTGATCTAAGATTAACCACACATGAACCCAAACCAAATGACCCCTTTCACATTGTCCAATAGTGTGCAAATGGAAAAATACCTGGAGATGCAAGCTAGAGAACATAGAGAGATAATGATGCTTACCTTGCTCATAACAGGTTGCGTGAATGATGGCTCATCAACCTCATTGTGACCAAACCTACGGTAACAAACAATATCAATCACAACATCAGAATGGAAAGTTTGGCGCCACTCAGCTGCAAGCTCGCAAACATGAACCACAGCTTCGAGGTCATCCCCATTCACATGGAAAATTGGGGCGTTCAATGCTTTGGCAACATCAGTACAGTACTCAGAAGATCTTCCAGATTGGGGATCGGTGGTAAAAGCCACTTGATTGTTGATTATAATGTGCATAGTTCCACCAGTAGTGTAGCTCGGAAGAGCACTAAGGTGCAAAGTCTCATAGACCACACCTTGCCCAGCAAAGCTACCGTCCCCATGAATCAAAATGGCCATATTCTTAGTCCTGCTCATATCATCAGAATAATATTGTTTAGCTCTCGTCTTCCCAACTACAACGGGATCCACTGCTTCTAAATGGCTCGGGTTTGCAACCAATGAAAGGTGAATCTGTTTCCCGCTTAACGTGGACCTATCACAAGAGGTTCCTAAATGATATTTAACATCACCACTTCCAACATAAAGCTCATTCTCAACAGGAGGCTTTGCACCGCCACTGAACTCATTGAAAATCTGGCGAAGAGGCTTGCGAAGAACATTACCCAGCACATTTAGTCTTCCCCTGTGAGCCATTCCCATGACTATGCTCTCAACCCCAAGAGCAGCTGACTTATCAAGCATTGCTTTCATGCCAGGGATCAAGGCTTCACAACCTTCTAGCCCGAACCTTTTAGCAGTGGACCACTTGGTGGCCAAGAAATTTTCGAACTGTGTGCTCCAAGCAAGCCTGTCAAGCATAACTTTGCAGCGTTCTTTGCTGTATTCCATAGGTGTTGGAGTTTCAATTCTCTCTCTTAACCAGTTACATTTATCACGATCATGGATATGCATGTACTCATAACCAATGCTGCCGCAATAAGTTTGCTCAAGGCGGTTCAGGATACTTCTTAGAGTCTGAACAGGCCTATTCTCTGACAAAAACCCAGACATCTTCCAGACACCAATGAAGAACTCCCTATCAAGATCATCTTCAGAGAACTCATAAAATTCAGGCTTCAAAACCTTTGGAACTTGACCCTGGTGCAAACCCAATGGGTCCAATTTGGCTTTTAGATGGCCATTGACCTGATAAGCTGTCACAAGCAACATCAGTTTCATGCTCTCTTGGATAGTTTGCCCTAAAATTCCTTGTTTGGGGGCCTCCCCAACAAAATTCCTAAAGAAGTTATCCCATGTTTCATCCACGCTATTGGGGTCCTCCTCCCAAGCCCTTTGAAGTTCCTCCAGGTACACACTGCTTGTGCCATCTAAGAAACTGTCAGCAAGTCTTGATAGGGGCACAGGACGTGGAACTGGAGATGTTTGTGCTTTAAATGTGGAAGGGGTGAAATGAAAGAACTGGGTTTGTGATTGAAAAATACGCGTCCTTTTCACATCAGAACGACCCTGAGATAGAGCTCTCCTAAGTGCAAATTTTGCTGCACCGCAACCTGCTCTTAGCCAAGCCATGACTGTCTACCAATCTCAGGGCGTCACAACTGGGTTCGATTCGTTAAAAACTATGACCGCATCCACAGGCTATACCTGCACAATCAATATCACATTTCTTTACAGCATTGAAACAAGGGACATTGAACCATAAGAGTAACACATGTTTGAGAAATGAAGACATTCTCATTTCTCACTTCCAAGAAAAGAATGTAAAATTAGATACAAGTGTAAAATCAAAGGAATTGCATAAGAAAATGATATGAAATTTTAAGATAAAAAAGAAACACACAAGTTATTTTGTTCTGCGGTTTTAGTGAAACATAACATTAGAGATGGGCTTCAGAAGAATTCCCATCAAAGCAGAAAGTAATTCCCGTCATTCAAGAACTGCAAAACAAATGCTAATACACTAAAGAATCCATACTTTACGGTTGACACTTCAGCTGCCTGTTCTTAAATACTAACTCCGGACAAGGCAAAATGATAAAATTATTTTCAAATTACACAAATATTAAAATTACAAAATCATAAGCTAATCCTAATTCCAACAAACTTTGCTACAGAGAAGAAAAGAGGCCAATATAGAAGTGACTTAGAACATAGTTTTGAAATAATTTTCAGGGATATTATCCTCCAAACAGGTAAAAATAATCAACACAAAATTATTTGCTAAGCTGAACTTACACATAAAAAACAAATTAAATCTGTTCAAGCTTGGAAGGTAGTAAAGGTCATTAACATCAAATTGAGTCATCAAATGCATACCTTTAATTTCTGTAAACCAACTCAACTGCAAAGTATTAGCAATCGCTGGAAGTGAAATCACCTTCATCATTTATCTGCCGAAAGGAAAAACCCAGAAAATTGGCGTTTGAATTAGTTGCATTTTATTCCCGAATCAAAGACGAGAAACAATCCAGAAAGAAAAACATGAAAATTGAGCTTAAATGTACCCAAAAGAAAAGTAATCGGGAAGATGGTGAACATCATCAATGAGACAAAGCGAAAGACACAGGATGATCTCTGTAGATGCTCCTAGAGGGACTCTGAAGTCTGAACCAACGCTTTTTCAGTTATTAGTTTTTGTTTTATTTTCCCGCGAAGCTTCTACTACTTGAAATGCGCCCAATATAAGCATACAACGTTTCAAAATTAAACCAGCTTATTTATTTTTCTTTAAATTTTAATTTTCTCTATTTGAATATATATAAAACACCTTTTTTTACTTAAATTGTCAAAAGCAGTTTTATTTAAAAAAAAGGGTAAGCAACTTATCAATTTTATGCTTTTACATAGAAATATTCACATCTATTCCCTAACCTAACATGAAATGACTTTAAAATTTTTTATCTTTTTGTAATGATTGTTACTCCCTTTGATTTTGTATTGCAATAACAATTAACCTTTTTTGGGTAACGCTTGATCGGAATTACCCACTTCACCGATTTTCCCTCAACTACTTTGTTAAGAAGACTATTTATCACCATTTGTTTGCCAACAAAACCTTTTTTTTTCATCGGTGGGTGGGAAGATTGTTTACCATTACTCAAATTGCATATTTACACAATATTCTATGCAGACCTAGAGAGACCACAAAACAAATTCAATAACAACAACAAATTCCCAGTGTGGGTCTCGCTTTCGCGGGATCGGGGGAGATCCAGCTGTAGGCAACCTTACCTCTACTGGTATTCCTACCCATAGAGAGGTTGATTCCATAAGACAGACCACAAAACAAATTCAAAGCCCAAATAAAGAAAAAAAAATCATGTCAGAAGACAAAATAGCACACTACAAACATGATTCAAAAACCGAACAGGTAAAGTGATTTCCACTTAATAGGAGTTGTGATAACCACCACAACTCCCTTAATATTAACCGTATGTGTGTCATGCTTTTATCTTCACCTTTGATTTATTTAAACATAGTTGGAGTTATAATTACACTTTTTAAAATCTACAAACTATTAATCAATTAATTTAAAAGCATTTTTCTTAGGAGTTGTTTGGTTCTCAAATTTATTCCATGAGAATCAAGAATGAAAAAACCAAGCAAAAAATAATTGGAAAAATAAGATACAATTTCTGAACCCTTCCACAATGGATTCCGGCCACTTAGCCCAATTTCCGGCGACCCTCGTTCCCCTGCGTTTCCTCACCTCCCTCCCGCCATGGGCCATGACAATTCCGGCGTCCTACACTTTCAAGCATCCTCCCGTCATAGATTCCAACCACCATGACATTTTCCAGTGATCCACGTGTGAATGCAACCCCCGGCTTCAGTTTGCCCCCCTCCCTAGTTTAACTTAGGACAAGCGCCCCTTTAAGTTTTCAGCAGCCGGTTTTCCGACCATGTTCCAACACTCGATCTCCATGGAATGACTCATCACACTCCGCTGTCAGTATCACCACCACGCAGCATTGCTCTCTCCCTCGATTCGCTGCACTACCGCCACGACCTTTTCACTCCTACATTTTCTCTCTCCGCCGTCAACTCGACCCTCGTCGACATCGCGCAAACCGACTACCCATCGAAGGAACTCACCGGCACCGGCCGAGCCAGGACATTATCGGATGCAAACCCTTTCCTTTTAAAATTTCGACGACAAGGACGTGGAGGAAGGCGTTAACTTTATGATCTTCACTACCTCCTGTAGGCCTTATCCTTTTATCTTGAAAAGCTCTGAGATTTCTCTCCCTTCAAATGTGATATATCATAGGTGTAACATTAAGTAGTGTGCCTTGTCTTCTTAGAACTGAATTTGACTTGCACTGAATGCAATTTTAAGTTATTATCAGTATCCCAGTCAAAACTTCTACCAAGCAGTTTGTTGAGTTTGTTGATGCTATAATCAGACTTACAATTGAGTTTGGAGGGTAGGCTTTAGATTTATAAAATTTTAAAAAATTAAAATCAAAAACTGGGGGTTAGGCTTTGAGGTCGAACTTGAAGGGTAGACCTTGGACTTGTAAAACTTTTGATTTGAATTTTAATTATTTAATAAAATTGTCAGATCAGTTGGAATTTAGGAACGGATGTTGCCTGCCTTCCAAATCCAATCTAAATCTGACTCAGACTCGGATTATTTTTGCCGGACTCGGACCCGAATATTTTTTGTTTTCTCAAATTCGAATTGGATTACTTTGGCTCGAATCGGATCGGGTGTGCCTTGAAATCGGATGCAATTGTCATCCCTAGGTGTTAGGTATATACCTAAAAGAGATTCATCATCTGAAGAAAAAGATTATTCACATAAAAAACAGCAAAGTTCATCATTTTACATTAAAGTTACACTAGTACATGGTAAAGGTTCATCATCTAGATTTTATATTAATAACTTAGAATTTGGAGTATGTCCATTGAAAAAAGATAGCGCCATCAGGAGATAAAATTAACCACACAAAAATCAAAACCAGATGTTAAATAACCAAAAATGGAAGTTAAAAAGGTAAATTAAAGGAACCAAAAAGTTATAGCAGGTTGTCACTATATGATAACCACCATAATTTTAAAAGATCTAGAGTGTACATTAGGAATAAATTAATCTTAGCTATTGATTTTTTTTTTATTTTTAAATAGTGAACATATATTATAAAAATCACCAAAGATATCTAAGTATTGATAAAATTAATTTGTATATGACATTTTTTGGCTATTCTTCAATTATATTAGAAACAAAAACTAAATTTTAAAAAGAAAAAACACATCCGCTTCAACTTAATCTGATCCTTTTGGAGATAGACTAATGATAAACACTCCCAACCCCAACTCAACGTGATCGAGTTGCAATTGGTAAATAGAAGGTGATGATGATACTGAATTAGACGTTGGTGACATGGACTCATACAGTGGAAGTCATCCTCACTGCCTGACCAAAAGATTAACAAGGGAGGAAAAAAACAAATCCTCATAATCTCATTGCCCGACCATAAGATAACAAGGGAGGAGATCATAGCAACAGCGTAGATCGATAATTACTAAATCGTTTGATAATGGGTGAGTTTTATTCAACTATTTGACAATCCTAAAGTGGGTTCCCAAGTTCATACCTGACAAAAAGCCCACTGGGATACTCATAGATTGGGTGTGAATTTTTGCGACAAAGTGTAGAGTATTTTGATAAGGGTTTCTGAAGAAAATTAAAAAGAGGAAGGTGATTCTGGTTGATTAAACAACGGCTAATATAATGAGTGCGAAAGTTGATCTTGCTAGGAAAAAATCAAAGTAGTAGGTTGAATTATTAACCTACCTCTTGCCATTGTCAAAGTTGGTTGTAGTTCATGACCTAACTTTGCTTCTTTGTCAAAATATTGGTCAAAAATGTTGAGATTTGTTGTTAGTTTGGTGAACTAAATTCTCCCCCTCCTTCCTATATATATGCACGGTTAAGGAGGAGTTTTAGAGCCAAGAAAAATTCAGCAAAGACACACATAGAGCAAAGGAGAAAAACCAACTTTAGTATCATCCTGTACATGCCTAAACCACAAATAAATTAGCCCACAAAATCAGGCTTAAATACATAGTCTTAAACACTTAATATAAATATCTTTGTGCACCGATTCAAGTACTCCAAGTTAACTACTTAGGAGTGCACCTAGAGTGGTTAACACCGTGTCAATCCTTGGGAACGGCCGCCAGTATGAAGTTTGCACCTTAGCTTCGGTGAAATCGTTCTTAGGACAGTGGCTAAGCCACTGCATGGTTTGATCTATAAATAATTTCGATTATTACTAATCTCGTTATTTGATAATTTCATGTACACTTTAAGTTGATTGAGTTAATTCAAAGCCCAGTGGTTCGATTGGTATCATATCGTAAAATATATTTAGTAGTTGTGATTGTATATAAGACTACCCTAAGCCATATTTTCCAATAGATCTATCAAAGCCACTCACGTATCAAAAATTCCGACTTTATTGGAGAGTATGGAAGATACAATACTAAGGTTTGAGACTTGCTTACTTTTTATGTGAAAAAAATTGGACATAAAAGGATCCATCCCACTTAAGCCCGTAGTTTTGACCCTCAACATAGTCGCAAGGAAGAATGACAAATATGGTACAATGGTGGCTCTCGAACCCCCTAGTTAGAGTGCCATGAGGAGTATGAAATTAGATGATGGGGAAACAAAAAAAGAGAAGCAAAAAGATAACAAAGCTTGAGGAGCAGATGCTGGAGCATTGAAAAGTAAGGCATTGTCCAAATATCCTCAATAGTTAATACGAATGCGCCAGCTGAAAAAAACAAATGGTGCAAATTCCAACGGGTTAGAAGACTTACAAGCCACAGGTAGACAATTCCCAAGTCTGGACCTTATAAATCTGCAAGGACTACAAAATGGGGTCGAGGCTCAAGGTTTGGCTCTAGATCTATGTTGATACCAAAGTGAGTATCATGATGCCCAGCCCACGAAGGACCAAGAGGATGGTAAGGAAGCTATAGATGGATCCCAACTAGAGTAGGGTAATAGGTCAGGTCGGGTCGGGTTCGTATTCGAGTCAAACTTAAACGGATTGAGAATTCCTCAACCCGAACCTAACCCGTTTATTAAACGGGTTGAAAAACCTTGACTTGTACCCATTTAGTTTTTAAACGGGTTGACTCGCTTAACCCGTTTAAGATAAACAGGTCGAGTTTAGTCGTCTAATTACTCATTTATGCATTTAACCTTTTCAACTAATACGTAATTACACAGTGTTAAAAATTAAATTTACATATCACATTAAATAATTACTCTCTAAAACTCCCCCGATTCATCGTAATTCACAATTTTTATATTTTTGTATTCTTAATTATGTAATAAAAGGGTAAACGGATAAATGTCAAATGGGAAAATGAGTTGACTCATTTAACCAATATAATTAAACGGGTGACATAGGTACTTTTTCGTGTCGAGAATCTCGACCTGAACCTAACCCATTTAATTAAACGGATTGAACGTGTCAACCCATTTAATTAAACGGATTGAAACTTTATACCCAAACTCACTTAACTTCGTGTCGGTTTTGGGTCGGTAATCGTGTCGGGTCAGCTTTTCCCAGCTCTAATCCCAACCACCTGTATTAAACGTTTGGAAGTAAGGGTGGGTATCCGGACCGGCAACGACACGTTTTGCTTTTGTTTTATTAGCTAATTTACCAAAATGTCTTTTTTTTTATTTACTAAAATGCCTTTTTTAGTTTATTTTTTCTTTGGGGTACTTTTATTTTTTGGTTTTTTCTATTCTTCTTCATCACTCATCAGTGTAGTAAGTTATTTGAGATTCATTTACATTTCTACTCGGTTGATATTATACAGTATATTTGAAAGTTAATTCTAATAAAGTGATATTATCTTTTATTAAATTTATACTTATGTGGTGAACATTTTCAGGTAGAGTTAAAAGGTAATTTAATCTGGTCTTATAATGATTTATCAAATTTTTGTCTTATAATTCTAGGTGTTAGATGGAAAGATCTTAGATGGAAAGATCTTAAGAAATCCATGCTTGATCTTGTGTATAATATTTTAAATAAGGTAGATTAAAACTTTGTCCGACAATAATTTCCTTCTTGATTTAATTTTTAGTTTGATTATAGTTTATTTTTCGGATAACTCATGATTAAATAATGGGTCTATCTAGATTAATTGAGTTGGTAGATTCTAAATAATTTAGTTGGCAGGCTCTAAATAATTTAGTTGGCAGGTTCTAAATAATTTAGTTGGTAGGCTCTGATACCATTAATATAAGAGTCTAATAATTTTTTGTAGAAAAAGGTTTAAAACTTTTTTATGAGAGATCATAATGAATAAAAAATAGATAACACGGTTTTCAAATGGCATGAAAAAGGTACTCCTAAAATAATAAATCAAATTATCTACAATAAATTCAAGAATTTATACCTTCCTTTTCTCGTAACCTTTCCTTGAGATATGTCGTTCTGTAAACTACCGCCACGCTCTTCCTCTAAACGGGCCTTACTGGACTTACTTTGATCTTAGAACTATTTCTCTCACCTCAAGATTTTTCAAAAGTAAAGATAAAATTCAAGAATTTTTTGAAGATAAGTTTTTTTTTTTATTACTGCGTTTCCCAAAAAAGTTAAATTAGAACATTGCGGAAAACAAATTGTTCTTTGGGTGATCTATGCTTCGCCCAAATATGCATCTATCCTCCTTGTAACAGCTACATATTCATAGTATTTTTAAGAGCAATGCTCAAGTCATCGCTTACCTCATCCTTCAGCTAGTATCATACAAACTGACAAAGTAGTTACAAACATACAATAAACATAAGCTGATAAGATAATGAATAATGACAATGAAGTTGCATTTAGTGCAGCCTATGCAACATTCTTTTAGACTTTTCCATAAGCTTGATAGTGACCTTTGTTAGCAAAATCGTATCCATTGATAGTGTCGGCAGCATCTGAGCCTTACATATGGCCTTTTGTTGGTAACATCTGCGCCATTCATAGTCGTGCTTGTTTTTCTTCTTCTTTTCTGAATAGTTCAGCAAATTTAGTTCTGCTAGTTATAGATCCTTGGAAGTTTTCTGGCTCAAGTGTGAGAAGAAACTTCGAGAGCGTATTATCATAGATTCCCTCTTTCATTCATTCCTTAGTTAAAATAACATAGCTAACTCCTCTGTGCAGACTTTGGAGTCCAGAAGAATACATTTGATCACTTTGGCATATGACAGCAAAGGCTCCACTGGTTCTTCTATAGTTAATCCATGATTTATTGAACCTGAAGGGTTCAAATTTCCTGATAGCTTCAATGTTATGTTCAAACCGTTCAGAGATGTAGCCAACTTAAATTAGACTAATTTCAAGATATAGGAAGCCAATTTCTTCATCTTTTTCTAGAAGAATATTATGAAATTTTATGAATATAGGTCCTTAATTGAAAGTCTTGAGAGTTTGAAACATCTGTGATGGAAATTTGCCCATTTCAGTTATTTTTGGATCTAGGTAAAGTAAATCAAGATATTCAAATTGACAAAGTTGATAATTTATATCTGGATTTGATCCCGAGCAGGCAGTGACCCTCACAAATAAGGATTTTCCTCCGCTGTAGAAAGTTTGTAGTAGTTCTTGTAATTTCTAGTAAGCTAATTCTTTTGTTAGTCTGAGAAAAAAGGGTCATAGATAAAAAACGTAACAAACTTTTTAGCTTGACCCACTTGGATTATAGTTCTTTTTTATATTAGTTTGGCCTTTGGTTCTTGCATCTCTTTCTCTTTTTTAAGAAATAAAGAGCTTGAATTGGACTCTTCAGATTTAATAGTTTCCAAAGATTGTGACTTTGCAGGGCTAGTAGTTAAAGTAGTCGACATAGTTGAAGATGATGATTTTAGATAGCTGATTGATTTTAGTATCGCTGCTATCACAGTTCTCCCTTGTTCTAGATCCTTCTTCACATCACCGATGATGCTGTTATTTCCTGCAGCGAGTTCATCAATTTCTACACGAAGATTATCAATTATAGCTTGAACTTGTATTTCGAGTTGTTCTAGTCCCATTGAAATGGTCTCTAGATATTCATTAAAGTCAATGCCAATGTTTTCAAATTCCTTAAGCTTGTCTGGAATAGTCATAGTTGAAGTATTCTAATTCTTCTTTCTTCACTTGCTTGCTTGCTTGTTTGCTCGATCTATCTCGAGATTGAACTTGGTAACAACATATTTTTATCAAAGCTTTGAGACCTTAACTAGCTCAAACCTTCTGATTATTTTAGTTCCAAGGTCATTTACTAAGTTCAAGTCATAGATTACAATTGAGCCTAATTTTGTTTATACCGCCAGAATTAGGGGTGTTCATCAGTCCAGGATCGGACCGGACCGGCTGGACCAAGGATTGAAAATTTTCCAGACCTTGGACCGAGGACCGGACCGGTCTGGAGTCGGTCTCGGATCAGACCGACTCCAGACCGGTCCTCTAGCAGCACCGCGCCACAAACCTACTGATTTTTACTGTATTTAATCAAGGTTGTTTTGGCCCCAAAATTCTTTAGAAATATGATGCTCTTATGTTTGATTGCCTATTTTGCCAAGCGATTTAATTGATTTGCATGCTTTCGTTTAATTCATTTCATTGATTTACATACTACCAAACCCCTATTTTTATTGGTAATATGTTGATCAAGCCAAGTTCTACGGTATTTTATTTTGTCATGCCTCCACAAAACCCTTTTTGTTGATTTTACAAAAGTTGAACGAAATGAATGAAGAAGAAGGGCAGTTTGGTGGAAATTGCAACACATAAGTCAACCAAACCCCCCCCCCCCAAAAAAACCTAACTCAGCTCGGTCCACGGTCCGGTTCCGGTCCAATCGGTCCTGGACCTGACCGGACCGAAGACCGAAACTGGAAAGGGACAGGACCGAGGACCGGACCGAATAGCCTCGGTCCGGTCCGGTCCGGACTGGTCCAAGTCGGTCTTTGGTCCGGTCAAATCCAGGACTGTTTAATGAACACCCCTAGCCAGAATTTTGAAGGTTTGCTTACCTTATTTCATTGACTTAGGGAGCTCCATTTTGGATCCAAGAGTATGTATATGAAAGCTTAATATGTCTTCTTTAACTATATGTAATTTATTTTGGGCTAAATACAATGGAAGTGGTTCGTCCAGATCAAAACATTTTGATGTGCAGTTTTGATCCTATTCTGTCTGGTTTAGGAGATTGAGTTGATTCACCTATCAATTTTTGTTGGGAGTGTTATTCAACATCCAAAGGTATCATACCATGCAAAAAAATTAAGGATAAGTATAGTTCTTAAAGGCAATTCATTTACCAAATTCAACCTCTATAAGATTGGCTCCAATCTGGCCAGCTTTTAAATTAGGTTGGTCCACATACCAAAACCTTATTTAGAGCCAATATTTTTGTTTTGGATGTTAGCCAACATCGTAAGGTATCCTTCCATGCAAAGCAATTGAGGCTAAATCATACTTCAAGGTGATTCAGCTAGCATAAGTTAACATGTGCAGGATTCATCCCATTTTGCTTGATTTTGGAAACTGAGTTGGTTCTCGTACCAAAACTGAATTAAGGTATGTTTTTCTAGTTTGAGGTGTCTTTTGATGTAATAACCCAACCCTAACCCATATTTATTTATTTAATTAATCATGTTTATTTATTTAATTAATTATGATTATTGATTTAATCACTCATGGTTATTTGTTTAACCAAATCATGTTTATTAATTCGATTACACTCAATTTATATATTTACCAAATTACCATATGTCATTAGCATTTTGGGGGTGTTATAGATTTGGTATCAGAGCTAACACAAGCCAGCATGAAGAGGAATAATTCAAGTACATGTTGAGTTGATACAAGGTCGACAAAAGAGTTGTGCTGGCAAAATAAGGAAATAACTAAAGTCTCAGATGAGTTATGAAGTATTTCAAAAGGCTTTTCTAGTCAAGGTAGTAAGAGACCGACTATCCCAAGGACAATTAGGGACTAGTTACCTGGGGCCTTATAATTAATTGAAAGGTTAAATCCTGTAGCTTGTTGACTGCACCTACCTGGTGAACCCAAACATGTGTATAACGTGTTTTATAGCTCGTAATAGTATTAAAGTACTTATCTAGGTATACAACAGTTTTCATTAGTGGACAAGGTGATGAATCAGTAGTGAGCACCTCCTCACTAGTAACAGGTCTTTTTTCTTTCAAAGAGAATATCAATTTTGAACCAAAGTAATCGAGCTGGTAAAGTCACTGAGGATCTAGATACTCAATTGCAGGATTAAGCGGTTATGTACTTTGGGCTAATCATACCTTTTTGGAAGGAAGCAGTGAAAACCAACTATCCATACTTGAGGTGGCATTGCATACTTGATCAAAATCATAGGTTTCGAGGACGAAACTCTTTAAGGGGGAAAGTTGTAATAACCCAACCCTAACGCATATTTATTTATTTAAATTATATTTATTTATTTGATTAATCATGTTTATTCATTTAATTAATCATGTTTATTGATTTAATCACTCATGGTTATTTATTTAACCAAATCATATTTATTAATTTGATTACACTCAATTTATATATTTACCGAATTACCTTATGTCATTAGCATTTTGGGGGCGTTACAAACACCCTAAGGTTTGGTCGCATGTAAAGCTTGTTGTTTCCTGCAACATGCTCGTGAACTGCGTTAAACTAAGATAAGAAAATTTTCCATCTATGGAGCTTAAACATATGAGGACCATTATCTAAAATTTGTTTAACAAATGTGGTTGCAGCTTTATTATCTGTCAATACCTTGAAAGGTTTGGGTAGAAGAAATAGTCTCCATTTTTTAATTCCTTTGATTATGACTAAGATTTCCTTTTCCATTGTAAAATCGTATTATAGTTTTCTTCAGTTTGGAAAAATGTTCCACTGTGATATCCGCATAGTTTGTTAAGATCAGTTCTTAATATTGTTGACCAAACTTTGTCAGAAGCATCGGTTTGCATTATTAAATTGTCTTCTAGTTCTAGTAGTCCGAGTTGAGGTAAATTTTTGCATTCTTCTTTAAGATTTTTGACGATTTGGGTATGATAATTGCTTCATCCTTTGGTATTATTTTTTCTCAATAAGCATTGTAAGTCTTTCTTTTTCTTTGCTAGATCAGGTATATAGGAACTAGCATAATTAAGTAATCCTAAAAAACCCTGTATTTATTTTTTAGTTCTTAAGTCTTACTTTTCACTAGCGTAATTAAGAGTCTGTAAACAATGCATTTAAACATCTAAACCCTTTTTTAGTAGTGTATGTTGATGATATTATTATCAGCTCAAAATCTTTAGAAGAACACCAAAAAGCATATGCAAACATTTGCAGAAACGGCTATAAAAGAAGGAATATGCCTTAGTGAAAAGAAAGTTACAATTGAACAAGAAAAAAAATTGAATTCTTAGGATTCAAATTAGGATCAAATGGTATTTCTTTACAAACTCATATTTCTAGAAAAATAACAGATATCTCGATGAACTAAAAAATAAATACAAAGATTTTTAGGATTACTTAATTGTGCTAGTTCCTATATACCTGATCTAGCAAAGAAAAAGAAAGACTTACAAAGCTTATTGAGAAAAAAATAATACCAAAGGATGCAACTAAAAAAGAGCTGATAATAATATGCTTGAGTGAAAAGAAAGCTACAATTGAACAAGAAAAAATTGAATTCTTAGGATTTGAATTAGGATCAAATGATATTTCTTTACAAACTCTTATTTTTAGAGAAATAACAGAATATCTCGATGAACTAAGAACTAAAAAACAAATACATGGATTTTAAGGATTACTTAATTATGCTAGTTCCGATATATCGAATCTAGGAAAGAACAAGAAAGGCTTACAAATCTTATTGAGAAAAAATAATAGCAAAGGATGGAGCGATTATCATGCCCAAATTGTCAAAAATCTTAAAGAAGAATGTGAAAATTAACCTCAACTTAGACTACCAGAACTAGAAGACAATTTAATAATGCAAATTGATGCTTCTGACAAAGTTTGGTCAATAATATTAAGAACTGATCTGAACAAAATATCCGGATATCACAGGGGAACATTTTCCCAAACTGAAGAAAACTATATGATGGAAAAGGGAATCTTAGCCATAATCAAAGGAATTAAAAAATAGAGACTATTTCTTCTACCCAAACCTTTCAAAGTATTGACCGACAATAAAACTGCAACTACATTTGTTAAACAAGTTGTAGATAATGGTCCTCATATGCGTAAACTCCATAGATGACAAACTTTCTTATATGAGTTTAACACGGTTTATGAGCATGTTGCAGGAAACAAGAACTTTCTTGTAAATTATCTAACAAGAGAATAAGAGTATTTTAACCATGACTACTCCAGACAAACTTAAGGCACTTGAAAACATTGTCATTGACTTTAATGAATATCTAGAGACTGTTTCAACGAGCCTGCAGCAACTCGAAACACGAGTTTAAGCTATAGTTGATAATCTTTGTACAAAAATCGATGAACTCGCTATAGTAGCTCACAACATAACCGGTGATATGAAGAAGGATCTAGAATAAGGGAGAACTGTGATAGCAGAGATGCTAAAATCAATTAGCTCCCTAAAATCACCCTCTTAAACTATATCGACTATTTTAACTACTAGCCCAGCAAAGTCACAATCTTTGCAAACTATTAAATTTGAAGAGCCCAACTCAAGCTCTCCATTTGTTGAAAAAGAGAAAGAGATGCAAGAACTAAATGTCAAACTATTATCAAAAGAACTACAACCCAAGCAGGTCAAGCTAAAAGGTTTGTTACTTTTGATATCTGTGACTCTTTTTTCTCAAACTATCGGAAGACAACTTAATTAGCTTATTGGAAACTATGAAAACTACCACAAACTTTCTACAGCGAAGGAAAATCCTTATTTACAAGGCTCAATGCTTGCTCGGGATAAGACCCAGATATAAACTATCAACTTTATCAATTTGGATATTTTGATTTACTTTACCCATATCCAAAATTAACTGAAATTGACAAATTTCCATCAGAGATAGTTAAAACTCTCAAGACGTTCAATCAAGGACCTATACTCGTAAAATTTCATAATATTCTGCTAGAGAAAGATGAAGAAACTGGCTCCTATACTTTAAAGTTAGCTTAATTCAAGTTGGCTACGTCTCTAAACGGTTCGAACTTGACATTGAAGCTATCAGGAATCAGGTTCAATGAATCTTGGATTAACTATAGAAGAATTAGTGGAGATAGTTGAAACTCTCAAGACGTTCAATCAAGGACCTATACTCGTAAAATTTCATAATATTCCACCAGAGAAAGATGAAGAAACTGGCTCCTATACTCTAAAATTAGCTTCATTCAAGTTGGCTACGTCTCTGAACGGTTCGAACTTGACATTGAAGCTATCAGGAATCAGGTTCAATGAATCTTGTTTAACTATAGAAGAATTGGTGGAGCCTTTGCTGTTAAATACCAAGGTGATCGACTATATTCTTCTGGACTCCGAAGTCTGCACAGAGGAGTTACCTTTTATTTTAACTAAGGAAGGAAAAAAAGAGGGAATCTACTATGATGAGCTCTTGAAGTTTCTTCTCACACTTGAGCTAGAAAACTTCCAACGATCCATAGATGTCAAAACTAAATTCATTGAACTATTCAGAAAAGAAGAAGAAAAACAAGCACAACTATGAATGGCGCAGATTTTACCACCAAAAGGCCAGATGCAAGGCTCAAATTTTGCCGACACCATCAATGGATGTGATTTTGCCGACAAAGGTCACTATCAACATGATGGACTTTATCTCCTAAAAGTCTAAAAGAATGTTGCACAGTCTACACTAAATGCAACCTTATTGTCATTATTTATTATCTTATCAGCTTATCTTTATTTTATGTTTGTAACTATTTTGTCAGTTTGTATGGCACTAGTTGAAGGATTTGGTAAGCGATGAGTTGAGGGTTGCTCTTAAAAATACTATAAATATGTAGCTCTTACGAGAAGAAGGGTAGAGGCATATTTGGGTGAAGCATAGATCACCCAAAGAGCAATATGTTTTCCACAATGTTCTAATCTTCCTTTTTTTGGAAACCTAGTAATTAAAAAAATTATATTCAAAAAATTCTTGTATTTTATCTTTACTTTTGAAAAATCTTGAGGTGAGAGAAATAGTTCTATGATCAAAGTAAGTCTAGTAAGGTCCATTGAGAGGAAGAGTGTGACGTCAGACTACAAAACGACATATCTCAAGGAAAGATTGCGAGAAAAGGGATGTATAAATTCTTAAATTTGCTTGTTGATAATTTGATTTAGTACTCTAGGAGTGCCTTTTTCATGCCATTTGAAAACAATGTTATCTATTTTCATTCATTATGATCTCTCATCAAAAAGTTTTAAACCATTTTCTACAAAAAGTTACAAGACCCTTGTATTAATGGTATCAGAGTCTACCAACTAAATTATTTAGAGCCTACCAACTAAATTATTTAGAACCTATCGACTAAATTATTTAGAACCTACCAACTCAATTAATCTAGATAGACCCATTATTTAATCATGAGTTATCCGAAAAATAAACTACAATCAAATTCAAAATTAAATCAAAAAGGAGATTAGTTAGCCGGATAAAGTTTTAATCTGCCTTGTTTAAAATATTATACACAAGATCAAGCATAAGATTTCTTAAGGTCTTTCGATCTAACACCTAGAAGTAGAAGACAAAATTTGCTAAATCATTATAAGACTAAATTAAATTACCTTTTAATTCCCACATAACTATAAATTTAATAAAAGTTAATATTGCTTTAATAGAATTAACTTTCGAATATACTGTATGGTATCAACCGAATAGAAATATAAATAAATATTAAATAACTTACTACACTGATGAAGAAGAATAGAAAAAAACCAAAAAATAAAAGTACCCCAAAGAAAAAATAAACTACAAAAGGGCATTTTAGTAGATCAAAAAAGGGCATTTTGGGAAATTAGCTAACAAAACAAAAGCGAAACGCATCGTTGCCAGCCCAGATGGCCACCCCTATTTGGAAGTATAAATGTGCAAGGAAACAAAGCACAGAAAGAAAAATGTCAGGGTCCTCTAGCCCCAGTATGTCCCAATACATGCTATAATGCATAACTCCCAAGTACTTCCAAATGCCCTCACTTACAAACCCCTCTCGCCTCAATCATGACTTGCATGCTAACGTGCATGAGAACACTCTCATTGCCATCCGTAAGAACAAAATCCCCCAAGAGCACCATAGAATCTAAAAAAATTGCTCCAAAGCAATAATTTGTGCATGTGTGTATATGTATATGTACATACACATATATATGCACACACACCATGACGACCATGAACCTAGTACTGGAAGCAACAGATTCCATATTCAAGCATTTTGAACCAGTAACTCGGCAAGTTTCTTTCCAATCAATCACAGTTTTTCTCCTCTTTGTTAATGCTTCAATGTGATATCCTGAATCACCAATTTCAAAAGTTTCCTTCATTTTTATGTGAATGCAGACATTTTTCTATCATTGATGATGGTTGGTAACTTGGCCTTATCTAACAACGTAATTATTTAGATTGAAAACTAACAATTTAGTGTTGATCTATGGAGCACAGACACGAAATTTTGGCTGAGGTACCCGTGTTTGACACATGTCTAACATGGACACATTTCAACACACCATAAACACGTGTCAGACATGGGAAAAAACAAGTCAAGAGAAAAAATTCAAAAAATATGTTCTGATACATGGAGGACAGGAGGATGACATGAGGATGACACATGAATCTCACTCTCTTGACGCGTCCAGATGTGAAGCCAACTTTGCTGCCACCAGTTCCCATGATATCAGTTGGTGTCAAAGCCCTAGCACCATCGTTGTACTTCTCTAATGCATTGTTTCCTTCCTTTCTTTCTAATTGCTTTCCCGTCAAGGAATTTCAATTAGGGAAAGAGGTAATTTTTCTAAGGCTTTTACTAGAAACGGAGAAGTTGGGAGCGTTGTTTTTTCACAGAGAAAGGGTGGGTAGTAGAGGGTTGGCATAAGAGTGTGGCTTAGGACGCTTTAATTCTCGGTTGGTTGGTCTGCAAAGATGTAAAAATTATAATATAAACACAGATGAAAAAGACAACTAGCAAGCACTAAGGTGAGAAGTATGAGGCAACATGTCTTATGCTAGCTGGCTATGTAAATAAAGGACAAAGTAAACTTTAACCTCTCAGTTTTTTCTACGCTTTTACCCATGTTTGGCTGCCATTTGTTGGTGGCTTCAATTTATGCCATTTTTTTTCTAGTAAAATTGTATATTTCTTTGCTTAAGAATATCTAAACTTAAATTATATTGTTGCTTAAATAGGGGAAAAAATGTAGTTAAAGCCGGCTAAAATTGGTTATTCTATAATGAAAAAAATAAACTATGTTCTTTTTTTCTAAACAAAACTTTAAACATGTTGGCTCGCGTGTCATATCCTTTATTTTCAAAAATGGAGTGTTGCTATGGCCGAATTGTATCCATGTGTTGTCACATGTTCAAATTCATGTTTTTTAAATACAAACGATAAGCTCATTAACTACATGTAATTATAATTTATTTATTTCTAACACAAAAAAAAACTACATGTAATCTTCCCCCTGGGTTCTAGGATTCTAGATTTTTCTTCATTTTCTTATTATCGAATTGGATCCCAGGTCACTAAAAGATCAAAGTTTTAACTTTCGCATGTCATCTTTATGGGAATTTCCCATTAAATAATTTGCTGTTCTCACTATGAATTTTGCATATTTTGTTTGTTTAGACCTTTTTTGTTCATTCTATTTGAGGGGAACTATATATAAATTCAAGTGCAAATAATGAAAACAATCTATTTACCACAAGGGGATGGATACACAAAAGGAAAGAACCAAGATTTTCGCAGATCACCAAGGGGGCTTCATTGACGGGTCAATGAGTGAATATCCACACAAAACTCCTTAAAAAAAAATGCATGCATTTGAAGAACTCTACTGTTTTCTTTGTTCTTTAATTTGATATTTAAGTCCTAGTTTGGGGATAAGACAAAATGGTCTGTCCCGCTTCAAAATTAATGTTATGATGATGGAGGGAAAGATTACATTAAAATAATTAACCATGGCATGTGCCACGTGGCTCATTTGTGCATGCAAAACATGAAGAGTAATTGGACATATTTACTGTAACTTGAGCTTTGGATAGCTTGTCTTGGAACATTGACCATGAAGGGAAATGAAGCTACCTTAGAAAAAAGATACAAGACAAACAACTAATCATTTTAACATTTTGACATCTCTACCAATTAGAGGTGATCATACGGGTCGGCAACAATGCATTTTGCTTTTGTTTTATTAGCTAACTAGTATAGACCCGTGCTTTACACAGTGATTTATAAAATAGATAATAAGTTGTTTACAAAAGACACATAGTTGTTATTATTATTTAGAAAAGAAGACACAAATAAGTTACTTAGTAAGTGATGTTGTTATAAGTAGAAATAAATTTTCACTATAAAAATTTAATAAGCCTAGTTATTATAGTTAGAATTTTTTAGTATTAGATACTTTTTTATCCTTTTCTTGTAGGGAATTTTTATCTTTGAAAATATATCTATTATGGTCACAATTTCATTCAAGTTATCTCAATACTACGTCAAAATTAGTCATTCATGATGTGCTTAGGCTCCTCCTTTTGAAATCATGAGATTATGTGGCCTTTTGTTGGAAAATATGTCATTGAATTCTTCTTTAGACAACATATCTCCCTACGGTTAGTGTTCTACTTAAATCATAAGTTGCAACACAAATGAGTTATTGTAGATTTAGGACCATAAATTCGGTGATTTTAGGTGATTTGAATGAAGCAAAATTTATTTTTTGGGAAAAGGGGGGACTGTGAAAATAGTGGATGGATTTAGTAAAGCAATAAAAATTATCATATATAGTAGCTGGTCTATTGATTAGAAACTACCTACCAATTTATATAAGTTGTCTCTCTCAGAAGGAAAGATAATGAGTTAGCAGAAAGGCGCATGTTAAGATATTCTAGTTAAATCATGGATCATAATTAGTTGTAGCATTTTAGTCACAGAGTTCTGATTGTCTGACTGCCTGTTTAGTTAACCCATAATTTTAAAACCCAAAAATAGTATTTTCAAATTTGTTCATTCGATTAGCTAACCTAAAATAGGGTTATTTTATTTCTTGAAATCAGAAGGACCTATGAAAAACTCAATTAACACATGATTTTAAAAAAAAAAACCCCAAGAAATTAAAATTTTTTAATTGATGTAAATAAATAGGTCACCAAACAATTTAGATACATGTGAAATAGTTTGCATTGTTGTTTCCATTAAAAATCTGAAACGCCACAGAAGATAATCAAATTATTAGAGTTTTTCTTATAAAAAAACAAAAATCCATAGATGAACAACATAAATAAAACATGAAAGAATCTAAACACAATTAAGTTACTAATACAATATAATATAATATAAGCAAAAAAAATTTAACCTAAGTCATAAATCAGACGGAAATAATTAAGAATATAAACGAATCAAACCAAACACCACCACTATTAATCAAGTCTGACAAAAACTACACCTAAAAAAGTGAGATTACGAATTGTAGTAAGAAATCAATGATGGCGTGTGAAAGATTAAATATCAAGGAAAGAAAATTAAGCCACATATATGAGGAAATTACAACAAAAAAGTACAAAAATTTCAATCAAATACGATTAAGCATTTTGACACTACTAATTATAAAAGAGGAGGTCACTTGCTAACGAATTAACAAATTAAAGCAAATAAATATATGAGGAAGGGAACGATAATTATTATATATCTGGAAGTGAGTTATAAAAGATCACTTTGACACACATGAGCAATGATCAAGACGGGAGAATTGATTTTAACTATGAGATGTATTCTTATGTATAATTTCGACTATGAGTAAGAACTACTTGACTATTTACACTAATATTGAAGGTTCAAGAATGATATCTTTTTATATCTATAATTTCCATAGTTATTTGTTACTAACTACTTCATAATTCATATTTCTATAATTATGGGATTATTCTTTATTGGGATTTGACTTTATTATTTAAAATAATATTAAAGGTATAGCGATTCCATAATCTTTATTTCAACAATTACAGAATTATACTTTCCGAGATGATGCTTTCCTAAGATCATTTTCTTAGTTGTTAATGATTTTTTTTCCACCATTACGGAATTATAATTTCTAATATTGTGCTTCCCGAGATTAATCTTTTTCTACAATCTAGTGGTGATAAGGAGACAGAATGAATTCAAAAGGTTTAAGAAAGATTTTTTTTTATAATTTTCATAATCACCAATTACTGCATGGTAATTCCTTTTAGAAAAAAATACTCCATAATCCTCATTTCGACAATTATGGAATTATACTTCATAATATTATACTTTCTTACGATAATTTTCTTATTAATGATTTTTTTCCTTACTACTATGTGAGAGATTTGAAAATTATAAATTAATTATTTTCAACAATCAGATGATTGTGAAGAGGAGAGAGAAAGAATCCAAGGGTTTGAAATCTCTAATTAATGAGAATGTAAGAAGATTCCACATCATCGCAACATTGCTTTTATATATAGTATAGATATTGTAATATTTTATAAATAATTATTTCAATTAAAAACTTATAATTTTTTTCACTTATTGTATGGGTATAGAAATACTTGTTACAAATTAAAGAAAATAAAAAACTTCATCAACCTCTTAAAAGGAACATTTTCGACCCTTAATTAATTGTCATTGTGCGAATTTTTGTTCATAAAAAAAAATAGTGATTTTAGGAACTTTAATTCATGACCAAGATATATAAGAAGAAAAACACCTTATCCCGCATTAAGAACGTTTGGAAAGAAAAGCCTTTCGTCTATGTCTAGTTCTTCTATTAATTCATATCTCTTCTATTTAATCTAATAATAATATGTAAAGTGGCTAATTTCGGATTTACCATTAAAATAAGAAAAGTGAGACTTTAATACTTTATTCCCTTCTTGGATCACTAAAATATTAATACCATCCATAAACTTCAATACATGTATATTTTCATTGATTTAGAAAAAGTTATTAAAATATATTTTATTTTTAGGTAGTTAATAGATTCCACTGCAAAAAAAAGAAGTCAAGAAATAATATACCTTTAATTATGATGGTAATTATTTTTATTGAAAATCTTATGGTTGTGATTATATAATCAAATAATCTAATGATATTATGATGATAATTATTTTTATTGATTTAGGAAAGGATATCAAAGTATATTTTGTTTTTAGGTAGTTAAGAGATTCTGTTGCCAAAAAAAAAATCAAGACATTATATATTTTTAATTATGACAGTAATTATTTTATTGAAAATCCGGCGATTGTGATTATATAATCAAATAATCTAATGGTTCAAAATCTCAAATTTATGAGAAAATTTTAAAAAGCCACGTTATCACAATATTGCTTTTATATTATAGTATAGATACTAAAGGTATAGCCACTCCATAATCTTTATTTTAACCATTACAGAATTATACTTCTTGCAATTATGCTTTCCTAGGATCATTTCCTTAGTTGTTAATGATTTTTTTCCATCATTACGGAATTATACTTCCTGATATTATACTTTCCGGTATTAATCTTTTTCTACAATCTGATGGTGATAAGGAGACAGAATTAATTCAAAATGTTTAAGGATATTTTTTTGTAATTTTCATAATCACTACTTACTGCATAATCATTCCTTTTAGAAAAAAATACTCCATAATCCTTATTTCGACAATTATGAAAATATATTTAATAAGATTATACTTTCTTTTGATCATTTCCTTATTAATGATTTTTTCCCTTACTACTATGTGAGAGATTTGAAAATTATAAATTAATTATTTTCAACAATTGGATGGTTGCGATGAGGAGAGAGAATGAATCTAATGTTTCGAAATCTCTAATTAACGAGAATGCAAGAAAATTCCACATCATCACAACATTGCTTTTATATATAGTATAGATTTACCAAAATGTTCTTTTAATTTACTAAAATGTCTTTTTTTATTTATTTTTTGGGGGGTATTTTATTTTTTTGGTTTTTTATTCTTCTTCATTAGTGTAGTAGGTTATTTGAGATTCATTTATATTTCTATTCAGTTGATACCATGTAGTATATTCGAAAGTTAATCCTAATAAAGCGATATTATCTTTTATAAAATTTATAGTTATGGGTTGAACATTTTCAGGTAGTGTTAAAAGATAATTTAATCTAGTCTTATAATTATTCAACAAATTTTGTCTTATACTTCTAGGTGTTAGATCAAATGATCTTAAGAAATCTCATACTCTATCTTGTGTATAGTATTTTAAATTAGGTAAATTAGAACTTTGTTTGACTAGATAATCTCCTTGTTGATTTAATTTTGAGTTTGCTTGTCGTTTATTTTTTGGATAACTCATGATTAAATAATGGGTCTATCTAGATTAATGAAGTTGGTAGGCTCTAAATAATTTAGTTAGTAGGTAGGCTCTAAATAATTTAGTTAGCTGGCAGACTTTGATACCATTATTACAAGGGTCTGGTAACTTTTTGTAGAATAAGGTTTAAAACTTTTTGATGAGAGATTAGATCATAATGAATGAAAAATAGATAACACAGTTTTCAAATATCATGAAAAAGGTAGTCTCAAAGTAATAAATAAAAGTATCAATAAGTAAATTCAAGAATTTATACCTTTCTTTTCTCGGAATCTTTCCTTGAGATATGTCATTCTGTAATCTTCTGCCACGCTCTTCCACTCAACGGGCCTTACTGGACTTGCTTCAATCTTAGAACTATTTCTCTCAACTCAAGATTTTTTCAAAAATAGAGATAAAATTCAAGAAATTTTTAAAGATAATTCTTTTTATTACTAGGCTTATGAAAAAAGGCAAATTAGAACATTATAGAAAACAGATTTTTCCTTGTCTGATCTATGCTTCGCCCAAAATGCCTCTGCCTTCTTTTTCATAAGAGCTACATATTTATAGTACTTTTAAGATCAACGTTGAAGGCATTGCTTACCTCATCTTTCAGCTAGTATCATACAAACTGACAAAGTAGTTACATACAATAAAGATAAGCTGATAAGATAAAGAATAATGACAATGAAGTTGCATTCAGTGCAGGCTGTGCAGCGTTCCTTTAGACTTTTAGGAGATAAGGTCTTTAAAGGTGATAGCAACCTTTGTCGGCAAAATTATATCCATTGATAGTGTTGGCAGAATCTGAGCCTTACGTATGACCTTCGTTGGTCAAATCTACGCCATTCGTAGTCGTGCTTGTTTTTCTTCTTCTTTTCTAACTAGTTCAGCGAATTTAGTTATGACAGCTATAGATCCTTGGAAGTTTCCTGGCTCAAGTGTGAGAGGAAACTTTGAGAGCTCATCATCGTAGATTCCCTATTTTATTCCTTCCTTAGTTAAAATAATATAGTTAACTTCTCTGTGCAGACTTCAGAGTCTAGAAGAATACGATCAATCACCTTGACATTTGACAACAAATGCTCCACTAGTTCTTCTATAGTTAATCCAAGATTCATTGAACTTGAAGGGTTTAAATTTCCTGATAGCTTCAATGTTAAGTTCGAACTGTTCAGAGATGCAGCCAACTTGAATTAAGCTAATTTTAGGGTGTAGAAAGTCAGTTTCTTTATCTTTTTCTGGTGGAATAGTATGAAATTTTATGAATGTAGGTCATTGGTTGAAAGTCTTGAGAGTTTGAACTATTTTTGAAGGAAATTTTGCCATTTCAGTTAATTTTGAATTTGGGAAAAGTAAATCAAGATATCCAACTGATAAAGTTTATTGCTTATGCTTGGATTTGATCCTGAGCAAGCAGTGAGCCTTGCAAATAAGGATTTTCCTTTGTTGTAGAATGTTTGAGGTAATTCTTATAGTTTTTAGTAAGCTAATTCAGTTGTCTTTTGATAGTCCGAGAAAAAAGGGTCATAGATATCAAAAGTAACAAACTTTTTAGCTTGTCTAGTTTGGGTTATAGTTCTTTTTTATAATAGTTTGGCTTGTAGTTCTTGCATCATGTTCTCTTTTTCAAGAAAAGGGTTGATTGAACCGCGCTCTTCAGATTTAGTAGCTTGCAAAGATTGAGACTTTGTTGGGATAATAGTTGATGTAGTCAATATAGTTGAAGAGGGCAATTTTAGAGAGCTAATTAATTTTAGAATCCCTGCTATCACACTTCTCCCTTGTTCTAGATCCTTCTGCATATCACCGATGATGCCGCTAGTTCCTATGGCGATGTCATTGATTTTTGTACGAAGATTATCAACTATGGCTTAAACTCCTATTTCGAGTTGCTCTAGTCCCGTTAAAACAGTCTTTAGGTATTCATTAAAGTCAATGACAATGTCTTCAAGTTTGTTAAGCTTGTATAGAATAGTCATGGTTGAAATACTCTGATTCTCTTGTTAGATAATATGCAAGAAAATTGTTATTTCCTTCAACATGCTCATAAACTACATTAAATTGAGATAAGAAAGTTTGTCATCTACGGAGTTTACGCATGTGAGGACCATTATCTAAAACTTATTTACTAAATGTAGTTGCAGCTTTATTGTTTGTCAATACTTTGAAAGGTTTGGGTAGAACAAATAGTCTCTATTTTTTAATTCCTTTTATTATAGCTAAGATTTCCTTTTCCATCATATTATAGTTTTCTTCAGTTTGAAAAAATGTTCCACTGTGATATCCACATATTTCGTTAAGATCAGTTCTTAATATAGCTGAGCAAACTTTATCTGAAGCAGCTGTTTACATTATTACATTGTCTTCTGGTTCCGATAGTCTAAGTTGACGTAAATTTTTACATTTTTAAAGATTTTTGACGATTTGGGTATAAGAATCGTTCTGTCTCATGGTATTATTTTTTCTCAATAAACTTTGTAAGTCTTTCTTTTTCTTTGCTAGATCAGGTATATAGGAACTAACATAATTAAATAATCCTAAAAATCCTTGTATTTATTTTTTAGTTCTTAATTCATCGGGATATTCTATTATTTTTCTAGAAATATGAGTTTGTAAAGAAATAACATTTGATCCTAATTCGAATCCCAAGAATTCAATTTTTTCTTGTTCAATTGTAGCTTTATTTTCGATAAGGCATATTCCTTCTTTTATAGCGATTTCTGCAAATGTATGTAGATGCTTTCTGTGTTCTTCTGAAGATTTTAAGCTGATAAGAATATCATCAACATACACTACTAAAAAAGAGTTTAGATGTTTAAATGCATTGTCCATTCTTCTTTGAAACATTCTTGGAGCATTTTTTAGTCGAAATGGCATTACAATCTATTCGTAAAATCCTTGTGGTGTGCTAAAACCTGTATATATATTTTACACTGTCTTCTTCCATTTTTATTTGCCAAAATCCGAATTTATAGTTAAATTTTGAGAAATATTTTTTTGTTTTTGACAAGATTAATTAAGAGTTCTTCACTAGGTAAGAAGTAACTGTAGGTCTTTGTAAATTGGTTGAGTTTTTTTTATAATTAATTACCTTTCTTGCTTTGTTCCTTCACTTTTCTGCTTCACTCATTACCATAAAAGTTGGTGACAAATAACTACCTTTTGAGGGTCTTATTAATCCTTTTTCTAATAGATCTTTGATTTGTATAGTAAATTCTTTTATATCTTCTGGCATGTTAAGTATAGAGTTTTGTTTAATTTATACTTCTTGAGTTAATTCTATTTTTGCTCGAGGATGTTCAGGTTTTCACAATTGTAAATGATTTTCTGAATAAATTTGTTTTAACTTATTAATCAAATGTTCTTTCTTAATTATGTTTACTTTGAAACTTGGTTTTTGCATTTGTGCTGAGAATGTAGTTTGTTCATATCCTTGTTCACCACACTTCGTGCATACTTTGTAAGGGTGTTTTCACATAGGTATTTTAAATGTATGACCACATTTTGTAGTAAGATATACCGTATAGGGAGATTGTGTAAATTTAGCAAATTGTTTAAGGAAATCATTTCCTAATAGAATATCATATCCTGAGTTGTATTGTAATACTAAAGGAATATTAAGAATTTTATTTCCTAATATGATGGACACGTTACTTTGTACAAATTCCAAATATGTAAAGGTAGGGTGAACATCGTTAATTTTACTTTTTCGATCTGATGGGAGGAGTTTGTTCCATTTAGGTAATAAAAAATCCTAAAAAAAAATTACTTCTGATCCAGTGTCTATTAGGGCCGTAGTTGTAATATCTAAATCTTTTACTGTTACATCAGGATATGTAAGGAAAGGAATGTGAAGTTCTTTCATATTTTATCAAGGATGATTTTATTTTGCTCATCAACTAAGGTGATTTGAGTCGGTTTTACTTCATAAGTTGTGAATTGGTCTAGAAAGTTCATTCCTAATCATATATCATAGAATTCATTAATAATAGAATGAACAATATAACAATCACATTCTAATAGAATGGAAGTGGTGGGTTTTCATCATAATTATAGATTTTTGATTAAGAGTAGATCTTCTACCATAATATGTGACAAAATTATATTCAATGGCAGAAATGACTGAAATAGGTAAAGGTGTATAATGACATTGAGATGCTCCTGTATCAATTAAGATTTTATTTTCTATCCCTATTTGTCCATTAAAATATTCTAACTTTACATTGTAAGTTTTATTATTAGTGTTTGTCATTGTTATGCTTTTAGGTTGGAATCTAGTTATTCTTGTCATGCTAATTATGGACAGCTTTTTGAAGAGCTTTTTGGTTAAAAAGAGCTTTTTTTTTTATTTATCAAAATTAGCTTTTTGATCAAGTAAAAAAGCTCATTTGGGTGTTTGATTGAAAAGCTTTTTAAAAGAGCTTTTCGGGTCCGAAAAGCTAATTCCATGAGCTTTTTGGAAGAACTTTTTAAAGAATTAGCTTTTTGTCTCACAACTTTATCAGAAACAGCTAATTTTACCAAACAGTTTTTCAACAAATAACTAATTCAAACAGGTAATACAAACAGCTAACTCAAACAGCTAACAGCTAACAGCTAATACAAACAGCTAACAGTTGTTTGCCAAACAGGGCCTAGGTGTTTCATAACTACTTGATGATCAATCTTCTTCTACTAATTGAAAGTTTGTTAATGCAAGTAACCTTGCTTCTTGCATTAGTGGTGATATAGTGGTGTTTACTATTGAGAAGATCGGGTCTACAGTTATTTTTCCTGTTTGTTTTACTTCTTTTATAGGAAAATTAGTGTTAGAGAACATGTATAGTCCTCTATAATAAAGGATAATGCCTCATTTTCTGATTGTAATCCTATATCTATTAAAAGTGTAAATTATAAATTAAGAGTATCTTCAATATTTTTACTCTGCAAAGTAACTAAGTAATCTGGATAGCATTCAAAGATTAATTTTTCATAAATCAAGTTTCCTTGTAAAGTTCCGAGATGACTATCTTGAACATTTTAAAATATTTGATCATGTAGTGATAAAATGCTGCGTGAATTAATACCTTATTTAAAACATGCTTTTACAGCGACTTTTATTCCTTGTAAATGCATATATTTAATTACGTCTCGATCCTTTGAGGGAATTTCATTTAATAATTTCTCAATTATGTCTTGGGTCATTAGTCTTAATATAATATTTCCTTGTAGATGTTGGACTTTAATCGGTTGTTTCGTAGTATATAGCTTGAAATATCGTATTAGTTTTCTTGTTAAGAAATCATCTAATTTTCTCATAAAGTTTCTTGGATCTATGAGAGATAGGTCTGTTGCTACCATTTTTGCATATAGTTTTTGATTAAAGGTAATTACTCATGTATAGTTTTTGTTATTTTCTTATTCTTGTTGTTGTATTATGTTTGTTCTTTAGTACTTATCTTCAGCATCTGAATAACTCTCTGTTTCAGAGGTATCTGGATCTACTTTTGAGCTAATAGATTCATAATAGCTAGATATAACATCATATATATCAAATTTTATGGGGTGAAGTTCTTCTTGAATGTCATCAAATTGTTTTGAGAAAAGTTTTACTATATTAGCTTTTCTTTTATTACAATCGATAGATTTGTGTCCTATTTCTCCACAATTCCAGCATTGGCAAGAGGCTGGTTCTTTGTTTCTTTTATAATACCTATTTTCTGGATTGAAATTTTCTTGAGTTAAATTTTCATGTCTAAAATGCTTACTGCTTTTTTGTGGTTTGTTAATAGATTTCTCAGTTTTTGCCTTCTCAATTTTGGTTTTCTTTGGTTTTTAACTCTTTTTCTTCGAAAATTTTCTTCTTGGTATTTTCTTCTGCGGATTTTTCTTTATATTTTTCTTTGGAGTCCTTTTTCTTTTTGGTATGTAATTAGGATAGTTTTCACATCCATATTTTCCTGATTCTTTAATATCATCGCAACGTAATGTTCCCCTTTAATGTGTCTTCTTCTATTCTCTTGTAAGCATGGTTGCACCATTTCTCTATTTTTCACGGTTTGTAATGCTGTTACAGATCTAAAGGTTGTGGGTTGTCTTGCAAATCCTTCAAATTTTCAGAGAAATATCTATTCCATGGATTAAGACATTTGTTTAATAATAATTGTATATAAGTTTCTTGATATTGCGTTGAGTCGTAAAGTTCATAATAATATTTGTCAAATTCACAATAGAAGCACTTAAAGTTGCATAAGTTGCAAATTCTTAAATTGGTTAATTTATATAGAGCTTCTTTCTTCTTTTCTAATTTGGAATTTTCCCGATATTCGACATATCCATATCCTTGAAATTGTCCAATTAGATATTTTTTCATAGTCCATACTCCATCTACACCAATTCTTAAGTTTCTTTTTACGTCAATTTCTATTAAATTCCTTGTATTAGAAGATATTCCTGTGTACTAGTTATGTACTATTCCTTGAAAAGAATTAATTATTAAGTTGTAGATAGCGTTTACATCTCTACCTTCTTCAGCATAGATTGGTTCATTCATTAGAGATAGTACCACTGATGCTTTCCAAACATCTAGGGCTTTTCTTTTATCAGTAACACAATCTAGCTTTAGAAAATATCTCCATGCTGGTACTGATTCTTGTAACAAAGGATTTTTTGGTTTAAATTCTTTATTAATAGTTTGTCTTCTCCTATAACTATGTGTTTTATTCTTTGTCATTCGAGGTTTTCTTGTAGCAACGTTAAACCGGTTTGAAGTTTCTCCTTATTCATAATTATTAAGATTAGGAATATTACTTCCTGCACTTCCAGTTGGTATGCCTGACTGTATATTTACTTGTTTTACTATTTGTGTTAGTTGAAGATCTTCGAAGTCATTTAATAATTCTTCAATAGATTTATTGTATTCTCCCATCATTCACTTTCTTCTTGTTTATCTTTCCCTTTAAGTCTTTTTCTTCTTCAATAATTTTTTTTGTAGTGATTCTTCCTGTGCTTTTAAAAGTCTTTATTGATATCTTTTAATATGGTTTTCATCATCACTTTTGGGAGTTATTTTTTCTGGAAGCTTAATTTCCAAAGGTATATGTTGTTTCTTTTGTTTAGGTTTTAGCATTCCTTCAAAAGTTATGTTTATTAATTGCATTTGTATTATCAGTTGTTTAATTGATTCATTTATTTCTCGAATTTCTCCTTTTACTTCTTTTAGTTCTGCTTCAATTTGAGGAAAGCTCATGGTTTCAGTTTTTATTCATTAAACCAATATTTTGTATCAAATTGATCTAGATTATTATCATCATCGTACTCAAAGTTTTCTACAAATTCTAAATAAGCCTTTCTTTGGAAATCTTGAGTTGAGAAAAATAGTTCTAGGATCAAACTAAGTCCAGTAAGGCCTGTTGAGTGGAAGGGCGTGACAGCAGATTACGGAATGACATATCTTAAGGAAAGATTCTAAGAAAAGGAAGGTATAAATTCTTGAATTTACTTGTTGATAATTTGATTTATTACTTTGGGAGTACCTTTTTCATGACATTTGAAAACAGTGTTATCCATTTTTCATTAATTATGATATATTTTTCGTTCATCATGATCTCCCGTCAAAAAGTTTTAAACATTTTTCTACAGAAAGTTACTAGACTCTTGTATTAATGGTATCAGAGCCTACCAACTAATTAAATTATTTAGAGCCTGCTAGCTCAATTAATCTAGATAGACCCATTATTTAATCATGAGTTATCCAAAAAATAAACTACATTTAAACTCAAAATTAAATCAAGAAGGAGATTATTTAGTCGGATAAAGTTTTAACCTGCCTAATTAAAATACTATGCATAAGGTCAAGCATGAGATTTCTTAGGATGTCTTTTGATCTAACACCTAGAAGTATATGACAAAATTTGCTAAATAATTGTAAGACTAGATTAAATTACCTTTTAACTCTCTCTGAAAATGTTCACCTCATAACTATAAATTCAATAAAAGATAATATCGCTTTTTTAGAATTAACTTTCAAATATACTGTATGGTATCAACCGAATAGAAATATAAATGAATATAACTTACTACACTGATGAAGAAGAATAGAAAAAAAAAACCAAAGGAAAAAATAAATTAAAAAAGGGCATTTTAGTAAATTAAAAAAGAAGATTTTGGTAATTTAGTTAACAAAACGAAAGCGAAATATGTCGCTAACAGCCCGGATGACCACCCCTACTACTAACCAAACTTTGTTTGAAGTCATAGTAGAGTTTTGAAAAGATTATATACAGATCAGTAAAGGTTATACGTAGCTTAGAGGATGTCCTACATGGACTTGTTTTGTGGTTTTGGGCTAGTATTTGATAAATGTTGTGGTGCCCTCTGTCTTATATTATATTTCGGTTCCATGTTTTTGTAATTTTTGTGGGGTGTTGGAACTGGAGGCATCAATTGATGGATTTTCTTTAGATTTCAACCTTCGGACTTCAAAATTACCTCATTAAATTTCGAACAAATAAAGTAACACTCT
The DNA here is from genome assembly GCA_017589665.1 of Selenicereus undatus. Lineage (NCBI taxonomy): Eukaryota > Viridiplantae > Streptophyta > Magnoliopsida > Caryophyllales > Cactaceae > Selenicereus > Selenicereus undatus. The sequence goes on along the minus strand of JACYFF010031958.1, from coordinate 33,458,200 downwards.
CATGTGATCAACATCAGGAAACAAATCGATATGCAAGAACTAAAGACGTCAAAAGGACAAAAATTCAACTGCTAAAAATTAAAGTTGGAGAAAGAGCAGAGAGAAAATGGAGGGGAAGAATACCAAAAAAATGAATTACCCTGAAGAAGTAAATTGTGGGACTTTGCATGAAACATGAAGGAATTGATGAATTTTTTGGTCCATAGGAGTCATAAAGAAAAGTACAATACAACTATAATACAACGGGAGAGAGGAGAATCGAACTTCGAATCTAATATACCGAGGACGTTAGTCTTATAATCACTACGCTAAGACTTCATTGGTGAGAATTAATAAGAATTGAGATAAAGTGTGATTGGATTCAAGTGCAAACTACCCAAACAAAAAGGAACGCCTGCTATCAGCATATTTCAACCAAGCTTTTTCAACTAAAACACGCTTCTCCACTAGCATGTTCAAAACAAATCCAAAAACATCCCAGTATTAACATCTACTATTAGTATAATCGACCATAATAAAAAAAAATTAGTATGAGCGAGTCAAAACAAAATGTAAGCTCAAATTTGTACCAAACTTCATGCAAATTCCAACTAAAAATTAAATGTTTCACTCGAATTTGACATAAAAAGAAAACGATTACTGAGTTTAGAGTCTAATTGCAAGAACTCTAAATCATTGACACTGCCGATATTATGAATTAATGAATTCGTAACTTAACCCTATTTTCAGATTATGCTATGTTGGTTACAATAATAAGTAATATTAAAAGACTTTTTCTACTCATCCTCTGCTCCAACACTATTCCAAATCACCCAATTGCTTGTTGCCCTAATTTGTCCACGCAACCAGTAATCTACAGGCTCAAACAGGAGCAATCTATTTCCTTTGCTGATGGAAGTAGAGAGAGAGAGAGAGAGAGAGAGAGAGTGTCTGTCTTGGATTTATCTGGCACTGAGAGAGACAGAGAGAGGGAGATGAAAAAGGACTAAAGATTGTTCGAGATACACTAGTGACTAATATTTTACTTTAAATCCCAGAAAGAATTCTGGAATAAGCTACATGGATCAACCTTTTATTTTAAAAAAATGCGAAATTTTTATATAAAGAAAATTGCAAATATGTTCTATTTTTTTTTTTGTAAAAAATGTAAGCATTACAATCTAAGCAACCCTTTTTTTAAGGGTTCTCCCTAGATTATCCTCGTAGAGAATAGTAAGAAGGTTCCTATGCGGGACCACATTCTGCACAACCGTGGAATGTAAGGAAAACCAAATTTTGCTAGCCAATCAAATGCGTAATTTCCTTCTCTAAAAATGTGATGAATAAAAACCTTGTTAGATGACTGAGTGCAAGTGAGTATGTCCTGTACGAGTAGTTGTATTTCCCATAGTGATTGAATATGACCTTGAACTGCTTGAATGAGAGTTTTGTTATCTCCTTCTATGTGGATATTAGTGAAACCTGCTTGTACTGCGACTTTGATTCCATTTCGCATAGCTGTTCCTTCTACTATCAAGATTGATGATGCTCCCAAGTTGAATGCTGATTCTTGAATAAACTTCCCTTCCCAATTACGAATGATGAAACCTTTTGGTGCACCTTGTGATAATTTTGATCCATCAAAATTTATTTTGATGAACCCATCTTGTAGGTTCCTCTATGTTGTCGAGTATGTCTTCTTCTGGTTGATGGTTGAGAGATTTGGGTTTGGCGGTTGAATTGTTCGTGTGAGTTTGTGTCTACTACGCCATTCTGCAGTAACTTTTTTGGCTCTTATCAATGTTGTTCCTGGATTAGGTGTTTTACTATGAAACACCATGTTATTCCTTGTTTTTCATATACTCCATAACAGCGCGATTACTCTATCCATTTTGATTGCAGGACTTGCAGCTCTGGCACAATTAAACATTTGTAATATACCAATTTGTGGGTTGAAAGGGAGATTTGTGTTTATCTAGTAATGAGAAACTGCTAATCTCCAACCATTCTGTGAAATGTCACATCCCAAAAACAAATGATCTGTATCTTCAGTCTAAGATTGACAAAAAGGGCAATGAGAATCAATATTCATACATCTTTGAACCAGGGTTCCTCTAGTAGGAAGCGATGCATGACAAAGTTGCCAAAGAAAATTTTTTAGTTTTGACATGATGCTAATTTTCAAATCCAATTATACTCCCACACAAGTGGATATGTAAGGTCCATCCCATGTGCCGCCCAAGTTGTTGTCTTAGTTGAAAATTTACCATTTCCAGAGAGTCTCCAACATACAGAATTAGGAATTGAATTAGCAGGGATATGTGTTACAAGAATCAACAGTAAGTGGACAGAGTCCACTAGTAAGTTAAGTCTTGTAACATCCCATTCTCTACTCTGTTATAAACTGAGATACCTTAAGGGAGGCATCAATAAGGGAAAGATCCATTACCTTGAGTAAATTGGCTAAACTATTATTTGCACACCAATTGTCGAGTCATAAATTAATATTTGTTCCATTACCAACTTTCCATCTCACTTCTTTTCTAAATTGTTGTCGATTCTTAAGTATATACTTCCATGCCCACGAGTCTTGTTTTTTGGATTCTATAGCAAAGAAATTTTCATTAATTTTGTATTTCGCCTGCATTTATTCCACCCACAAGCTCTGATTATGGAACAAGTTTTAGGTTAATTTGCTTAGGAATACACTATTAACTGCTTCCATTTTCTTAAGCACAAGTCCCTTAGCCTTTTTGGCTTCACAGATTTTGTCACAGGATACCATAGGCAATCCCTTATTTTCATTTGATTTATTCCAAAAAAAATCTCTACTAATTATCAATCCAACGATTAGTTTCTTTGGGTAATTGAAAGCACTGCATTGTACATGAGGCTTTGATTCTATGTTTGATTGGATTAGTGCCACTCTCCCTGCTTTAGAGATGTGTCTTGTTTTCCAATTTTGCAATTTTTTAGCTGTTCTGTTGACTAATTTCTGTTTCTGTTTGATTCTATGTTTGATTCTATGTTTGATTGGATTAGTTTCTGTTTTTGGCATGCCCTTGAAAACTGGACATTGAAGGTACTTACCAAGGTTATCTTGGTGCATTATGATGAAGACGGATGACACAATTTGCTTGTCATGGATAGTTGCATTACTAGAGAATGTTAGTGACGATTTATGAAATTTAATGAATTGACCAGAAATTTGATAGAAATTACTAAATGCAGAACTTAGCTCACAACAAGATTCAAGATTAGTTCTGCAAAAAAGAAGGCCATCATCTGCGAAAAGCAAGCATGGGATTTTAGAAGCTCTCGGAGAGATCTTAATACCAATCTCACACTTTTTTCTACGAAACGCCTTGCGAAGGGTTCTAGTTAAAACTTCCAGGCATAAGACGAAAAGATAACGGGAGAGAGGGCCCCCTTGGGGATACCTCTAGTAGGCGTAAAAAAACCCAGATACGTTATCATTTACAATCACAGAGCACGAAACTGTAGAAATGCAAGCTTTAATGAATTCTACCCACTTGGAATGAAAACCCAATTTTCGTAATGCACTGAGTAGGAAGTCTCATTCTACTCTGTCATAAGCCTTTTCCATATCGAGTTTGGCTGCTATCCAGGCTTTCTTTCCTTTCATATATTTGACTTTGGTCATGATTTCATGTGTAAGTAGAATGTCATCATGGATGGAATGTTTAGCACGAAAGCACTTTGGACAGGATCAATAATCTTTTCTAAAATCGACTGCATCTGATTAGCTATAGTTTTTGAAATAATCTTGTAAATAGTATTGCAAAGGCTAATTGGTCGAAATTAGGCAGTTGTTGCTGGGTGATTCACTTTCGGGATTAATGCAATAAGTGTATGATTAATCTGTTAAGGAGTTTTCCCTCTTCAAAAAACGATCTTATTACACGACAAACTTCATCCGTAATAATATGCCAATAATCTTGAAAGAGAGCTGCTCCAAAATGTAACCATCAGGCCTAGGAGCTTTAAACTTGTCCATTTGGAAAATAGCATCCTGAATTTCTGAATCTTGAATAGGCTCTAATAATCTTTGATTGCCCTCTACAGTTACTAAGTTAAGCATTTCCATCTCAATATCAGAGATGACTGTCTGAGCTGATTTAAAACTGGTAGTAAAGTCAGCGATAAATCCTTTTTCAATTTGGGCAGATTCATCAACCCACACTGCCGAATTATCCTTAATTTTCGTAATTTTGCTTCTTGTCTTTCTTGCCTTCATAGATTGATGGAAATAGCGAGAGTTTCTATCTCCATTCACAAGCCAATCTTTTCTTGCCATTTTCCCCCAATATTTATGGTTAAAGAGATGCATCTTTTCTCTTTGCTTGATAAGTTTATAATACCAGTAAGGATGGGCAACAGATTGGGCTACGTCGGACTGGACCAGTCCATTAACTAAACGGGTTGGGCAGGACCCAACATATTTGTTAATTGGCCGGGTTGGGTTATGGACCAAATGAACCCGACCCCCCAATGCTCCGCCCATTAACACCTAAGGAGTGTTTTTGGTGAGTTAATTTTTCAACTAATGTCGTTGTAATTTTTTAATCAAACTAGACTAGTCCAAATTCAAAGTCAGAAAATACACAACCAAGCTAATAAACGGGTTGGGTTGGGTCGACCCATGGTGGCTAGCTTTGGGCCTGTTTAAAAACAAAACAAACTTGCGAAAAAAAAACAAAATGATGTATAATAATTATTGTTATGTATAAAGTGTTGGTAATAAGCTTAACTAATTGTAACATGTAAATTAGTGCGTCAATTAGGTTGAAAAAAACAATGGGCCACTAAACAGGCCGTTAATGGGCCAACGCAGTTCGGCCCATTAATATGCCTTAATGGCCTGACCCATTATTGGCCCAGTCCATTATTGCTCCGACTCTTTTTTAGCCATATTTTAAATGGGCTGACCACTTAACCCAATGGATTCCTAATCCATTGCCATCCCTACCTAAGAGTGGTGATATTTGAAATATGTTCTATATGCCTCTATAAAAGGCGCTTAATGCCCGACCTGGCAATTTTTTTTTTCTATCATGCTGAAGTTGGGCTTGGGCTTTGTCTTCATGCAAGTATATTGCATGCTTGTACTACATCATCTTGCAATAGTACTGGGGATTTTTAGTTATTTTACGCATGTCTTACACCGTGGGTTGAGGTTTCATTTTACTTCGTAGACCATCCCCAATGGTAGATTGGGATGCTTTTTATATTGATTAACAAATCATAATCAAAGAGAGAGAGAATAAAATAATGGGATAGGAGAGAGGAGAAAGGAGAGAGAAAGAGAAGATACTGTCAAGAGCATCTCAATATGCATAAAATAATGGGATAAGAACTTTTTTTTTGTTCCCTTAATTATTGTTATGCGTTACAATAACTATTTTACATTTAAATAATAGTTACAATTTATTTAACCCAACTAATTAAGTAATTTAATTATTATATAATATCAATAATAATAATTACTAATATTATTATTATTATGACAAACACAAAGGTAGTGTTTGGTTGGGGAAAAATGGTTTTCCCGAAAAATGATTTTTTAATTTTCTGTTGTTTGACATAACAAAAGATGGAGCTATTTTCCAAGAAAAATGATTTTTCCCCCAATGGAAGAAAATGATTTCCTTTTTGAGGGGATGAGAAGTTGATTTTCTTCCTTCAACTCTTTGATAATATGGTCAGTTGAAATTTAGGCGCAAAATTTGATTTCAACAGTTTGGATTGAAACTTGACTATCCGATGCGAAATATTAAAATAAACTCAAATCTAAATTTTTAGCTTAAACTTCTTTCATTTGATCGACATTTATCTCCACCACGACAATTTAATCGACTTTTTTTTTCACTAAAATAATTCAGTTGACTCACCACTAAAACAACAATGGTTTGGATCAAAACTTAATCATCAAATAGAAAATATTAAAATTAGCTCAAATTCAAATTTTGAGCTTGATATTCTTTCATGTGGTCAACATTTTTTTTTTCTTTTCACAATGATAATTCAATTGATATTTTTCATCCCTTAAATAGTGCAATCAATATTTTTCACTACTAGAATAATTTCAATAGTTTGGATCAAAACTTGATCATCGAATATGAAAGGTTAAGATAGGCTCAAATCCAAATTTTGATCACGACATTCTTTCATTTGGTCAACATTTTTCTCTGTCACAACAATTCAATCGACATTTTTCGCTACTTAAATAATATAGTTGATATTTTTCATCTGTAAAATAATTTTAACAGTTTAGATCGAAACTTGATTATCTAAGAAGAAGTATTGAAAAAAACTCAAATATGAATTTTAAGCTCAAAACTAGATCATTTAGTCAATATTTTTTGCCATTTAAGCAATTCAGTTTTATGACATGAAAATCAATTTTCCTTGAAAAAATATTTTTCATGGAAAATGATTTATCTTGTACCAAACAACGGAAAATATGACATGAAAATCAATTTTCCTTGAAAGAATATTTTCCACAGAAAATGATTTTTCGGGAAAATCATTTTCCTTCCAACCAAACACTACCATAATAAAAAGTATTATTTCTAAATTATTCTTGTTTTCTCTATAGTTTTTTAGATGAAGAAAGTGTTCATTAGTTGTCTAATTATGTAAAGATTCAACTTATTTAGGAGAAAAAAGTTGTCCAACTATTTTAATTTTCTAATTTAATTAAGCAAGTATGATAGCCTTTTGGGACATACCAAAATAGTATTAAACTCTAACTATAATAGTGGGATAGAGGGAATATATGTTTTAAATTTCAATAGTGTAATGAAGTTAACCAGCTTAAAGAAAATCACAATATTGTTTGTATTTTATGCAAAAGGGAAAAAAAATATCTTTACATTATGTTGCATTATAAAAGAAAAGCCATACACTTTCACTTTTATAAAAAGTGAATATTGACTTATGTGTTTAAATTTTGCTAAAGATAACAAAAGTAATCGATTAGCAAGTCATTGGGACTAATTTGAAAAAATAGACTTCTTTAAAATATACAAAATATGAACCAATAAAACTTTCATTTGTAGATAACAACTAATTTAGTTGATAAAATCTATAAAAATATCAAACAAAAATTTATAACGGTTAATTCATAGAGAACTTCTCTCTTTATAATTCTAAAAAAAAAATAGACCTATCCTACAGCTGAAAAACTAGTGTTATAAAAAAAGTCACTTTCTTAAATCAAATTGTTCCATCTCAACTTTCAACGTGTCATCAATTTAATTTTTTTAATATGATTAATAATTCACGTTTTATGGTAACTAGTTTTTAGCCCATGAGTTGCATGATGGATTCCACTCTCCATGTATTAACTATAAGTTGTTCTTTGTATGTATATTAGTATTAGACTAGCAAAATAGTATTTTTTTCTAGGAGTATGTAGCGACACATATTCGTCACTTTTTATACAAAAAAGAACCCTCTAGAGAGAGGACGAAACTCTAGAGAGAGAGAATTACTCATTCTCTGCTTCTTTGCCTTCCTTTCTGCCACTCCATCTGAAACCCTAGCTCCCTAACCATGAACAAGCCACTAGATCCACCACCGTGCACGTTAACTTTTCAGCCCATCCTGAGATCTAGTGTCTGATTACTTCTGCGCACGCCATCTCCACTGCCCATGATTAGTCTCCATAGGTGCTTTGTGTTGGATTCCCGCTCTGCTCATACTTGGCCATCGATCTCCCGTCATTATGACCTTTCTCTTTCGTGTTTGCCCATCATTGCTTGCTAGCTTACCGTTCATCTGTGTCTCTGCAGGTTTGGTGCCTCGATTGCTGTTGTCGTTACATCACAGACACAGATCGACCTTACTCGACGAATTAGGGCCACCCCTGCAATCATGAAGATGAAGTTTTCTGCCCCACGCCCAAGTACTGCTTTTGTGTACGCTGCTGGTACGCCACTTGCTCCGAAAGTGACCATTGATGAGTTCGTTGCTCAAGCTAGGCTTCAACCAGTACTCATGGTCTTTTTATGGCTTCAATCGTACATCTGCTCTCTCTCCGGGAACAAGGTAAGTGTTTTTTCTTGTTTTCAAGGTCTTAGTTTTGACTCTTTTTTTGCCCCTTCTCCGAACCACTATCTCTTTACCTCAAATTTGATATGAATTTGGTACCTTATTTGCACTCTTTTACTGGGTTCATTGCCTTGTGCTTGGATCCCTTGTACTGCCTTGTTCTGCGAGCTAAGATAAGACTACTAGTTACCCAGATCGTGTCCTCTAAATCACCACAGGGACTGGGGGTCTCTTTTGAAACAACACCCTTTGGTTATTTTGCTTCTTTGACATGGAACATTGCTTGGTCGAAAATTGCTGGTGTGAAATGGGTTTTTGTGATGGATGGATTTTCCTCAGCTTGCATTGGCTTCAATTATTATGGAAGTTTTTTTGTTTTAATCATTAACTCTGCTTAGATTTGGTGTATGGTCCATGGTTGTTGTCCCTGTTCTTTGACTATTGTGAATAGCATGCTTAGACGTCTGCATCCCAATGCTTTGAGGTTTGAATGGTGGGTGTTACTGAGAAAAAGCTTGAGCTCACAGCTTGTATGTTCTTTGTGCTACATGCGTGGTATTTTTCACCCTTCCTAGGAATTTATGAATTCTAGCCTATTCCCTTCGTGTCCAAATTTCATATATTGTGCCACATATGTTCCAAAAGATTGGATCCGAACTTTATTCTTTCTGTTATGGATGGTGTATTGGAGTAATTGTTGTAGTTCTTGTCACTGTACCTATTTGTGAAAGTTGTTATTTGAACTTGTTGTGGGTATGCTTATGGTGAGAGGACATAAGGATTTTCCTTTATGGCCCAAGGCCAGTCCATGAAACCCTCCACTAGAATCAACTAAGGCACAATTTTACTGCTGTATTTTGGCATATATTACAGGTCATTTGGTTAACTTTGTCTGGGTTTGGATTTGGTTTTTCCCCAATACTTTTTATTTAGATGCTAGCCAATCCTGTGAAGGGAGGAGGCAACTTATGGAGTACATGACCTTTATGTTGAGTTTGCATCTCTATGATGCCAGGGTTTTGTGCTCTAGGCGACTAGAGTTTTGCATTCTTTGCCCGATTCATAAACAAATCAAGGATGATAATAACATCATTATGTTAGTATATGAGATTTTGACACTATATTTTGCTTATGTTATTACATAGTTTTTGGGTTGTGCACATGTCTTTACACCCAGCTCAGTTGCTTTCCTCACTTGCCAACCCCTATTTGGAAGGTGGCAGCAATTGGATAGGAGTGTTCTACTCCATTTTTTCTGGTATGTTTCTCTCTGTCTGTTTTGGGTCACTGGGCCTTATTCTTTAGTGCATCTCTATGCTGCCAGGATATGCAATCCTTGGTGTCTAGAGAGTAGTACTTTAGGCCCTTACTTAAGTCAAGTCAACGATGTTAACAACCTGTCTATGCTGCTACCTAAGACTTTGAACTGGTTTTTGCGATGTTACTTTTTCAAAGTTTGGATATATTGTGGTATTATTGTTTTTTGTGCACCCTGCTGTTTTTCTAGTGGCCCTCCCATACGCAATCGGGTGCTTCTCCAGGGTGTGATTATTTGTTTGGAATGTCCAAAAATTGTGTATACGCGAATTATTATTCATCCTTTATTTTGGTTTAATTTGTTACTCGTAGTACGTCACAAAGTGCAAGTGGGATGCAATGTCCGCACCCAGTGTCAGGCCAACGTGATACAAAGGAGCATGACTGATGGGTTTCTTTTTACTATTTTTTCACATAGGTCAGGCCTACTGTTTTTTGTTCCAAACTTGTGTATTATTCATTTTGGGTTGTGTGATGTATGTAATACATCTAGGCTAATGTTGTATAATCTGAACATCTCATTTGGTTTGCATGTTTTGGTGAGTGGAACAAAGCGGATTCGCTTGTTCCCAAGGCTATATTACCGACCGATCCTTGGGATCAATAGCCTCATTTTCTGTCTCTTATTATGCAACACAAATTATTCTTGGCTATGTGTCTTGCCAGTATTAGTGAACTGTGCTCACATTATATTGAGGAATGTCGCCGTCCTCTCTCTACTAGTGGGTGGCGTGTGTACTAGTTCAAAGAATTTATTCTTTGGATCAAGAGGCAAATTGTTAGAAACATCCCCTCCTCATTCTGTTTTAGTATGAAAGTTGCGTGTTGGAATGTCCAAGGCGTTAAAAAACACAAGTAATACACGAAGTTAAGCTCTTGACCCAAACACAAAAGCCCGATATGCTCTTTTTGCTAGAAACTATGGTTAATGAATCAAATATACGAAGGATCCTCCCCCTGTTGGGATTTGATCATTTTGACTTTGTGTTACCAGTTAATCACTCTGGAGGTATAGCGGTTCTTTGGAATAACGGTAATATCCATGCCTCAATCTTATTAAAAGAAACTAGAGCTATTCATATGTTAATCCACGATCCAGATAACACACAAAACTTGGTCATTTTAAGAATTTACACACTAGTGCAAACCAGAGATAAAAGTGCCTTTTGGAACCATTTAGTTGAGCTAAATAACGTTATCGATTTACCTTGGGGCCTAATGGGCGATTTCAATGAATTATTGAGTCCTAATGAAAAATTAGGAGGTCAACCTCCCGCTTCTAGTAGATTTCAACATTTAAATCACTTTTTATCTATCATTAATGCTGAATGTGTTCTAGTCTTGGGCCGTTTATTTACTTGGAAAAAAAAGAATTCACACTCAACTTGTCTATGAAAGACTGGATAGAATTATGATTAGAAAAGATTGGAGTACCTTGTATCCCAATGTTTATGAAACGCATGGTAACTTCTCTTGTTTTGATCATTGCCCTATTATTATGTTGACTCAGACTCATTTATCAAAAGCTAAGGCATTTTCCTTTTGTTTCCAAAATTTTTGGACAAAGTATCAAGATGTTGATATTATTGTCTCTAGAAATTGGCGGCATAACCACAATGGAACCAACATGTACAGAATTATGAGGAAACTAAAATGTATCAAGCATGATCTCAAAGATTAGTCAAAAAGAAACTTTGGGAATTTTAATGATAAACTTGCCAGGAATGCGGTCAAAATAGAATATGTGGAGAAAAGACTAATAGCTAATCCTAACAGTCATAGATTGCACTTTTGGATGCAACGACTGTTGAAATAACGAGAAAAAAAATGATGTTGTTTAACCAGAAATATTGGGGGAAGTTAGCATGGAAAGAATGACTAGTAAATGGTGATAGAAATTCTAAATTCTTTCAATATAATGTTAATTCTAAAAGGAAGAGGAAGTTAGTTATGAAATTACGGGACGATTGTCGCATTTGGATTGAGGACCACAAAATGATTGCAGATAAATTTATTTCAGACTATATGCAGAGATTCAAATCTACGCATAACAAGGCTAGAGTATTGCCAAACTTAGGATTATCGAAATTAATTTCAGACCTTGATAATAATGAGCTTATTAAACTTCCAATTTTGGAAGAGGTTAGAAATTCCCTATTCAACATTGATTCTAATAAGACACTAGGACCAGATGGTTTTGGCGCGGGTTTCTTTAAAAACTATTGGCAAAGCATCAAGAAGGATCTTTTTAATTGTATTCTAGAATTCTTCATGAATGGAAAAATCCTTAAAGAGATTAATCATACCTTCATTGCCCTTATCCCAAAAACGAATAGTCCTACACAGACTAGTCATTATAGACCCATTAGTTTATGTTCTACGATGTATAAAATTATTTCCAAAATCCTTGTTAACAGGATGAGACCCCTCCTTGACCGTCTAATATCACCCTTCCAAAGTGCCTTTGTACCTAGTAAATCTATTCATGATAACATTCTGTTAACGCATGAAATTATGCATAAATTTAAGAGACTTAAAACTATGACTGCGTGGACAACTATCAAATTAGACATGGAGAAAGCATATGATGGAATCGAAAGGGACTTTATATTAAAATGCCTTCAAGAACTAGGTTTTCACCCCACTTGGAACTCATGGATTAAACAATGCATCTCTTCAGTTTCGTACTCCATCATTGTCAATGATGAACCTAATGGCCTTTTCATCCCGACAAGAGGGATTAGACAAGGGGACCCTCTTTCCCCTTATTTATTTATTCTATGTATGGAAGCCTTAAATCATATGCTTCTCAAAGAAGCTAACTCTCCAAAGTCTGGAGTAGGAGTTAAGATTTGCCCAGCATCTGTCAAAATTCCGTGTCTACATTTTGCTGATGATTATCTACTGGTTTGCAAAACTAATTTAGAAAGTTATAGTAAACTTAATTGCACCCTTGACTTCTTTTGTTCTAATTCGGGTTAGTTAGTCAATTATCAGAAATTTGCATTAACTTTCTCACGTAATGCGACGGATGCACAAAAGCAACTAGTGACTGCAATATTCAATATTTTGCATAGAGAGTCGTTGGGAAAATATTTGGCATGCCCTGTTTTCCAGGGCCGACCTTCTTACTCAACTTTTCAGGAAATTATCAATAAAGCAACTACAAAACTAAAAGGATGGAAACCAAATTGTTTATCTAAAGCAGGTAGAACGATTCTTATACAGTCACATTTAGAATCACTCACAGCACACACAATGCAATGTTTCAAGTTACCACATAATGTTAGCAAATATTTAGACAAATGTAACAGAGAATTCTTTTGGAAAAAGTCCAATACAAAAAAAGGTTTTCCACTTATAGCTTGGGATAAGGTTTGCAAGCCTAAAAGCTTAGGTGGGTTAGGTTTGGGCAAAACAGAAGCAATTAACAAGGCTTTTCAGTGTAAATTAGTCTGGAAAATACTTACTAATGCACATAGTCTTCGGGCCCAATCTATGAGGGCCAATTACCTACATACTACAAGCCTTTTTTGTTGTAAACGGAAAAACACGGATTCCCCAGTTTGGAAAAGTTTATTGAAATGTAGAGGGCTCCTACAAAAGGGTATTATTTGGAAAATAGGCAGAGGCGAAGAGATATCTTTTTGGTTTGATAACTGGGTCGAAAACAAGAATTTAGTAGAGATCTTGGGTGTGGCTGAAGACAGTATTGTCCACCCTGAAGCCAAAGTTTGTGAGTTTATTTAGGAAAATTCAGAATGGAATGTTCCCAAACTAAGACAAGCCCTCAATAATCATCCTGTATTACTGAAGATCTAGGGCATCCCCATACCCATCCATAAATCTAGTGACTCCTTTTGTTGGGGGTTGAATAGCTCAGGTAACTTCTCAACAAAATCAGCTACATGGACAGCCCATGGCATCCAATCGCATGACTCATCAACATGGTCATATAAATGGATTTGGAATATTAACACCTTGCCAAAAATCAAAGTCTTTCTTTGGTAGCTTTGTCATAATTCCTTACCTGTAAGAGGTATTCTTCTTAAAAGGGGACTAAATATCAACCTAGCTTGCCCCCTCTATCTAGGTGATATTGAGTCCATAGAACATCTTTTTAAAGATTGCCAAATGGTTAAAAAAGTTTGGGACCTAGCAGCAAAACATCATTGGCTGCCATCTATCTTTCCTCTTTCAGGAAGCCATGATCCATCACATTTTTTAAGCAAGATACACTCGTCTCATAACCCAATATTGGAACAAAAAGTTTCATTTATCTTATGGAGTATTTGAAAATCTAGGAATGCAATAGTTTTTAAAAATGAAATTTTCAATCCTGTTGCATGCTTAGTTTGAGCAAAAAAAGCCAATGCAGAAAGGAGAATCCGAACTTGTATGTCGGTTGATCATTATTTTAGGGAACCTTATTCTTCCCCTACCCCCTCAATTCATTTGGTGAGCTGGCATCCCCCTTTACCAGGATTTGTCAAACTCAATTTTGATGGATCCCTCATCAACTTATCAGCAGCAGGAGGCTTCATCATCCGGGATTGGAATGGCAAACTTGTTAAGGCAGGAGCAAGCTACTACAGTGATGCATTTATTTTTGTTGCAGAAGCGAGAACATTACATGACGGACTATGATTAGCAATTCAGGCCCGGTTCAAGTGTATAGTCATCGAAGGTGATAACAAGACAGTGATTCAAGCACTACAAGGAAAGATTCAAGTTCCTTGGACAATATCGACTATTATTGAAGACATACATATATGGCATTCTCAAGGTATCTGTTTATTCATCAACCACGTTTTCAAGGAAGCAAATATGGCAGCGGATTGGCTTTCCAAATTTGGACATTTAGTTACAGTGTCCTTCTCTTCAGATATTTGTTTTTCTCCTTCGCTTAAGGCTATTTTAGCAGGTGATGTAGTTGGGCATACTCTTGTGAGAAGAGACGCTTAACATCCTTATGATTTTATTTACCCTTGTAAAAAAAAATATTCGTCACTTTTTATTGATTTGAAGACAATTTCCATAACTATGTATATATGAGAATTGTCTTGTAGTATAAGTTAATGAACCGTAAAATGATCAAGATACGTTTATAACACATGGATCAAAGATAAAAGCATTGGTTGTTTAAATTTTATGAAAATACGTCATTGTTTGAATTTTGTGAAAGGTTTGTCAAAGACCAAGTAGGGGACTTTTCTGTTGATTTAGAATTAGGGACAGCAACGGGCGGGTTGGGGACGGGGGGCATATTCCCTGTCCCCATCCCCGTCCTGTTCCCCAATGCGGGGACCCCCGTCCCTTTCTCCAGCAGGGATCTAATCCCTGATGGACCCCATTGCGGATTTTTCCCTGCTGTTTTCCCCTCCTTTCTGATAACTATGTTACAAGTTTTGATGAAAGTCCAATTTGTCATCCCTAAATTAACCCTAGTCTAATTAATTGTACAATAAGCTCTTGTAGGTTTCATGCAACATAAGTCTAACAAACTTTATTAAAGTTTGCAATCCATCCTAAATTAAAGTTTAACAATTTTATAAAGCTTAAGTCTGATAATGTACAAATTACACAAAGCAAGTCCGTATAATTTAGGATTTTTCCAACTTAATTTACCGATTAACCTTAGTATTATGTTCATAGATAAAAGACTCATATAATTTTAAATTAATATGCGAGGACGGGGATGAAGATTTTTCCCCAATCGAGGACGGGAAAGCAGGGATGGGGACGGGGATATTTCCTCGAGCGGGGAAGCAAGGATGGGGATGAGGTAACTTTTCGCCCTGTCCCTGTCCTCCTCCCCACTCAGGGATTTATTTTTGTCCCCATCCCCGTCCCATCCCCATTGGGGACGGGGATTTCTCCCCAATGAGGGCTGGGGCTCTACGGGGGCGGGGAATCATCCCTATTTAGAATTGGTACTTGGTTTAACAACATAATACCAAATAAAATATATCGATGACATGCACTAAATTTTTGCACACAATTTCAAAGTTTACATAACAATGCATACAACTAGCTGATAGAATTAGAGATGAAGATTAAAATGAATGCACCAAAAAAATAGGGATAGAGAGAAAAAGATGTAAATAAATTTAGTTAAGACATTATGTAGCACTCTTATAGAGAAAAAAAATACCTCCATTATACTGATAAGATATTACTTATGTGATCTTCCTCGAAAATTGATAAATTCTAATTTGTCTTCACATGAAACAATCGTATTCTTACCAAGTGATCATCCCAAACATGAGGAAAGTGTGGAAATTGAAACCAAAGTACTGCATGATATGGTGGATTGCCAATGTAATTTGCTTTCATGTAAATATAGTTGAGTAATATTTTCTAATGTGTAAAGAAAAATATAAAATGTTAGCATTCCCTTGGCTAATGCATGCATAACTGAGAAGGACTACCTGGTTTGGAATTATAAGCAAAGCTTCCCAGTAGACCTAGCAAAAATGACCCGAGACCCGAAACCCAAACCGAATGACCCGAACCCATACCCGACTCGACATCCGAAATATGCTCTCCCGAAAGTAGACCCGAAACCTTGAATTGACGCGAACCGAACCATAACCGACCCGAAAGTTTCTACAAAGTTGTTTTTTTTTTTGGCATGACAAGAATATTTGACCAAAAATTGGTGGACCCGAAATCGACCAGACCCGAACCATACCCGACCCAAACTGAAACGACCCAAAATATCACTTAATCCGAACCCGACCCGACCCGAACTTGACCCGACCTGAACTTGACCCGACTCATACCCGAATTGAATGACCCATTTGCCAGGTCTACTTCCCAGACACAATTTTTCCCCCTTCCCAAACACAAATTAGTCAAATCAAAGATAATACTTATTAACTGGTAGATTCCTTACAAAAATTTAAACCAAATCAAATATCAGTTTCACATATTTAAAATAGTTGCTGACTACTTGTTAGAGACATAAGAAAAAAATATAATATGTCCTGTCAGGGACACCTGATAGTCAAAAAAGAGGAGAGGAAACTTCAGTTGAAGGGTTAACTGAATGTTTGAAGTGTGCTTAATTAGGGTGTCCATGACCTATTTAAAGGGGTTTCGGTTATCCCTTTAGTTGAGCAGTCCGACCCATCTAATTGCAACATTTGAGCTGTTACAACATTTGAGCTTAATTATGCAGCTTTGCTAGTACCGGGGATTGATGATGAAGCTCTTACAACATATGAGCTCGCCTTTGCAAAGTCTATGGCATCTAATTGCAAAATCTCACTGCAAAATGAATTTCTAAGCATCGGACCAAGAATCATCATGACACTGCAACTTGAGACTGAGATGATGGTGGTAGCCGTTCAAGCTAGGATTCAGCCAATGACCATGGCGTCTTCTTAAATGCAGACGAGCCTTCCCTCTTCCTTTTCTATCAACAAGAACCAAGTAAGCATTTCCCTTACTCTTTAAGCAGTGATTGCGGACTACGGTTTGCCCACTTATTTGAAAAATGCAATCTTTTATTCAGAAATTTAATGATGTTACTTTGAATTTTGCATTTGTTTGCTATTCTTTTTGCATTGTTTTTGGTTCGATTACTCTGTTCTTCGTTTTGAATCGCTTTTGATCATTATTTCAGCTTCAGATCTTTCGTTGATTCTTGCTTGATGTTTTGTATATTTGAATTTCTTGACTAATCTTATTTAGGTTATGTTAGTATTGTGATTCATTTAATTTCATGCGAGTTCAATATTAATTTCGTTTTCAACCTCTCTGATTCCACTAAGCCTTGTGTTTTAGAAACTTTGTTCTCCCATCCTAGAAAGGTGTTGTCGATTGTTTCATGGGCTAAGATATTTTTCGGCAAGGATTTCTGGTGTAGGAGAACTCATGTATGGAAGCTTGAGCACCCTGTTTTTTATGTGTTGCCTGTCTCTTAACTGTGTGACTGAGTTTTTTTGGGGGTTGTTCTCATTCGTGTATGTGTTCTATGCTTTGTTGTGGGCGTACTCAATACTGGATTTGTGAGATGAATGATGTGAGCTCATATTTTGGGATCGAGCCTACATGGCATAAGGAGGAAGGCTTGATCCTAATTGTGATAGTTTCTTTTTGAGGTCCCGGTTTGTTTCCAAATTATGTACTATTTGTCTGCCTTGGCAGCAAGTGCTAGCCTATTCTCTTCTTGCTAGGGTAAAGGATGCAGTGTTAACTGACATAATTCTTCGTTGCCTGAGACACGATGATTTCCTTTTTTTCGCTATTCCCTTTTTTTATTTCGAGAAATTCATTAGTATGATGCTTAGAACAGGATTATGCTATGAACCCCTTTGGTTCATTCTCTTGGAATTTACACTGGGCTTTTCCTCATGGATTGCTTGCTGCTTTCTTTATGATCACATTGTGGTCATTCCTCTTGCTTTGGAATTTAATTGCTGGGGACATGTAGATCTAGTATTCTTGCACTGGCATTTGTCTAGACCTATCTTTCCCACTCCCTTGCTAATCGGGGAGAGTAAGAAGCCCTTTCAAGAGCAAAGGATACTCAAACTGCAAGAAATGGGATGGCTTAACATGAGCCCAAAGCAATTCCTATGCCAAAAAAATGGTTAATTCATTTGCTCATTAATTGCATTGATTTTGTAATGAAACCTTTGTGTACGTTAAATTCTGTGAAGTTTCTATCTTTATTGCTGTCTATGGTGAGTGAAATGGTGAATATCCGTTCGATTTCAAAGACCATTATCCCTGGTGAGTGCAATGGAGTATCACAACTCTATTCCCAAGGCCATGATATGAATCGATCCGTTGGATCATATACACACTGTGTGATCAAATATTATTTCATGGAATGGCCGTATGATGATTTTGGTCATATTTGGCAAACAACTGTTAGCTGTTAGTTGTTTGAGTTAGCTGTTTGTTGAAAAACTGTTTGGTAAAATTAGTTGTTCCTGATAAAGTTGTGAGACAAAAAGCTAATTCTTCAAAAAGCTCATAGAATTAGTGTTTTCAAATTAGCCTTTTGGACCCAAAAAGCTCTTCTAAAATGCTCTTTCACTAAACACTTAGATTAGCTTTTTTACTTGGTCAAACAACTAATTTTGATCAAAAAGCTCTTTTTGGACAAAAAAACTCTTCAAAAAGTTGTTTGCTGAACACCCCCTTCATGTTGGAGTGTACAAGGAGCTAAGAAATCTCAGCTCCAACAAAACGTGGGATTTATTAATGAAACAATCAAACCAGATATCTTAATTTTGTTAGAAACACACTGTCAAGGCCATTTTACAGCTTGAGTCCTTGGATTAACATACAAACTGTTAGAAACATGCTTTTCATAATTTTGTTACATTATGAAAGTAGTAGGTTAGAATGTTCACGGACCTAAGAAATCGCTACTACGACTTGAGGTGGGATTTATTAATTGCATTATCAAACCTGATATCCTAATTTTCTTGAAACTATGGTTAATGAACAGAATGTAGACTTGATTATTAGAAATTTATGTTTCTCTCACTATGAAATAATTTTCATTGTGAATCATTGTGGTGGAATTTGGTGTCTATGGAACCCAATTAATATTGATGTGATAATCATTGCAAAAGAAAGTTGAGCTATCAATTGCCATATTGTGGATATTGCTAACAATAAGCAATGTATATAGATAGCAATTTATGCCTCTACACAAGAGAGAGATAAAGATGCTTTTTGGCATCATCTCGAACAACTTAATGAATCTATTAATTTACCATAATATATTATTGGTGACTTTAATGAATTGCTTCAGTTCTCCGATAAAGTTGGAGGAGCTCCTCTAACGATTGCAAGAGCAAGGCGACTTAATGATTTTCTGGATCATACCAGAAGCATTGATGGACATGTCCAAGGGAGAATATTCACTTGGAAGAAAATTTTGCGAGGACAACTTGTTTACGAAAAATTGGATAGAGAAATTTTTAGGGAGGTTTGTGCACAATTATTCCCTAATTGGCTGGTGACTAATGGCCCATTCAAATGATTCAACCATGCTTTTTTCGTGCTCAATATAGAGCTAGCACATCTGCCTGGCGGGGCACCAATTTTAAATGTCATTATTCATGCATACAGTATCAGGAAACACATAATCTTGTAAAGAAAAACTGGCACATGAGAGTTCAAGGTACTTCAATGTATCATATAGTATAAAGACTCAAAAAGATTAAATTGGAACTCAAATCATGGAGTACGGTTACATTCGGTACTTTTAAAAGCAAACTTGAAATAAATGCGAAAAAGGTACTCCTAATGCAAATAAAATTGGTGCAAGACCCAAATAATGCTAAATTGAATAGTTGGCACTGTAGACTTATTAAGAAAGGGAAAAAAAATGCAATTGTTCAATAAAAAATATCGGGGGGAAAATGGCAAGAAATGATTGGCTTGTCAATGGAGATAGGAACTCAAGCTATTTTCATTAGACTATGAAGGCAAGAAAGACAAGAAGAAAATTATGAAACTAAAAGATACTTTAGTACTATGGGTTAATGAGTCCTCTGTGATCGAAAGTATGTTTGTAAATGATTTTATAACTAGATTTAAAGCAGCCCATGCAAGTGCCTGTAATGTAGATCTTGATATGTTTAACGCAATCACAGTGGATAACAATGAAAGATTTTTAGAACCTATTCAAGAATCAAAATTAAAGATGTTGTTTTCCAAATGGACAAATTCAAAACTCCAGGGCCTGATGGTTTTGGAGCGGCCTTTTTTAGAATCATTAGTACATTGTCAAGGAAGAAGTTTGCAATGCAGTGAGATCTCTTTTTTGAGGAGGGTAAGCTTCTCAAAAAAATTAATCATACACGTATTGCATTAATGCTAAAAGTAAACAATCCAACAACGACCAATTAGTTCCGACCTATTAGTCTTTGTAACACATTTTAGAAGAGTATCTCCAAGATTTTAGCTAATCGAATGCGACCAATTTTGAAAAAGATAATTGACCCCATCCAAAGTGCTTTTGTGCCGAAACGCTCCATTCATGAAAATATTTTTCTTATGCATGAGATCATGAATAAATTTAAAAATATGAATGGTAAGAAAGTAAGGGTAGTGATGAGTGTTATATTGTATAGGATTTTATAGGTGTTTGGGAGTCATTTCAAGGCGTTAACATGCTTAATTGTGTAATTTATGGCCTTATTTCTAGTATTATGCCTGGTTTTGCTTGTTTGGGAGGTGTTTGCAGATTTTGATCTTAAGAACCCAAAGCATATTGGTAGAATGAAGATTTTGTGGCCTTGTAGATGACCAAAAAGGCCTAAAGACTCCCAATACAATCAAACCGTGGCCAGAACCACGGTTTATGAAGATCCAAAAGAAGCAGGAAATGAATCATCTCGAGAATCGACCTGCCAGAGGCCACCACGGTCAGACCGTGGTGGTACCCCGGCTCATGTGCTTTCTCGCGATTGTTTGGCCTCCCGATAATTTTTATGTTTTGGCTGCAGCATTTTCACTATAAAAAGGGATGTTTTCTCATTTGATATGTACCTATCATCCCATCCATTCCATTTAATTCCACCATCTAGTTAGGAATAGACTTCATTTTTAGAGTGAGGGACAGTAAGTAGAAGAGGGAGATTCGCGAGGAAACGGGATCATGTTTGCAAATCGACGGATTTAAGCATGCGTTCAGGTTGAGCAATCCCTTTCTTCTCTTTTCTCCATTAGATTTATTGCTTTCTAGATTGATAGATTAGATTATGTAATTCATGTTAATTTATAGTTTTAATTCTTGGGATTGACGTTAAATTTTCGTTTGCTTGTGTTCTTGAATTGATTGTTTGGTGCCCTTTTGAATTGTTGGAGTTCATTTCATCAAGTCTGGAGTTTGAATTGCTTGTAAGAGGTTTGATCGCCTTCTTGCTCGTATTAGATATTGGCCGAAGTACTGCAAGGTGAAATCTGATGTCGGAATCACCAGACTCGACTTGATTGTGTTATGTCTTGAGAAAAAAATTACCAATCGAGAGACCTAAAATAATAATCGTGTGCCTAATGAATCTAGACTAATCGAGAATCCATGAGAATTAATGATTGATTTTATTTGGGTGTTTCGCTTCACCTTGAAAGAGGGTTGTGATATCTCGATTATCAGTCTTGAAATTTCCTAATTAAAGAGAAAGTGCTTTATTTATTGTTGAACCGGGTAATTCATTAGTTGACTTCATTCCTTGAATATTTATTCAGTAGATTAGATAATACATTAATTTAGTTCCAATCTCAAAATTTGATTTTCCTAGCCTATCTTGGGGGATTATAACCCAGTAGATCAACCTGGTCTCTGTGGGATTGACGTTGATTTACTACAACGCCACTATGCGCTTGCGACCCTATTAAGTTTTTGGCACCGTTGTCGAGGAGTAATGCTGTATATTGGATTTTTCTCGTTAGGTTTGACTAAGCATTTTGTGTTTCTTTGAAAAAAGAATTTTTTTTGAAAATTAAAAAAATAGAAATTGTTTGAAAGAAAAAAAAAACAATGGAAATTTTCCATTTTCCCAAATTCGAGCATGAGTTATTTTGGAGGTATTTTAAGCGTTTAAATGTTTTTCTTGTTCAATATGGTTATTGTGTTGGTAAATGGAAAATTTTACACATGATTGATGAGGGTGTGAATAGTAAAACCCGAGCTCTTTTAGAGTATTAGGATTTTCATGGTAAAAGTGTTGATGAGACATGGTATTTGCTCGAGTAGATTGTTTGGGATTTATTTGAGTTTGAGAAGGCTAGTCATGTTTCTAGATATTCATTCGTTGATCCTTGTGCATTTTGTGCTAGATCCTATTATGCTCCTATTTGGTTTGACTTGTGTCATTCTTCTGATCATAATATTAATTCGTGCCCTTATTATGCATGCTATGCGCAACTTGATTTTGTATCACCCAGGGATAATATTGATGTTGTTTGGGCCTTACATGATTCATCCTTTCCTTTAGCTCAGTGCACGAGGCTCGAGGTGGGTGAGCCTTTCGTGGGAGTTGCTAGGTTTAGTGTTGTTGATGCATATTTTGAGTCAGAAGATAATTTTGAGGAGGGGCATGATCTCGTTAGGACTCCTTTGGAGGGGTCACATGATGTGTTTATGCATGAGGACTTTACTAGCCTTGGTTGTAATAATGTTCACCCTAATCCCCTTGATTATTCCCATGTTTCCCCTATGTGTTCATTGTTCTCTCCTTCCCACGAGTATTATATTGATGTGCCCATTGATAATCCTATGATTTGTGATGCTAATATTGATTTGGGCTGTGAGGATAACATGTTTAGTGTGCTTGGTGGGAATGTTGATGATTATGTGTCCCTAGGTTACTTTAGAGGGTATGATCCCTCCATTGACCCTTATTGTGTATGCCTAGGAGACTTGCCTAGGAAAATCATGTGGACCACATTCTTTACTCCTTACTATGATTTTTCTAAGGCCTTTGATAACGTTAAGAGGATACTTGTTGTCTTTGGTGTGGTTTTGGTTATTGCCTCTTACCTTTTATTTTCTAAATTGCAGTCCCAGGAGTTTGACAAGCTCCTGCGTGCTTTAATGGTATCTAATTTAACGGGCTAAGTCTTGAAGATGTGATGGAGTGGTTGATACTCCATGTGTCTCGTTTGCGAGGGGGTCTCAGCTTAGGTGCACTCAGCACCTAACCTGGTGAGATCGTTATCTTTTGTTAACTTCCCCTTCTCTTAATTTTCTTATTTTGAATAATAATACTTTATTTAAGCATAGAGGAAGGGTAGTGTCTATATTTTTCATTTTGGTAATTAGCTTGCATACATATTAGAGCATATAGTTTTAGGCTTCTTTTTGTTTGCATTAGTGTTTTGCATTTTGTTGCATTTAGGTTTGCATATAGAATTGCATGTAGGGATGGTGAGGATTGGTTTGAGATAGCCTCCACTAATAATTCTTTAGGCAAAATAGCTTTCATGAGCATGAGTAAGTTTTGATGTGTAATCCCTTTTAGTGCTAAAATTTTTGCAGGTTTTGTGAATATTCTTGTTTCGACCATTGTCTTGATTGAGAACTTTGTTATCCCTTGAGCCCTTAGCTCTAATGGTTCTACATGGGACTCATTTCATAAGCTAATTGAGACTTTGGTAGATATTTTGTGAGATTTTGAGCCTTACTTGGACTAATTCATTATATTTAGTCTCATGTTTCTTTGATGCGTGTGAGTCTTCCAGGTTGCACCTCTAGAACTTGCCTAGACTCTTGTTCAAAACCACATTAGGATGTACATAGTTGGTGATATGATAGAGGCATTTCTTTCTTTGATCATTTCAGCCATATAGCCAAATAGCCTACCCTACTTGTTTAGCTGAAACAGAGGCTCTCCCCTGCGAAATCAGAACGGTCACTGACCTTCGCGACCTCCCACGGCAACCTTTGGCGGCGTCCCACAGCGACCTCCGCCTTCGCCGTCTTCTCCCGATGACATAGAGGGGCGCAGGTCTCTCAACCTCAGGTTGGTAGGTCTCACCTTCAAGGCTCAGATCCATACGCTGCCTAGGTCGCCTCCGGTCAGTCCCACCTTCAAGTTTAGCCTTCATCTACTTCAATTCGTAAGTTAATCTGCCTTAATTCGGTGGTGACTGAACTTGTCCCCTTTCTCTTTTCCTCCCTCTCTGTCATTTTGGTTGATTCAAGTAGACTCTGGTGAGCATTTTACAACTGGGAGTAGTTTTTTTGCTTTTGGTTGATTCCTCATTTCGTTTGCGAGGGTTTCGTTTGGCATTTTGGTAGATTGGTAACCGGATTGTCATTTTGGTGCATTTGTTTGGCATTTTGGGGAGCATTCCTGGTTGATTCCCGGTTGTGTAGGGGAGGGCTTTCGGTGCATTTGATTGTTGGGAATTCAGGGAGTAGTTGTTGGCATTTTGGTGCATTTGAGTCCTGGTTTCGTTTGCTGCTGGGGCTTCATTTGACATTTTGGTTGTTTGGTGAACGGATTGGCCTTCCTCTTGATTTTGCTTTTGCCCTGTGTTCGGCATTCCTCTGGGCATTGACCTGGTTTCATTTGGCATTTCGGTGCATTTGCTTTTGGCTTTCGTCTGGAAATTGTATTCATTTCGGTCTTTGGCCTTTCTCTGGGGTAATTTGGTTCTTTTGCCTGTGTGGGTTAACCTAGTTTTGGTGCTTTTACTTGGTCCTGTACCGTGCAATCCTTGTATACTGTGGAACTAACTTGTTTTACAATTTGTGAGTGGCTTGAATTGTCTATTTCGTAATCTGACTAATTTTGTCTAGAGTTAGATTGGCTTCTGTCTGTAATCTGTTTGCGACTGCTGTTGGTGAGTCGATACGTAGGACACTAGTTTATTACTTGCCTACTAGTATTGATTTCATTTGTTCCCATTTGATACTATCACTAGTAACTTTTAGTAGCATTGTTTTTACAATTCATATTGCTAGTATCATTACTGGTGGTAGTGCCATTTACTTATCTTCTCATTGTGTAGGTTGTTGGGAGTTGGGTGGGGGTAGCTTAAGCTAGTGGCGAGCCATGTAATTGCGCCAGCCAGTCCTCCTGGGGGTTATGGGGTTAGGAGGGGTGCAGGTTCTTGGAAGGTGCGTTTGGCGTTTTGGAATATTGGGTCTCTTGCAGGTAAGTCCATAGAATTAGTTAAGTCTTTGCGTAGATGTCGGATTAGCATAACCTGTGTTCAGGAGACTAAATGGATCGGTGTGAAAGCTAGAGTAGTTGATGGGTATAAGCTGTGGTATTCGGGGTCTAACAGGGCGAAGAATGGAGTTGGCATTTTGGTTGACAAGGAGTTAGTTGACTTTGTTGTTGAAGTGAGCCTTAAGAGTGACCGAATCATGGCCATTAAGGTGGTGGTGGGTTCAGTGATCCTTAATGTGGTTAGCGTTTATACACCCCAAATAGGTTTGTCTGAGGAGGTTAAGAAGCGATTCTGGGAGGATTTGGATATGATCGTGCATGATGTACCTCAGAGCGAAAAGCTTTTCATAGGGGGAGATTTTAATGGCCATATTGGGGGAGACTCAGGTGGTTATGAGTCGGTTCACGGAGGTTTCGGTTTTGGGGTGAGGAACAGTGGGGGAGTTGCTGTCCTGGACTTTACCATTGCCTACGATTTATTGGTGGTTAACTATCTTTTTAAGAAGAAGGAGGACCACTTGGTGACCTTTAAGAGTGGTTCCTTTAAGACCCAAATCGACTACTTCATGACTAGGGCGGATAGTCGGAGGTCGTGTAGGGATTGTAAGGTGATTCATAGTGAGTTTGTAGGTTCTCAGCATAGGTTGCTTGTATTAGATGTGGAGTTCTATGGTGTAAAGTGGAAAATGAGGGGTGTTGGGGACCTTAGATTCAAGTGGTGGAATCTTACAAAGGAGAATGCTATGAAATTATCAACAAGGATCATGGAAGAAGGAGCCTGGAGGCGAGTAGAGGATTCAGATATGATGTGGGAAGCAATGGCAGATTGCATTCAAAAGTCCACTAAGGAAATCCTAGGGACTTCTAGGAGAGGTGGTAACAGAATGAATGGAGCCTGGTGGTGGAACGAGGGGTTCAAGGAGAAAGTCAAGGAGAAAAAGGACGCTTACACTACTTTTATGAATAGTAGAACGGACGAAGAGAAAGAGTTCAATAGAGGTAGATACAAGGCAGCAAAAAAGGTAGCTAAGAAAGTTGTTGCAGTAGCTAAGTGCGGGGCCTATGATAGGTTATATCGAAATTTGGAGACCAAGGAAGGTGAGAAGGAAGTCTTTAAACTGGCTAGGGCTAGAGAAAGGAGTACCAGAGACTTGGGTGTCGTGAAGTGTATCAAAGATGAGAATGGTAGGGTATTGTTGGGGAATGCGAAAATCAAGGCCAGATGGCAAAGGTACTTTTTCAAACTCTTCAATGGGGAAGCGAGCGAAGATCCTCGAAGTACGGGTCGTGAGAGGAGCGAGATGGGTCTCCACCTTCACCTGAGTAAACCGATCAGCAGGGGCGAGATTAAAGAGGCCTTGAAGAGGATGCCCAATGGGAAGGCAGAAGGACCAGACTGGATATTGGTGGAAGTGTGGAAGTGCTTGGGTCAGGAGGGACTGGAGTGGCTAATAGAGCTTTTTAATGTTATCCTTAGGTCTTCTAGGATGCCCAGAGAATGGCGGTTTAGTACAGTCATCCCATTGTACAAGAGCAAAGGGGATATTTAAGACTGTAACAATTATAGGGGCATAAAGTTGCTCAGTCACACAATGAAGTTATGGGAGAGGGTGATTGAGCGAAGGTTACGGAAGAATATCCCGATCTCAGAGAACCAATTTGGTTTTATGCCTGGCAGGTCGACCACTGAGCTGGTCTACCTCATTAGAAGGCTTATGAGATTGTATAGAGATAGAAAAGTGGATCTTTATTTGGTGTTCATTGACCTGGAGAAAGCCTACGATAGAGTCCCACGCGACTTAGTTTGGAGTTGCTTGGAATAGAAAGGAGTGCTACCCGGGTATATTCGAGTTATTAAGGATATGTACGAGGGAGGTAGGACGAGGGTTAGGACACTAGGAGGGGCTACCGACAACTTCTATGTTGGTATTGGCCTGCAGCAAGGGTCCGCTTTAAGCCCTTTCCTGTTCACTATAGTGATGGATAAGCTTACTAAAGGGATTCGGGATGAGTTACCTTAGTGTATGTTATTTGCAGATGACATTGTTCTTATTGATGAGACCAGAGAGGGAGTCAATAGCAAGTTAGAGCATTGGAGGCACACACTGGAGGCTAGTGGTTTTAGAGTGAGTAGATCAAAAACTTAATACCTCCATTGCTGTTTTAGCGAGAGGGAAGGTGCGGGGGGAGATATCACCATTGACGGGGTGCCGATACCGAAGGTTGAGAAGTTTAGATACCTTGGTTCGATCGTTTAGTAGAATGGTGAGATTGACGAAGATATTAACCAGCACATTAAAGTCGGTTGGCTAAAATGGAAGCATGCTACAGGTGTGCTGTGTGATAAGAGGATACCGGTAGGTTTAAAAGGTAAAGTTTATCATACGGTAGTGAGACCCGCTATGATGTACGGTTTGGAGTGCTGGGCGTTAAAGAAGACTCAGATTAAAAGGTTGATGGTCGTAGAGATGAGGATGATCAGACGGATATATGGGTATACGAGGTTGGATAAAATTAGGAATGAAGTGATGAGGGACTTAGTTAAAGTGGCGCCCATTGATGCACCAATGGAGGAGCAACAAGGTGAGCGACAATCCAATCTTCTAAAAAAAGACATCAAGGGGGTTGCCCATCTTATGCAAGAGTTTAGCCTAGGTATGATTTCTGATTCGTACCCACACAAGGCTAGACTTTGTTACCTTGTGTCTTGACTTTTGCTTAGCCATTAAGGTTTAATTGTAAGCCAAGTATTTTGTTTAATTGTAAGCCAAGTATTTTGCTTAATTGTAAGCCTAGTATTTTGCTTAATTGTAAGCCTAGTATTTTGCTTAATTGTAAGCCAAGTATTTTGCTTAATTACTAGCCAAGTATTCTCTCTTGTATATGCCTATATAAAGGCCACTATTCACTTGTACATCTGAAGTTGGTGAAGTAAAGAAGGTTGAGTTTACTCCCTCAAGTGTCTCTCTCTCTTGCTTATCTTTGAGTTGGCTTATCAAGGTGGTGATCAAGAGTCCTTTCCTTGATTATTGAGTGGTGTTACTTATCTCATTAATTCAAGAAAGGGAAGCCCTAAGTAGCTTGGTGGTGTTACTTATCCAAGGTACTTAGCCTCATTTGTTTGTCTTCTCATTTAGCCACAAATCACCCTTTTCCATTCAATACTTGAACACCCTTCTTGGCTCTTTCTTTAAGGCTTAGAAGTGCTTCAAGTATCCCAAAAATCCAAGTTTGCACAAGGGAAAGCTTTAGGCAACTTTTTGGCAAACTCCAAAAAAATGGCACAAAACTGCACCCGGGACGGCCAGCAGAGTGGCACGGTCTACCCGTGCTGAGTGGCACGACCGTGCCACCCCCCCTCCCGTGGTGTTTTGCTCCAGCAGAGTGGCACGGTCTAACCGTGCTGAGTGGCACGACCGTGCCACCCCCCCTCCCGTGGTATTTTGCTTTCTTTTGTTTTGTGATCCTTGGTTTTGGCTTAGATATTAAGATCCCTCCTTGGTTTGAGGCCATAGAGGTGCATCACCCATCGAAGACAAGATAAGGGAATCTAGACTAAGATGGTTTGGTCATGTGAAAAGGAGGAGTATGGATGCACCAGTAAGGAGATGTGAGACTATCAACATCCCCGACGATAACAGAGGGAGAGGTCGACCAAAGAAGAGTTTGGATGAGGTGATTAGAGGGGACCTGAAAGTTGTAGGATTAACGGAGGACATGGCTCGGGATAGAAAACTCTGGCGGGATAGGATTAAGGTTGTAGATCGAGGAGCATTGTTGGCATAGTGTCTTTTGGTTGTAGTAGGGTAGGTTTTGTTACGGGTTTGCGTTTGTTGTGTGGTTATAGGTAGTACTTGCTTCTGAAGTGGTCATTATGTGTCTATTGCTGCTAAGGTATGGTACCTCCCCCCTCTGCTTTACTATGCAAGTGGTTTTCTCTCTCTAACCCTTCTTTTACAAATGTTCTCACAAAATTCTTGTTTTATGGGTCGCTTGGAATCAGCCTCTCTACAGGCAGAGATGTCAGTTAAGGTAAGGCTGCATACATCTGGATCTCCCAAGACCCTGCGAAAGCAGGACCCGTACTGGGAGTTGTTGTTGTTGTTGTAGCCAAATAGCCTACCCTTGTGTTATATATTTTCCCCCTTTGTTAGCCCCTTTGAGCTTATATCTGTCTTCGTTGTGATCCGTTCATCTTAGCCATTGGCTAAACACATATTCCTACCTTTAAGCCAAGTCTATGGAGCATCACTTCATCTATGTAGTGGGTGGTTTTGGGGATAATTGAATTTAAGATGGCTTTGGTCTATTGGTTTGTTGAGGGATGATGATATTGAGCATTTGCTTTAATTCCCTATTGTTTGGGTTGCGCATATATATTCGGTTGTGAGTTGATAGTTAGTGATCCGATACCTTTCAATAATTGCAATTTTCGTTTCATTTCCTTCAAAAAAAAAGGAAAAAAAAGAAACAAAAGTTATGTTAAAAAAAAGGAAAAAAAAGAGAAAATCATGGGGAAAAAAAGCAAAAAGAAAATGACTAAGTGATTGGTATTGGACATGTAAATAGTTTGAGTTCCTTTCTTTGCCAACTCATTTCCTATATGATTCATTGGGATATGTTAATTGTATTGTTGAGGTTTGGAGTGCTAGTGATTTTCATGGTTTTTTGGTTGCCCCCTAGTCACTCGGCTAAGTAGCTTGACATTTGTCCCAAATGTATTTGTCCACTCTTTTTCCTTAACCCTTCTAGCCCACATTACAACCCATATAAAGTCCTCTTGATCATCTTGTGCACATTGCATTTCATGGTGGAGAATTTGAGAGTCTTGTCAAGCATATAGTAGATTGCATCTTTGGAATGAGTCTTGAGTGAACTTATGCTATATTTCAAACACATGAGCGGAAGTGATTCCCATTTTTCCCAAAGTGAGGTTGTACCAGTCTATTTAGCTCTACAATTCCATGTGTTTGCATGATGTGCTTTGTGGTTCGTTGGGGTTGATCAAGTTTGACGTCGAGCTTGCGGATTTGTACTTCTTCGAAAACCTTCTTCTCTGCCTAATTTGCAAATGTTTTACGCACTACTTGGAGTTGCTGTTAATTGGCACTCTTGCTTGTGATATGCTATGACTTGCCTACATTAAGGAGGTTATTGTGTTTTGAGTCCTAGATGCATCTCCCCTTGTTGGTTTTCTCTAGTGTTTGCTTGATGACAAGC
This sequence comes from Selenicereus undatus, assembly GCA_017589665.1. Taxonomy (NCBI): domain Eukaryota; kingdom Viridiplantae; phylum Streptophyta; class Magnoliopsida; order Caryophyllales; family Cactaceae; genus Selenicereus; species Selenicereus undatus. The sequence continues at coordinate 33,427,952 of JACYFF010031958.1, read as the reverse complement.
CAAGGTTTAAGCAAGGGGGAGTGACGAATGTCATATTTGTATAGGATTTATAGGTGTTTGGGAGTCAGTTTAGGGCATTAACATGCTATATTTGTGTAATTTGTGCCCTTATTTATAGTACTATGCTTGGTTTTGCTTGTTTGGGACGTGTTTGTAGATTCTGATCTTAAGAAACCAAAGCATGTCAGTAGAATGAAGATTTTGAGGCCTTGTAGATGACCAAAGAGGCCCAAAGACTCCCAATACAGTCAAACCGTGTCCGCAACCACGGTATAGGAAGATCCAGAAGGAGCAGCAAATGAATCATCTCGAGAATGGACCTGCCAAAGGCCACCATGGTCAGACCGTGGTGGCTCCTTTTTCCCCCGGGTCGTCATGCTTTCTCGCGATTGTGTGGCTTCCCGATAGCTTTTATGGTTTGGCTGTAGCATTTTCACTATAAAAAGGGGTGTTTTGCCATTTGATATGTATCTATCATCCCATCCATTCCATTCAATTCCACCATCCAGTTAGGAGTAGACTCCATTTTAGAGTGAGGGAGAGCAAGTAGAAGATGGAGATTCGCAAGGAAGCGGGCTCGTGTTTGTAAATCGACGAATTCAAGCATGTGTTCAGGCTGAGCAATTCTTTCCCTTCTCTTCTCTTTTCTCTATTAGATTTATTGCCTTCTAGATTGATAGATTGGATTATGTAATTTATGTTAATTTGTAGTTTTAATTCTTGTAATTGATGTTGAATTTGAGTTTGCCTATGTTCTTGAATTGATTGTTTGGTGTGCTTTTGAATTATTGGGGTTCGTTCCATCAAGTCTGGAGTTTGAACTGCTTGTAAGAAGTTTGATTGCCTTCTTGCTTCTATTAGATATTGAGTGAATTGCTAAAAGGTGAAATCTGATGTCGGAATCACTATATTGGACTTGATTGTTTGATGTCTTGAGAAAGAGTTACCTATCAAGAGATCTAAAATGATAATCGTCTGCCTAATGAACGTAGACTAATCGAGAATCCATGAGAATTGATGATTGATCTGATTTGGGTATTTCGCTCTGCCTTAAAAAAGGTTGTGATATCTCGATTATCGGTTTTGAAATTTCCTAATTAAAGAGAAAGTGCTTTATCTATTGTTGAACCGGGTAATTCATTAGTTGACTTAATTCCTTGAATATTTATTCAGCAGACTAGATAATAGATTAATTTAGTTCCAATCTCAAATTTTGATTCGCTTAGCCTCGCTATCTTAAGGGATTATAATCCAGTAGATCAACTTAGTCTCTGTGGAATCGACCTTGATTTGTTACAACGCTATCGTGCGCTTGCGGCTCTATTAGGTAGCACTCAAACTAGATATAAATGAAGCTTATGACAGAGTAGAATGAGAATTCTTATTCAATGCACTACATAAATTGGGTTTTCATCCCCAGTGGATTGAATTGATTAAAGCATGCATTTCGACAATTTCATACTCCGTCATTGTGATTGATAATATATGTGGGTTTTTTACACCGACCAGGGGCATCTGACAAGGGAACCCCCTTTCCTCATATATTTTTATTATCTGCATTGAATTTTTAACTAGGACTTCACGTAAGGTAATATGTAGAAAGAAATATGGGATTGGTGTTAAGATTTCTCCTAGAGTGCCTAAAATACTATGTTTACTTTTTGTAGATAATAGTCTCCTTTTTTGCATAACTAATCTTGAATCTTGTCATGAGCTAAGCTCTGTACTGACTGAGAAATTTTTGTCAAAATTTTGGTCATCTCATTAGTTTCCATAAATCATCATTACCATTTCGAGTAATGCGTCGGCCTATGACAAACAAATTGTGTCATCTGTATTTACTATAACTCACCAAGATAATATTAGAAAGTATCTTGGATTCCTGGTTTTTAAGGGAAGTCATAAAATAGAAACCTTTTCAGAACTAGTTAATAGAACAGTATAGAAACTGCAAATATGGAAAACAAGACATCTCTCTAAAGCGTGAAGTGCTTGATGTGGATTTTATATGTAATTTTAAAACCCTTTTTACTTGCAAGTGCACAAGGTTAATTGTAGACTAGCGAGTATAGGATGTCGATCCCACGAGGAACAATAACGATTTTTAAAATTTACCTTTCCGATTATAAAGAATAATTTAATTTCAGAGTTGGATTATGAATATAAATTGACCAACAAAATGAAGAGCAAATAAGTAGTAAAGTAGAGAGAAATCAAATAGGAGAAAGTTCTAGGACTTTAGATTTCACATTTGATGCCAATATTGATTTACTAATTCGAATGGGAATTCAATTTGTCTCCTGTTCAACCTAAGCTACAAGCATTAGGCTATGAATTAAAAAGATGATTATAATTGTAAAGTGACATAATTTATCTAGTGGTTTAGCATGAATTATTCTTTTTAGACATAACTCATCTAATTTCTAGCATAAATTATTCAATTTAAACAATTATAATTTTAAGCCCAAATTGCATAATCATCATATTAGCCTACAAGGTCTAATATTCATTTGAGATAGAAAATTAAACTAATGTTATCAACATGATTAAACATTAGTGTTAAGATGCATAGGTAGATGCTGATCAAATATAAACTCAAGATTATGCAAAAGAGACAAAAATAACCCCATAAGAAATTAGTAAAAGAATATTATTACCAGGAATCCATCATAGTCCTAGAAATGAGTAGTTTAGTAGGCCATAGTTAGGGAAAACACAATTGAAATTGGTATATTTCACAACTTATGTCCAAACCTTATACTCAATTACACAAAATTATAAAACTTAGTATAAACTCTCAAATTTGACTCACAAATGAGATGAGAGGACAAGAGAAAAATAGCTAACAAAGCTTATTTTCTTCTTAACCCCTCAACCCAAATGATCTTGTCTTACAAAGACTTTCTCTAAGAAAATGAAAGATGAAAGGACAAGAAGATGCTTGAGTGAGTGGATGGAAGAATGAGAGTGGATATGAGTGACTTTTTCCCTCAACCTTGGCCCCTTTTTATAGTAGAAATCCAACCCTTAGGATACCCCCAAAATTAATAGAAATTAATTACAATTAATTTGGGATGTTACATGCATGGTCATGGCTAGTCATAAGTATAATATTAATTTTGATTAATGGCATTTGACTAGGTTAAGAATTAGCCATGTGGGAAAAATGGAGCACTTGAGAGAAGAGGGGAGGATGAGATGGAGTGAGAGGCATGGTAAAGACTGGGCCGCTTGCTCATGCCCAAACAAACCATTTTATGTTTTTTTTTCTTTTCTTTGGGCTTGAACTTTAGACTTTGCACTTGTAGGCGATCCGAGTAAAATTGCACAACCTTCATCCAAATTCTTCTATCTTAGTTTTCCTGCAAGTTTCATAAAATCTGCATTATTTACTCAAAAATATATTTCAAAGACATAAAAGTAGGTAAAATGAAGGAGAAAATTGTATATAAAATATGAATTATCAACTCCCCCATACCAGAACTTTGCTAGTCCTCAAGCAAAGATCAACAAAAATGCATGGATTCGTTCAAACCATCAAGCAGGAAAAGAATAGGATTAGGTATGAATATCAAGTGACCGAACTATGAATGCCAACTCCAAATCATATATATCAATTCACTACCAACCCACAACTCATTATCAAAGATTTCCAATTCCAACCAAGTCAATAGGCCAAGATTCAAGCAAATTAAGTATACAACGAAACCAAGTAGCAAACCATAAGCACGAAGTTTCACCCCACATAACAAAAATCACAAGAGCATCTTTTAAAATCGAGTCCCCAATGCCAAATCAACTTTTTTATTTTGTTTTTTTTTCTCTTTTTTTGAGACTTTGAGCTTTTTATTTTCAGAAGTTACTTGATTTCATGTGCTTTCTTGAGTGGATAAAGATATGAATGAAGATAACACTCAGAGAAACACTTAGTACATATTCAGACAATTAAAGATATGGATATAAATAGGACCTGAACGTTGGTACCGAATTCAGAACTCAATTAATTTCATTTATTTGATTTTTTTTTTTGGAATTGAAAAGTCAAAGGGGAACTCAATGCTTATCGAATACTCATCACGACATTGTAAATGGGGTTACATCTCATACTCAAAATCGACTACATAGTAGCATTAGCACAACATAAATTTTGGCCTTCAACTAGTCAAAGCTAGAAATAATCTCTAGTGAATATGGGTCACATGAATCAAGTCCACATAATAGGAATAAGACATGCACAATTAGGACACTCAATCTCTTCCCAAAATCAAACTCCCCCATAAATTTTCATCTTTCAATTTTCCTTCCTCAATATTTTCATTTTGCCTTCCCCCCACACCTAGATCTCACATTGTCCTCAATGTAGAAAACAATAAGATAAAGGAAAATGGAGAAAAGAGCAACACAACCTTATAGCACGAGGAAGTTATTTCTATGTAAGCTCAACAATCAAACGCCCAAAGTACCTTCACAACAATCACCAACTTCAAAAGCCAAAAACCAAGTGAAGAATCACACCCAAAAACACAAGCACACCTTGATCAAAAAGACAAATAGAAAAAAATACAAGACTCAAAATCACCTAAAAAGATTGGGTTGCCTCCCAACAAGCGCTAAGTTTAATGTCTTCAGCCAAACAATATCAAGCAGAGGCTTTGAAAATGTTAAGCCTAACCCTCGTGTTCATGACCGAGACATCCATCACTCCTGATCTACAGTTAATGGTGACATTAGTTGTGGCTAGGAAGGGACGACCTAAAATAAGAGGGATCTGCTTAAAAGCCTGAGTGGGGTCCATGTCCAACACAACAAAGTCAACAGGAAAGAATCCTTTATCAATTTGCACCAAGACATCATCTATTCGCCCCCTAGGAATCCTAACCGACCTATCAGCAAGCTGAAGGGTATAGTTGGAAGGTTGCAGTTCACCTAATCCCAAATCTAAGCAAACAGAATATGGTATCAAATTGACACTAGAACCCAAATCCAAAAGTGCCCTGTCAATTTTGTGACTGCTAATAAAACATGAAATGGTAGGGATACCAGGATCTTTGAACTTAGGATGAGTATCACATTTCAGAATTGAACTCACTTGTTCACTTAGAAGAACCTTTTTAGACTTGTCATCTTTGGATTTTCTTTTAAAAGTACACATGTCTTTAAGGAACTTAGCATAAGCAGGGATCTGTCTAATCGCTTCCAAGAAGGGAAGATTGACCTTAACTTGCTTGAAAGTCTCAAGGATGTCATCTCTTTGCTTGTTTTTCTTGGAAGGGAACGGTGCATCTAAAGCTTGAGGGTAAGGAACCCTTGGCTCATATGTCACAATGGGGTCAGACATAGCAAGAGAAGGGGATGGGTCATTCTCTTTTTCAATCTTAATATCACTCCCCATGGTCTCAAGTCTTTCATCTTTATCATGCTTCTTCTCACTCACCTTGTTGTCTACTTCTTTACCACTCCTAAGAACCATTACAGCTTTCAATTGTTCAAATTGTTGGCCTTTAGGGTCCTGGACGGGGTGACTTGGAAGTTTTCCTTCTTCTCTTCTACCTACAGCTATGGCTAGTTGCCCAAGTTGGGTTTCTAACTTAGCTATAGAGTGTGAGTGAAAGTCAACAATATGCATTTTAGACTCAATTCCTTGGACCCTAGCATCCATATTTTGCACAACAGAAGTCAAGGTATCAAGAGCAGAAAGTACCTTGTCGATATCAGAGCTCCCAGCTAGAGCTTGATGAGAAGAGGGATGAGCATATCTCTGGTTTTAAAAACCAGGAGGGGTAGGTCTGTAAGACTGCGCGTGAGGATTCTCAACATTTTGAGACCGACATGAAAAATTAGGATGATTCCTCCAACCATGATTATAGTTATTAGAATAAGGATTGTTGGATGGAGGAAATCCTTGGGCAGCATTCACTTGTTCAGTCATACAGTCTGACTTACCAATACACAGACAATCAACAGAAGCATGAATGGGACTAGCACAAATCGAACACACATCTTACATAGAAGGGGCGTTAGACACTTTGTTTAAGCACAACAATTGATCAAATTTCTTAGCTAACGCATCAACTTTACTAGAAAGGTCAATTGAATGTGAAACCTCATAAATCCCCCCTTTACTTCCTAATTGCCTAGGCAAATCAGAATGTGAGGAAGTAGCATGCAAGTGTGAATTCTCACTCAAATGTTCAAACAATTCCCAAGCTTCTTCAGGAGTTTTGTACAAAAAACTACCACGACATGACGCATCAACCATCTGCCTATTGTGCTCATCTAAACTAGAGTAAAAACTCTGGATAAGTTGCCACATAGGTACCTCATGGTGAGGACAACATCGCAACAATTTTTTAAACCTTTCCCAACTTTCATGCAATTGTTCATTTTTATTCTGTGAGAAGGTAGTTATAGCACATCTTAAGGCAGTCAGTTTACCAATGGAGAAAAACTTTTTCAAGAATTTCTTTTGCAATTGATCCCAAGTGGTGCTATTTGTCTTAGTGTCCAACCAAGCTTTAGCTTTATCTTTTAAAGAAAAAGGAAAAAGCCGCAAGCGAAGAGCATCATCAGAGATATTATGTAAAAACACAGTAGAGCAAATCTCTAAGAATGCATCAACATGCTTGAAAGGATTTTCAGACTCTAGCCCATAAAACGACGGGAGCATTTGGATAAGAGAATGTTTAATCTCAAATGACACCGTAACAGTGGGCATACGAGTTCTAGTTGGTGAGTCATAAGTGGCGGGGGTAAAATACTCTTTAAGTTGCTTAGGTGGTGGGGTTGGTTGTTCTTCAGCCATCTTGTTCTTAGATTTCTTTTTCTTAGCTCTTATCTTGCGAAGAGAGCGTTCAATTTCAGGATTATATGGTGCAGGATCGAAGCACAAAGAAACACTACTTTCAGTTGCTTAAAGAAACAAATTGACAGCTTGATAAAATTAGTAGAAATTTTTTTTAGAAAAAGTCTAATGAAAATAAAAGACTACCTATGGTATCTTGGGACAAAATATGTCAACCCGGGACAAAATATGTCAACCAAAGAAGGCGCGCGAGATTTAGCCTTAAGAAAAATGGAAGTAGTTAATAGTACTTTTTAAAACAAATTAACTTGGAAGTTGTTCTATGATCAGAGTCTTTGGGTGGAACAAATGCAAGAGAAATATCAACTTAATAATTTGTTTTTTGTTAATAGAACAAAAAAAAAAAACAATTGATTCTTAGGTGTTGAATTGTATAATTAAGAATCGAAATCTCCTTCAGAAAGGAGAGAGATGAAAAGCTGGTAATGTAATAAATATTAATTTTTGCCTAGATAATTAGTGTGGTAGTGATAGTTTGGCTGACATGCTTAAGGTGACGGGTCATTCTCTCATTGATACATCCCTTAGAGTATCCCAGTTTATTATAAGGAATAGAGAAGGGGATATTGCAAAGCTTAACTCACTGGTGGACCCGGTTCATTTGCACTTGATTCTTATGACTCCATTTCCTGCTAATCTAATCCATGACTCTGTTTGTTGGTGCTTGTCAGGAAATGGGGAGTTTTCCACTAAGACAGCGACTTAGGCAGCACATGGGTTAGACCTTACTAATCCGCCTATGTGGGAGTATAATTGCATCTGGAAATTGGATATTATGCCGAAGCTAAAATTTTTTCTTTGGCAACTTTGTCACACATTGCTTCCTATAAGAGGAACTTTGTCCAAAAGAGGAATGAATATTGATCCTCTTTGTCCTTTTTGTTAATTTGAGATTGAAAGTATAGATCATCTACTTTTACAAGTAATATTACACGAGATTGTTGGAAATTAGCAACTTTTCATAGGTGAATTAATACAAATCTCATGTCCAAGCCACATAGTAGTGTCTTGCAGATGCTTTCTAGTTTTAGAACTACAAGTAGTGCAGTAAAAATGGATAGAGTAGTTACACTATTGTGGAGGGTATGAAAAACAAGGAATGGTATAGTGTTTTGTAATGAAACACCTAATCCAAGAATTACTTTGATAAGAGCCAAAAAAGCTGGCATATTAGACATAAAATTACACAAACAATTCATTTGCCAAACTGAATCTTCTAGCCTTCAACCGTAAGAAGATGTGTTGGGTAGCTTGGAGGAAACCATGAGGCAAGATCATCAAAATAAACTTTGATGGATCCAAATCATAACAAGGTGTAGCAGGAGGCTTTATCATTCACAATTGGGAAGTGAATTTTATTCAAACACCGTCATTCAACTTGGAAGCATAATCTGTTTTAGTAGTGGAAGCAACAACTATGCGAAATTGAATTAAGGCAATAACACAAGTAGGTTTTACTAATTTTCAAATAGAAGGAGACAACAAAATTCTCATTTAAGTAGTTCAAGGTTAAATTCATCTGCCGTGGGAGATTCATGTACTTATACAAGACTTTCTTATTTACATCTAGTTAGGTTTTTATTCATCATATTTTCAGACAACGGAATTTCACAATTGACTGGTCGGTAAAATTTGGTCATTCCTTACGTTCCATAGTTGTGTAGAATGTGGTCCTGCATAGGGACTTTCTTTCTATCCTTTATGATGATAATTTAGAGAGAATCCTTAAGAGAAGAGCTACCCAAATTATTTTGCTTACATTTCTTACAAAAAAAATGTAATACACAAAATTTAAACAATATATAAGTATTATCTTCTGGTAATGGAATGGTGCAATGAAGGCCATAATAAAAGGGATGTTCAAAAAATTTAACTAAATTATCTAAAAAAGTTATTTAAGGGCATCTCAATAGCTAAAGCTATATAGTCATCAGCATGTGATTTTCATTGGCTTTTGATTTTTCCTTAATGATTAAATCATGAACGTCATTTAAAAATGATTTTCAAGCCCTCATGATTGAAAGCCATGGTATTCCAACAATTGATTTCAGATCACTAAAAGCCAAGAAGTGATTAGGGGGTTACAAACAATTAATAGTGAAGTCATCAAAGCTATCTAATATTATTCTCAATCCTAAGTGCCATTTGAACTAAGGTGGGGGACCAACCCGGTTGGCGAATGTACGTATGTGGAGACCAAAATTGAAGGTAAGAAACTCCAAGGTATGATGGAATCTAGAGCGGGCATAATGTATATGAAGAACGAGTTCGCTGATGAGATTAGCCTACCTTACAAAAAGCATAAGGGCTACATGAACACGGGTTGATAATTCACTCAAACTCAAACCCGTGCAGCGCTAGCAAAATCACTCAAAATGCTTCCTTAGTTTCCTAGTGGGCTTTAAGTGTTGCTTAAATTAAACTTGAGAAGCTAAGCAAGTAGCACACAAAATACAAAGGGAACTTCGATAGAAAGTAGAGAGTTCCACATAAATTTTTTCTTTCCTTTAGCCTTTTTTTTCTTTAAAAACTAGGAAACCATAAACCTAATTTTTGTGTGAGTTGACAGCCTTCGTTTAGTAAGCCCGGTGTTGCGCATTGTTCTCATCGCCTGTGTGGATGGCGGTTGTTGGTTGTCGATGCCGTTTTTGTTGATATCATCTCTATAGTGCTTCTCGAGGTCAAGGCCTGCTTTCTTGAGTCCTATGTTACACGACTTCGAGATAGTTTATGGTTTAGAAGAGGGGTGGTAGAAGCTTTGGTTGATAGTAGATGAAGAGAAAGTGGTAGTTGTGGATGAGGAAGATGATGCTGAGAAGAATGAGCAAATCGCAATTATGCCTTCTAGGGAGGTTGCACATAGATAGTTCCTTCAAACCCAGGGCCATGAAATCAATTTTCCACAACATTTGGAAGCCGGTGAAGGGAGTAGTAATAAGGGATTTGGACACGAACTTGTTTGCTTTCCAATTCTTTTGTACGACAGATAGGGACTATGTGCTTAACCACGGTCCAAGGGCATTTGATGAGCATGTTCTTCTCCTTAAACAAATGATTGGGATGGAAGTTCTTTTGGATGTTCAATTCACAACGGTACTCTTTGGGTAAAGGCCTATCATGTCCTGGGTAAGAAGCAGACTCTCTCTTTTGCTTGCTTACTTGCTTCACACATTGGGGAATTTATTAGTTGTGATGAGGCTACAATGTTTGGGGTTAATAAAGCCTTGTTCTTTTGGATTGATATTGACATCTTTAAATTGCTTAGGGTGTGGGATGAATGTTTTGATATTAGGTAAGCTTATGTGGATTCGCTTTAAGTTTGTTAAACTCCTTGATTTTTGCAATGCCAAAACTGAACTTATGGAAGAGAAAAAATAGTTCCAAGCTTTCCAGAACAAGAAGTTGAAACCCATGGGCCATAATAAACTTATCTTCGATAAACCTACATTTATGGATAAGTCACCCATGGCTAGGGCATAAAAATCTAATAGCTCAGTTATGATTATCAATAATACAACTATTGTGGTTCAAGGAGGAGAGGTGTTTAAGTGTAAAAGGATGATGTTAATCTTTAGAAGGTGTTGATAAAAAAATCGGACTTGCAGTGGACAAGTTTGACCAGAATGCTACCGCTTCATGGACGGAGGTTGCAAGGCAGCCCCACCAAGAGTCATGAGTGCACTTTGTTGTAACTATTAGAACCTTCGCATAGCCTAGGTAGTGTCTGATATTCGCGTTGCTGTGAAGACTTGCACCTAAATTGGTTTTTCCCTCAGTGACCGAATGTAGTAAGAGGGAGATGAATCTATTCTCCTCGAGCTTGGTGACTTTTACGGTATCTTTATTGATGTAAGAGGTCGTGCTAGTGAATTGGCTATCCATTGGGATAAGAAAGTTTTAGTAAATATACTTTCCTGCTCTTTTCATCACATTGATGTATCTGTCCAATGGGAAGGGGCTTTGACATTTGGAGATTCAGTGGTATTTTTGGATCTTCTGAAGCTCAGTAGAATTGGAAAACAAGCCATATCATTATAGATCTTAAATCATGCTCTACACTACCTTATCTTGTCGGGGGAGGCCTAAATGAGGTTTTTTTTTTTTCATCATAGTGAAAAGAAAGGAGGGCCACTCGAGTCGCAAGTAATCATTGATTATTTCGTACGTAATCATTGATAATTTTGCAAGTAATCCTTCCTGCATTTTGGACTTCTTAATTAGGGTTTTTTGAGTTGTGAATTCATTTAGTGTAATTGCCAAGTAAATAGAGTTGTGATTGAGGAGCTGCTAGATTATTTCTGTGCAGATAAAGATTGGTCTTTAGTCTTTCCAGATGCTTATGTAACTCATGTGGATTTTGATATGTCTGACCACTTGCCCATTCGCTTAAAATGATCTCCTTTTATTCCTAATTATGGCAAAACAAAGCGATGTTTCCACTTGAAATATGCGATTTACTGAGCCTTCTTGCCATGAGGTTGTATTGTCTGCATGGGAATCAACATCTATCCCCAACACATTACATAATTTGCTCTCCAAGCTTGATAAGTGCACGGTTGAACTCCGCAAATGGAATGAACATACATTTAGTGATGTTAGAAGTGACATCAAGAAGTTAGAGCAACAGTTCCATAGCTAATCCGATGCCATCACACATAGATTGATTCTGGGGTAGATCCGAGACTAGAAGAAAAAAGGAGGAGATCTTATCGTGGCAAAGGGCGTGATTAGACTACCTTAAGTATGGAGACGCCAATATAAGATGGTTCCACTCTTGAGCTAGCTTGAGGCGAGCAAAAAATACCATTGTTAGACTTCGTGATGACAGTGGGACTTGGTGTACAAAGCCGGAGGAGATTACTGATATTGTCACCAAATTTTTTGGTGACTTATTCACATAAGTGGGTACCTTAGACATCGAAGGGGTGTTAGATTGTATTACTCTTGCATCTCTAAGGTTGTGAATAATTCTTTTTATGCCCCTTACTCACGAGAGGAAGTGGACAAGGCTTCGAGTCATATGCATCCTCACAAGAACCGGGCCTTAACGGAATGAGCCCTTATTTTTTCTAAAAATTCTATGACTTCATTGGACAACGATGTCTCTATTGCAGTTCTGTCTATTCTTAATTGGCATCCTATTCCTCCAAAGCTGAATCACGCGTTTGTAGCATTCATCCCGAAAAAATCGAAGCCTGAGTTAATTACTAAGTTCCGTCCCGTAAGCCTCTGTAACGTGGTTTACAAGTTGGTTACCAAGGTTGCCTCTAACCACTTGAAGCCTATTCTGCTTGCTATGATTTTTGACAATCAAGGTGCATTTGTGTAGTGCCTTTTAATTTCCGATAATATTCTGATCGCCTTTGAAATCTTGCATTTTGTGAGGGGTGATAACAGTCAAATGGGTTTTATGGCCATCAAGCTCGACATGTTGAAGGCCTTTGACTATGTGGAGTGGCCCTTTCTATCTGCGGTTATGCTGAAATTGGGGTTCAGGTGTCAATGGGTGCACTTAGTTTTACTGTGTGTTAAATTGGGGTCCTTTTTCCTTATTAATGGCTTACCAGAAGACCATATTATTCCCAGCAGAGGGATTTGTCAAGGGAATCCCATGTTGACCTATCTGTTTATGTTCTATTCTGAGGGTCTATCCTATTTGCTACTGAAGGCTATATTATCCTATTATCCTACTTGCTCCAACGCCTCTATTATTTCACATCTCCTATTTGTGGACGATGCTATCATCTTTGGTAAGGGAAGTTTGGCTCAGGCTGTGGCGATTGAGGATGTCCTTCGTAAGGACAAGAAAGCCTTGGGTCAAATGGTTAGTTTTTCTAAAATTGACGTCACTTTTGGCAAGGGTGTTTCAGCTGAGCACATACTTCTTGGATATTTGTTAAGTCCTTTCACATGACAAATACCTCGGTGTACCCACTTTTGTAGGTTGCTCACGGAAGAATCCCTTTTTTTTTCCATTATGGATTGTAATCAGAAACATTTGTCAGGATGGATGGATTGACTAGTCCTGTGAACAAGTAGGGAGGTGCTAGTAAAACCTATTGTTCAAGTAATCCCAACCTATATCATGAGCATTTTCAAGTTAACCGAGGAGATATTTCATGCAGTTCAATCCTCTATCAACTGATTCTGGTGGCAAGAGGACAAAAGATCCACTGCCTTAGCGCTCCAAAATTATGCAAAAGCAAGGACAATAGTGGACTTGGTTTTCTTAACATGAAGCCTTTAACCAAGCGCTTTTAGCTAAACAATTTTGGAGACTCTTGAAGGATCTTAGCTCCCTAGTGGCATGTTTTTTGGGAGCTAAATATTTTTCGCATGGGGATATTTTTAAAGCTGGTTCAGGAAATCGCCCTACCTTTACATGACGAAATATCTTCGGGGCTAGAGATGTTGTTCTTCATGGGTCTCGTTTGCTTATCGGAGATGGCTGCTCTGTTAATACATTGGCTGATAAACGGTTACTCAGACTGCTGTCCTTCTAACCTATCTGTCCACAGCTTGACACTTATGCAGACTTCCAAGTCAGTGAGCTCATTGACTACGATAATTCTTGTTGGCGTAAATCACTCGTGAAGCAAATTTTTATGTCCTGTGGGGTTGACTTTTTTTTGAGATTCCTTTATGTGATTCTTGGCCTCTGGATACAGTGATCTGACACTACTATTTGCATGGTGTCTTCACATTCCGCTCAGCTTATCATATGCTCATCGGTGATATTTCTCGGAAAATCAATAGCCCTGTGTCCGCGGGAAAGGAGCTCTAGTGTGTTATGTGGAAATGTGATGTCCCTCCTTGAGTCAAGCTGTTCGATTGGCAGACCTGCAATGATGTTATTCCCTTAGCTCTGAACATCTTCCAGCAAGTCCCGAACTTTACTATGTCTTCCTCCATTTGTGGTCATGCTAAGGAATCCGATGTTCCCGCCATTCTTGAATGCCCCCTAGTTGTTCATATCTAGAGTATCTGTCCATTTGATGAGTCTTTACGCTCATCGAGGTTCTACTCACTTATGGATGACATTGATCGTGCATGGCATTAGCTGGACGATGAATTGTTTGGTAATTTTATTGCAGTTACTTAGGAATGCTAGAATGCTTGAAATAGGTTTGTTTTTTAATGGGCTAGATAAGAATCTTAGTGTCCTAAGCAAGAAAGTAAAGGACTTCATCAGGAGCTATCAAGAACATCATTTGAAATAGCCGCATGAGACACATTCCCCTCATGTGAAATCTTGGAAGCCTCTTGCAGATGGATGTGTCAAGTTGAATCTTGACAAAGGTTGGGTTGGAAATTCTTGTTGGGGATGGAGCTTTGTCATAAGAAATCATGTGGGGGGTATCTTTGTCGAGGGTGCAAAGCATGACTATGGGTTTGCGAGGGCTTTGGTCGAGGGAGCCCGTTCTTGCCGCCATGGTCTTAGGCGTGCCTTCGAATATGGAATCCGGCAGATGACTATGGAAGGGGATAGCCTGTCATCGATCCAACTTCTCAAGTTGCGGTCTACCCAAGACAATTCTTCTCTTTTTTTTATTAGTAGTATTCTATATTTAATATCGAACTTTAGTTTCTTTGCTGGTCTTCTGTTAAGAGAGAGGCTAATCGGACAGTTCACTATTTAGCCCACTAGCAACCACCTTGTTTTGAGGGCAAATTGTGGGAGACCAATGTTCTAGGTAAGATCCTTTCTTGAGCATCGGAAGACATGTGAATTCATTTCTTCAAACTTAATTTAGTAACATTCCCCTTTCTTTGATATTTAAAAAAAAAACTGTTGTTTTCTTTGGCATAGATAACAAAAGAAAAATTATGCAATTAAAAAATCAATAAAATTACAAGAACAAATTAACTAAGCTTAAACCAAAACTTTTTTAATACTCTGTTTTAGCAACTTTTTGTCTAGTAAAATAGTTTAATTGTTCTTTTTAATAATGATATCACTAAAATAACTTAACTAATTATTTTGATAGATGATCAACTAAACATAAAATGAAATTTAAAGAGTTTTAAAAAATTTCACTTATTTAGTAATTATAGACATGCGTATAATGCTAACATTATTTGCAAACAGTAAAGTTATTAACAAATAAGCTATTAGTTATTTTTTTGGAAATGATAAAGGTTTTGGGTACACCCCTAAGAACAAGTTGAATATTTTCAAACCCCCAGAAAAAAAGGTTTACCACTATAATATCTATAATGAAAATTAGAGAGACTTAATTTCTTTATCATGTCAAAGTCCTAGTTTAAACCGACCTAACATTGTTGTCTTCAATTTTCACATAATAAATCCCATTTTACACAATTGCCTAAATATTTTAGGTAGCTCCATAAATACGTACAAATATGATGATCAAAATACTTTATCTTCCACCTTCTTGCTTTCTTTTTTCAAGAATCTAAAAATCAAACTTAAAAAGTTTCAAAAGAGCCAAGACTATACGTTTAGTTCAAACTGACATTGCTTGGTTTCTTCTAAAACACTAAAATAAAATACTTTTCAGAAATGCGCATCTAACATAATTAATTAATGATATACAATTTTTTGAAAAGAAATTATCAATGCAAAATTAAAACATCAACCATACAATTAATATCTTCTTCCTTAAGATCCCAGGCATCTAGTGATCTGGCATGGCAAAGGGAAGGTAGAGAGTTAAACCCAAGTTTGTGCAAGTTTGTTCCCAACTTTGGCTTATAGTACAATTAATTTTGAGTAAATTCAATTGCAGTAGCTCAAATTGAATTGAGTTGCAATCCAACTCAAATTGGCAATGGAACAGTATCAACTCTAGTGCCAGATGAAAGTCAATAGATTTCAATGAATCAGAATGAAATAATGTTAAGGTCTCATTGTCCCTCTGCTATGAAAAGCTCATATGCACCCATGGTTGACCTGAAAGTGGGAATGCGCTCAAATTTGTGCTAGCTATGACTGTCAATGGCATGAAGTGTGCTAAGATAGATAAAGAAGATGTTGAACATGGAATTTCTTACTGGAAAATTGCGATTTAAGGGTGTGTGCTTGGGGATAACCCTCCCTTTGATGTCATTGAAGGGCTTATAAGAAGAATATGGAAATCCTTAGATATTGATAAGGTGGCTTTGGTGAGAAAAGGGCTATTCCTAGTCAAGTTTGCTAATACACAAGATAAAATGTCAGTGATTCGAAAGGGAGTTCATTTTTTTGAAAGCAAACCTTTCGTTGTCAAAGCATGGTACCCTAAAATGAACACTAACATAGAATTCATAACAACTCTGCCATTATGGGTACAATTCCCAGATTTGGATATTAAACACTAGGAGTTAGGGAGCCTTAGCAAAATTGAGAACCTAGTAGGTGTTCCTATTAAGACAGACAAATACACAAAGAAAATCCATGCTATAATATGCAAGAGTGCTTGTAGAATGTCTTCTGAGGGACCTTTCCTAGAATACGTGGAGTTTGTTAATGACTATGATATTGTACTCAGACAAAAAGTTAGGTTTGAATGATTACCTGTCAAGTGCACTCACTACAGCATGCTTGATCATTCAGGTGATGAGTGTAGAAAAAAATAAGGTCAGATAGGAATGGTGAGTAGTTGAGAAAGCAAATGAGGCTCAACAGCAAACAATGGAGCAATCACGAGTGGATGAGGAAGATGGTTTTAGCAAAGTGCCTACAGCTATATCCTCTAGAAACATTACAACTGACATTCTATCTCCAAGCTCAAATTCATTTCAAGCTTCACTAGAATAAGAGGTAATGGAGATTGTTGCTATAGAAAATGACAAGAGTGGACCCTCTAATGGACAACATTCAGAGTTGGAACATTAAGGGCTTGAACTACCCTAAAGTTAAATCAAAGATAGAGATATTGGTTTCTACCACTCTACTTCATGGTTGGAAGTAGGTGATCAATTTTGATATAAATATAAAGGGGAGGATATGGATTGTTAGAAACCTGCAAGCTATGACGTTATAGTGCTGAGGAAAACAGAATAGCTGATTCATTGTAAAGTTGCTTAATTATCATCTTATAGTCACTTTCATATTACCATTGTGTATGTTTTCAATCAAGATTGTCAGATGATGCAGCTATGGGGTGACTTGATTAATATTGCACAAACCATTTAAGAAGGATGATGTTTCATTAGGGATATTTACTCCATCTTGCATGTTGAAGATAGAATTGAGGGTATTGAGATTCAGGATGTGGAGATCAAACACTTTGCTGAGTGTATTTAGGCATGTGAACTCCATGAGCCAAGGAGCAATGGATGATATTTCTCTTGGACAAATAAAATAACATAGTCAAGGAATATTGATGGGGCACTAGCTAATACTTATTGGCATGGCACCTTTGATTTTGTCCATGTTAATTATATGTCTCAAGGTTTATCTGACCATACCCCTCAACTGCTGAGGTGTCCTTCATGTGCTAGACCTAAAGCAGCCTTCATGTGTTATGGCATATGGATAAAGGACCCAAAGTTTGAAAATGTTGTTCATGCTTGTTACCAAGCATTACCTAACACAAGTAATATGCAAAAATTTAAAATCTTCCTCTACGAGCTTAGAGGCCCTCTCAAGAAGTTGAACAAAAGATATATTTGCAGATTTCCATGAACAACAGGCACTTACTAAGGAAAACTTGGCTCAAGTTCAACAGCTTCTCCACTATGATCCTTAAAATTCACAATTGCTTAGGCAAGAGGAAGAATGCACAGCTAATTACATTTTTATACTCCATTCATTCTTCTTATATGTTATTAAACAACAAAAAAAAACCCAATTGGATAGCTTATGGTGATGATTGTACAAATTTTTCTTTGCTAAAGCAAAGCAAAGAAAATTAGCCACTTACTCTACACTTTGTCTCATCTCACTAGAGAAAAGGTTGAGGGGTTTGAAGTAGTAGCTAAAGTGATGACCAAATTCTATACTAGTTTACATGAAAGACAAGTGGTTCAAAGGTCCAAACTTGACTAGTCCATTATTGTAGATGCCTAGAAATGACATCTTATTTTTAACTTTTCAATGGCGAAAGTGATACCCCAACTTGTGCACTTGGGGGACAGCAGAGTAATCTTTGAATTCGAGTCAAAAGTGATGCATAAAGCATCAAGGACACATTTTTAGTTTGTAATTTTGCAACAAATAAGTTTAGGTTTAATTAAGTTATTTATTTTATTTGATCTGGTTTATGTGGCCCAAGCCTCAACAAAAGGGAGAAAAGAGCATCAAAATGAAGCCATCCAAATCAAGTAGACAAATCAGGTCAATTGTGGTCCAACAAGTCTTGGTCAAGAAAGTCAAACTTTGGCCAAAGGTCAATGGGTCAAACTTTGGACTAAGGTTAAGGTGAAGGTCCACATATCAAGCTTGGAGATAAGAAAGAATTTGGATAACTCATCACTAGTTTAGAAGTTTCTAATTTCAATTTTTATGTACCTAAATTGTTGTTTGAAAGTGATTGGCTAGAATAGATGTTTGAATCCTATTGGTCCACATTAACCTCACAGTTGCTTAGTTTCTATTGGCTTATTTTTATAACTTGGGAAATGGGGCACTAATTTTTGTGGCTATAAATTAGTCTCCTTGTATCTAAGTGGGATAGACTTGATTTGAGAATTAAAGGAATGAAAGCTAGAACATTTTTCTCTCCCAAACACAAAATCTCTCTAGTTATTTCAAGTACTTGTGTATTTGGATGATGATTGAGTCAATCATTTAGATTAATTCTTGGTGCTTTTGCTTTAGAGAATTAATTGGTGGATTGTTACGTTAAGTGGTGGCTTGGGCCTTTGTCTTAGTCATGTGCATTTTATTTGCTTTTTCTTCTATATTCAAAGTCTACAAAACTTTTCTAATTTTTTCTTTGTTTATTCAAGGCATAGTTTGGTTCAAGGTCTTAGTGATTGATTGTTGTTGAAGTTTAATCACTCTTGTGATTAAGGACCCTCAACACTCATCAAATTGGTATCGGAGCAAAAAGTTCCTTCATTTGGGTAAGCATCAAATCCTCAAAATTTGTATTGGATTGCTGCTTTATTTCTTCCCATTTTACCATATTATGTTTTGATTCTTTTCCTCTACACTTCTCCTTTTAATCTACTCAAAAAGAGCATAAACAAATTTTCACCCCTAAACCAAAACCCTAAACACTAATACTTTGATTTCAATGAAAATGTCTCTGACTTCCCGTCTTAATCAACCCTTCTTAGTCTATAAAGAACACCAAAATAGCCTAAAAACAATTCTAAACCCAACCTTAAACTTTGTAACAAAAACAAAAAATCGTCAAAAATAGAAAACTAGAAATTTGGCACTAGCACCTCGTGCCACTTGGCATGCTCGTGCCAAAATCTTGTATTTTGGAATTTTGACTAGAAATTTGGCACTGTCACCCTATGCCACCTTCCTAACTCTCTCAGCACGCCCATGCTACCCTTAGCATGCCCATGCTTCCCCGGTTTTCGACATGTTTACCCCCTCTTTTCACCTATAACCACTACTAGTCATGGCCAACGAAAAAGATGCTTCTCACTCTAGGGACATTCCTCTTGAGAAAACTCATGAGATGAGGAGAGACATAACAATTATTGAACTTTAAGAGCAAGTGAAGAAGATCACTATGGAGCTTGAACAAATGAAGGGATCCGGACAATGAAACCGTTACCATCAGGTTTAGGATGTTAATCTTATTGACATCCCACACTCATCCTCTCTTGAAGACTTTGGTGATGAGGAAATAGAAGCTAGAAGAAGAAGGCATTCAAGGGATGACTGTAGAGACTTAAGGATTGAACCCAAGTGTTTGATGGAAGCCTTAATCCGGAAGATTACTAGATTGATTCAATCAACGGAGAGGATCCTTGAGCTTAAGGAGTATAATGATGAGAAGGCCTTCAAATTTATCATTCTTAAGATGAAAGGATATGCATCATTGTTGTATGAGAATTTGAAGAGGAATAGAGGAAGGGAGGCAAGGACTAAAATCAAGACTTGGTCCAAGCTCAAAAAGCACAAGGAAAAAAGGTTCCTATCACCCTTCTCCAAGTAAGAGCTCCACTTGGAGTTCACTTCTTTTAGCCAAGATAACCTCAAGGTTAAAGAGTATATTATAGAGTTTGAATGACTCCAAATGAGGATCAGTTTGGATGAAGAGCCCAAGCTCAAATCCTACATGGATGAAAGCTCTCTTAAAACTGCCATTCAAATGGATTCTCCACTAGTTCCTTCATTTGAAGAAACTGTGGAGGTTCAAGTTTAAGGTCAAGAAGAAGAAGAGCCTACCAAGGTTTAAGAAGAGGCCAAAGAAGAAATAAGATCACTTTAGATTTTGATGAGAAAAGGGTTGAATCAAAGCCCACCTTGAAGGTTATATTACCTATTGTCTCTCAATCTCACTCTTATTCTCTCCATTGTTCCAATTTGAGAATTGAGGTAAACATTACCAAACAAAGATTATTTTTATTCTCAATTAGCAAGTTTAGAAATAAAGCCTTGTGTAGGATGTTTCCTTTGAGTGTTATTCATGTTTTGCTTGTTGGATCATGGATGTTTGATTATTATGTGAGTTATCATGTCCATGATTTCCACACATACCAAGGGAAATCATTAGCATTTCCTTCTTTATGCCCACTTGAAAGATACAAGGCAAGGGATGGATGTGAGAAAAGCATCATATGAGTGAAACACGGGATGAGAGAACCATTAGTAAGAGCACGCCGTACTTGGTGGTGGGATTTTTGGCGTATTGGATTTGGATTTAGATGCTTCAATTCTATTGGTCCACACTAACCTCATATTTTATTAATTTCTATTGGCTTATTTTTGTAACTTGGGGAAGAGGATACTAATTTTTGTGGCTATAAATTAGACTCCTTGTATCCAAGTAGGATAGACTTGATTTAAGAATTAAAGGAATGAGAGCTAAAATGCTTTTCTCTCCCAAACACACAATCTCTCCCTTCATTTCAAATACTTGTGTATTTGGATGATGATTGAATCAATCCTTTAGATTAAAGCTTGGCGTTGTTACTTTTGGAGAATTAATTGGTGGATTGTTAGGCTATGAGGTGGGTTTAGCCTTCATCTTATTCATATCTATTCTATTTGTTTTTTCTTCATATTCAAAATCTGCGAAACTTTCTAATGTTTCCTTGGTTATTAAGGTCTTATTCATTGATAGTTGTTCAAGTTTAATCACTCTTGTACTTAAGGGCCCCCCACACTCATCAAAAAGGCTAATAGACCCCAAAAAGCCAAATAGGTCCAAATTGATAGTGTTTAGCATCCAGTTGAGATCCACTCTAGGGAGTACTAGATTATTAAGTCTAGGTATCAACATTGCTCATTGAATAAGTTTTCTAAAGACATATTATGCACCAAAGTCCAATAAGTAACAGAAAATATGCAAGTTGAATATTTGAGCTTGTGCTGAAAATTACACTTGTTCACTATTTTGGTTACATATTATTTCAAACTTATCTTAAAACTACGAAATTGGTTGAATTCGAAACTAGACTGAGTAAGCTTTCAATGACAAAAAGAATAACCCAAAAAGGAGGTCGGACGTGAAAGTTATGACCAAAACAAATTAGTCTGTCTGCAACCTAACCTAGGAACCTAGGCTGATTGGTTCATCGAGACTAATCAGTTAGAATCCTAGCTGAATTAGTGTACGTGTTTAGATAATCTTAACGAAACTAGGATTAGGTCTCCTATTTCTAAAATAATTCAGACTATCCTCTTAACCAATATAAATAGGGGGCTACCCCTATGGATTAGAGGCATTAGTTAGAGGCATCAAAATAAATTCCCATTAGTTAATTAGCATAAGATAAGATAGACACTAGAACACATCAACATATTAGAAAGAGGAGAGCCTAAAAATTGAGGAGAGAAATACTCAATACATTGGAGGTAGATAATTGGGTTAACCGTTAAAAAGGCGTCACTCTGCTAGATTCATAAGTAAACCAGGTGATTTATCCTGAGGGTAAAAACTCTATCTTTTTCTACTCTTCTACGCTATTTTTCTTTTATGACTTTTTCATTGTAAATTGCTAAAGATGTAATCTCAGGTAGTTTCCTACCCACTGTAACTGTTATTCTATTTTTTGGATTTTTATTGGACTAAAGTTTGTACCTTTTGCTTTATTTTATACAAATAAGTGATTTCAACCTGCTGTGTGATTGTGTTAGTATAATTAAGTTTTGATTTCCCGTGTTGTTTAGTAGAGGCTGTCAGTGATGACAGGCGGTGATAAAATACATCCCATCACATCATCGTACTATCGCCCTTGAATCTAGAACCTTGGTTCAAGACCAAGGAGTCATGATGGTTTCCAAGCTAGGGATTGTTCGGGGGCCTTTCTAAAAACCTTTTTGAAGCAACACCAATTTTCCCCTTTGGTATCCCTTCGATTGTCCCTATCGCTATGATTTGCTTGAAACGGTAATGCGGTTTGTAAGTTTTATCTAAAATTCACTTGCGACTCCATTAGTTAAAGTTTGATATTTTTTCCTTGCTATTTTATCTGGTACTTGCTTCTACATTGCTGAATTTAGGGGCAGGTTCGGATCTTGGTAGTGAAATCTAGCTGAAATAGAATCAGGGTTCGGTGTTGGCTCAAAACCTGCTCGAGTTCCTAGATTAAACCCATACCGAGACTCTAAGCTAGGCCGAGGCCGCCGATAAGACCCAAAATAAGAACACTAGACTTGGCTCTGCCCAGGGAACCCAGTTGGGTTCCTTACTGAGGTCCAAGGTCAGTTTTTGTGGTGATGTGGCAGCCAATTCTGCCTACCAATTTTTGTAAAAAAAAGTAAAAAAAAAAATAAATCAATTTCTAGAAAAATATAAAGTACCTAGCAAACGAGTCCGACCTTTTGTTAGGGATCGTACCCTCGAGGAGGTGGATCCGTATAGTGGAGACTCCATTAGGGACTTTTTTTAAAGAGGGTGAGATTTGAACTTCAATGTGGGAAATTATCTTAACTATACTTGCTTAGGCATACTTGTATTATGAGACGCTACCTATTGGGTTCAACCGCGTCTCTAGGCTGAACCCTGATTCTACCCCTCAGGAAAGTGGCTGGTCGCTCGGTGGATCCATTTAGACTTCCAACTGAGCAGGGAGTTGCTTTACCCACTCACGACATATTTTCCTAGTCCCTACAACTAGGGAAAGCAACCAAAGTGTTCCAATCATGCCATGCACCCCATGGATGGCGTACGAAGCGTTGGTCATGATAGGACTGTTCTAAACTGACCTGAAACCCCTGTAACATAAAACTCTCATTTACGTTGGAACATATGTGTATGATTGGAATGCAACATGTCTTTGTGTGATTTAACTTCTTTAGCTCAAACAATTATGAATCGGTACTGTAAGTCTTAGATGAGCCTAGATTAGGGAAAATTTAGCGTAGGAACTTGATTAGGAATCAAAGCAGCTCTTGGCCAATTGAGTCCTAAAAGGAGCCTTGATCTAGAATACAAAAAGGTTCTGACTCCAGTTTAGATTGTTTATTTTAGTCAAAAAAAGAAACAAGGCAAAAAAAGGCACCCGGTAGGGTTCTTAAAAAAGGGAGACAAAAAAACATGGTGTGGCAGTCTATGTTTAAGAATAGAATTGAGTCTGTGATAGGTCCAATAGAGCCTGGCCGTGATCCATTATGGTTTAGTAATAAAGTTTGTTAGGCTGCATGCATAATTGTTTAGTGAAGAGTCATAATAAGGGCATAAGCTTTGGGCCTGCTTAGAACCCTACCGGGATCTAATTAGGAGGTCAGGTCGACTCCGTATCCCTTAAGATCTGCATTCATGGCATATGATAGTATTTTGGGCTCTCAGTGTTAGAGTTAAATCCATAAATCAGCATAGTTCATTTAGGGTCTTAGTACATCAATTGTAGGACACTTGAGGCCAAAGAGCCATGCATCATTAGGCCTTATCACACATAGTCCATGAGTCCATCTAGGCCCAAGGTGCATAATATGGCCTATTAGACCTTTAGAGTACAAGTCCATTATAGGTTATATCCAATCATGCATCATATTAATATATAAGTCCAGGTAGGACCTAGATACCTTACCATGCATAAGTTCATAGTCACACATCATATTTCCTAGATATAGTCTCTATATAAGTCCATATTGCGCGAAAACTAGCCCATTCTAGGCAAACCAAACCATAGTCATACTTAGGTTAGTATAGACATGTGATTCTCCTAAGAAAGACTTGAGTCCAACTTAGGCTCATAATTAAGCTCCCTAAGCATAACTTATAACCTAATCTAGGATAAGGCCTGATTTCTGCATGAACCCTATATCTGAACCCCAACCTAAACCTTTAGCCCACCAAGCCATTATCTCTTTCTCGCTGAACTATAAGTGATTAACTATTTCCTTCAGCCCATATCCAACACTAGTTACCTTTCCTCTTCACTAAATCACTACCGTATTGCTTAGGATAGGGAAGAAAAAGAAGGTATATGAGTGAAGTCGACAAACAGGAGACTTTTGTCTCAAGAAGAGTCCAAGGGAACTCCACCAATTGGGTTGAAAGTCAAAATCCAAGTCAAAGTTTAATACTTCACCAATCCCAATAGCTTAAGGTAATGAACTGGCTCAACCGATGAAGATGATGAAAAAAATGCAAACTAGACTAGATGAGAGTGGGGAGAATATGGAATTGATAACCATTACACTCCAAACTCTCATCAATGCCACACCCACCAAAGCCTCTAACACTTGGAAGGGCAGCTACCAGAATAAGGATGAGAAAGAAAATGACTCCACAAGTAAAGCAAGCATGCTATAGGTCGCTACACTAAGTACACCCTTATTGATACTTAGATACTATAATACTATATTTATAAAGGCGTGATCAACCTCCCCCCAATTAGCAACAATAACAATAACAACACCTCCCAGTGTGGATAGGGAAGACAAAGAAGGTATATGAGTGAAGTCGACAAACAGGAGACTTTTGTCTCAAGAAGAGTCCAAGGGAACTCCCCCCAATTAAGCCAGAGACAAAAAGCGCATGGAAGTTCAAGAACTGGGACCCCGAAGAAGTACTGCAAATATCATCGAGCAAGGGGTCATGATACCGAGGACTGTTGGAGCTTCAAGAATAAGTTAGAAAGTATGTTCAAGTCAAAGAAGCTTGCTCTACCTGAAGCTGCTCAAAACACCCAACGCTGACAGTAACCTGCTTAGCTTACATGATAGCATCCTAGCCATTTCAGATCACCAAAGTGAAGAGTGGGACCTATCTACTTACATAAACATTCCTAGTAGAATCCAAGGCCAAAAACCTCCAAACAAGAGGCCATGAGTTTTGTTGAATTTAGAAGATATTATGTGTCCTAAATCCATAGTCATGTGC
>JACYFF010031958.1:33392523-33402673 GCA_017589665.1 Selenicereus undatus | reverse complement strand
CTTTAGGGACATGCCTAGGATAGAAGGCTTCCTTTCACAACCTACGTTTTTACCTTTGTTGAACTTCATAAATTATCATTTGGAAACCCTTTGAGCCTTTAAATGAGTCTATTTCTTTCATAACCACATTTTAGCTAATTGAGTGGGAGTGTGTCATGGATGGCATCAATATCAAAATCAACAATAAAAACCAAAGAAGAATGAAAAAAAGAGAGAAAAGTTCAGACCAAATAGTCCCACCAAAAGAGAAAAAAGAAAAAAAAAGAAAAAAAGAGCTTAAAAACAAGAACAAAAGAGTTTGAAAATAAGAAGGATAAAGAAAGAAAGAAGTTGTTAATTCACACTAACTTCATCATGCACGCACACTTAAGGATTTCATAAGGGTTATTTGAGTTGTTGTGTCAATTTCCTTCTTTTGGCACCCTAACCTAGAAGCCAGCCTTAAAAAGTCCTCTTGGAGTTATCCTTCGCTTAAGCTATATGTTTTTACTCTTGAACTACGACTAACCTGATTCAACATAGGATATGAAGGTAACCCTTCTGAGGCCTAATCATGAAGATTCGTTTCCATAAATAAACATTTGAATTGAATCCTTTAGTCTCAAGGAGAGAGAGAGAGAGAGGGAAATAGAGAGAGGCAGAGAGATAGAGAGAATAAAGAGTTGCTGACATGGAAACTTGAACAGCCGGACTAGGCAAAAGGAGAGTGAAAATAAGACCTTTGTTTTTAGAGGACAAAGAACCATTACATTGCCTACACTTATTGAATCAGACATGGACAAACCTTTACTTCTCAATCATTATAGCCTTTAACCTCAAATCTATTCCAAAATTCATGACTCTTAGTTTCAACCATGACTACAAATTCAAGAGTGGATACTCACTTCGTATTCTTAGTTTTCCTAAATGGGCACTCACCTATTATGCAAGATGGGAGGCTCTCCAATATTTCCCTAGAGAGTTAGGGCTCTCTTCATGGTAAATATTTCCTAAAAGGAGAAAACCATATTTTTCTCACTAAACTAGAGGTTACTCTAAATAGCACCAGCAAAAGTATCTTCCCAACATGGGAAGGATCACATTTACTTTACTAGACTAAGGGCTTCTCCAACTAAAACTAGAAGAAAAATCTTATGCCATCACTATTATCACACATCTAGGGCTTTTATTATAATAAAATAAGTTGGGGACTTCTCAGAACAAGAGCACTTTAATGCAAAATTAAAGGATAACCCTTCCTTAAAAAAAAGATTTTCTATCCTCGGCAGCTTAAGACCCATGACCTGGCCTAACCCCGTATTCACCTAACTTTTTACCCCTTATTTTAAGCCATAGAACATCATCGTGCCTAACCCATCAGTCTTCTGTACCATAATTTGGCTTTATCCAATGGACCCTAAACTTAGTAAGGTACCTATATGCATGCGAGGTTAGGTCATCACTTGTCTGTATAGTCAGCATAATCATATTTATATAGTCAGCACAATCATGTATGTCTAGTCAAGTCTGCATAGTAAGCATATATGCACACTCTGGGACTTGTATTTTTACAAAAAGTCCAAATACATTAATAGTAAATTGCATTACCATATCATACATAAGTCTAACAGGATAACTCTCCTCGTCATCCTGGAACCCACTACTTCTTCCACCAAAGACGTAGTTAGCATAATTCGATACAAAGCCAGAATCAAGCGAAAGTCGGCTCATATCCAAATTTGGATGAGAGCTAACCCCTAGAGCCTAAGAGTGACGAGGATGTTCACTATGCATAGTCCCGGATGACCAATCCCCGTATAAGATTTGGGGAATCAGAGGCTCTCCCAAGGAAGAGGTAGTAGCATAAGAATCTTGAGGATTGTATATTTGAAGAGGCTCAACCTCTAATGGTGAATATGGATGGGGTCTCACCTCCTCAGCACAAGAAGACTCTAGAACTTCCCGAGGCCATAAGGAAGGACATTTCCTCAATTGAGATCTACGAGGTGGTGCTCACCCAATATAATTCTCAGACCCCTTTTGAAAAAAAAAAAGCATTATAAACAAAAACAAAAGGGAAAAGGAAGAAAGATAGAAAAGGGGGAAGTACCTCATTCATTCAAGGATGACGACAAGCAAAGAGGTTCACAAATGCCTTAGTCGGCAGAACAAAAATAGTGCATCATCATACTGGATTGCTTTCTGTTGTACTGAAAAAGAGAGGATAACAAGTCAGTGTCGGAATTGACCGACGAAAGAAGATAAAGAAGCGTACTTACCCCCATGAATGTGGCAGGAAATGGAAGCTCAAGGCACTCAGACTCCAACACCAGGGGAATCTCTGCATACTGCTTAGGCTCTCCTTTCAGCGCCACATTAATGTTTAAGTTAGGCATTGAAACATCGACATGTATGCCTTAAAGAAGGAAAGCAAGGTAAACATGACATCAACCAAATGTCAAATAAAACATGGGGTAATAGACTACCAAGTGGGTCATGATCCGCTGAATGTACTCCCCGTAGTCACCCTCATGGTCGATGAAATCGACACAATGATTGCCCACCTTCATCTCCACCATGTCTACTATGGATAGTGTTCTAGCATAGAAAATAGAATGTGGAGGATTCATTAGAACATAGGGGCGCCATTGCTGAAGACTTTGAAGTGATTTCATTTCACCCAAATATAAATAAAGTAAAAAGGTCTTTCCATTAAGATAAGTCTCTAGTTGGGTCGCCTCGATTCCAGAAGGAACCACGCGACCGCCCCACGAGTAGAAGTTGGCCTACAAAGTACTAGTGTCGCAATAAAGTGCGACGAATGATAAGCAAAACTAGTTATCATATCGTGACTAAGTTATTTATATCACTCTAAAGGCGTTGCAAACTTATCGATTGAAACTTTTGTTGAATTTGATTACCTTCATCCATGAAAGCATTGCAGGAAAACGGTTAGGTTCTCAGGATCTAAGGGATAACTTTGAAAAATTTTCATAGAGCTAAAGCTGCAAGAAATAGTGAAATAATGATGGGAGTTTCAAAATGGAAAACAAAATAAAAAGTTGTAGTATGATTACCTTGATCACCCTCCACAAATCGCCGAGAGGCAAACTGGAGTTCTTTTCGCCTTAAGTTATATTGGTATTCCGAACTCCAGTCCACATGCCTCAAATGAGAGTGGCGTATGCAACAACCCCCAAATTCAAGTACCTCACTTTCTAGATTAACCATGTTAACTAGGTAGTGAAAACAACAATGGTTAAATGGTTCGACAAAGATGGTGGTCCCAAGGAGAAGAGCTAAAATGATGAGAGATTGTTGTTAGGTATGTGTGTGTGGACCAACCAGCATCATCCACATCAGTGAACAAAGAATGGTATAGGGAAAGATAACCCCATGGGGTATATTCCCAATGACGGGGCTAAAACGCTCAAAAAGTTGAGCCCGATCATAGTGAAAGTCTTCTTACTACACTAATAGATCACTAGAAAATTCGAGACCTGTTAGTATAGTAAAATCAAAAAGGGTAATAGTCAGCTCCCCAAAATGCAAATGAAGGGTGTTCATAGTATCCCAAAATCTTTCAGCAATTCCATGAGTGACACAATAATTGGTCAGTTGGGACTTCCCTTCTAAAGCTGAATCGAAAGACTTAAAGCCTACGTTCTATTGAACAGTCTGGACTTGAATTTCTCTACACCTAAGGTTAGTTATGAACTCTTTAGAGGCACCTCCACCCCTGATAAGGTCATCTTGAAAGACAAAGGAAAACAGACAACAAGATTCCATCAACAAAAGAAAGAAAGAAGAAAACAAAAGAAGATCATTCACCTTTTTCGTAGCAGCTTGACTCGAGACATGGAATTCGATCTCAAATGAAGATGAATGCCACCCTAAGCTTCAATGAGTTTCCATTCCCTTTCAATAAACAAATCTTGTGTGAGTCTTTCTTAACGAGATCGGTGAGGAGGACGAGCTTTTCTTAAACTCGTACTTGAAAGCACTTGAGAGTAATGAAAACAAGAGAAAACAAAGGAGAATGAAAGAGGAGGGGAAGCATGATTTAGAAATGGATTAAACACTCCATGAGCCAAGCTATTTATAGGCAAAATGGGGAGAAAGAAGTCAAAGGAAAGCCTAGTCGGGTTCCCCATAATTCACATGAGCATATTCCTTCACATTAAGCTAAAAGTCAAGCAAACAAGAAAGGAACAAGGGATGCCAAACTCGAGGACTCGGCAGGTTCCCCATACCTCACATGGGCATATTCCCTCTACAAAGAGCCAAAAACTCAAACCAGAAGAAGAAAATAAGTAAAGAAGACAAGGAAAAAGGACCCAGCGGGGATCTCTATGTGCATGGGAGCTTATGAGCATCAAAAGAACACAAGCATGCAAACAAAGAAAGAAAAGCCAAAGCAATAAAGGTGGTAAGCAAAACCAGGTCGGGCTCCTACCATCACATTATCATATTTCCCTTAGATAATACAAAAGAATAAGGAGACAAAGCAAAGAGGATCCAAGGGATGATCTACATCTATGAGCTTCCAAAGCCCACATGCAAGGCTAAAGAATAGAATACATAGCATGCAAAAGAAGAAGCCAAAGCAAAGAGGATCCAAGGGATAAGCTACAACCATGAGCATCGAAAGCATACATGCAGACAAGAATGGAAAACTTACGAAAGTATTTCAAAATATTCATCAAAGTCAGAAGCTAAGATTCATAGCCTTAGCATAACGGTACAATCCACAAGTTTGCTTGACCGGTAAAATGGTCCACTACTCCAGTGTTACGACAGCCTACTAAAGGATAAAGTCACGAATTTTCTTGATCGGCAAAAAGGTGAGCTACTCCAGTGATACCGAAACCTACTCGACTGGTAAAAATGTCAGGTATTACAGCAATATGGATAAATTCACGAATTCACTTGACCAACAAAAGGTCCGCTACTCCAGCGGTATGGAAACCTACTCGATCGACAAAAAGGTTCGCTACTCTAGCAATATGGAAACCTGTTCAAATGATGAAAAGGTGTGTTATTCTAGTGATATGGATAAATTCACGAATTTGCTTGACGAACAAAAAGGTCCGCTATGCTAGCCTGCTCAACCGATAAAAAGGTCTACTATTCCAGTTATACAGACTAGGACTAAGCAAAAAAAAAAAAAAGCAGGTACCTTGTTCCGGGCCTAAACTTAGTTCGAACATGGTTGAACTGTCTATGACTAGTTCTACAATCCTGAAACCAGTTACAACTGGATCCAGAGCCGGGTCATGAAAAGTTGGAACCAGAACCAGACCAATTACCCGGTCCAATCAAATTTTTTTTTGAAAAAAATGTCTAAGTTATCTGGTTACTCATTGACATCAGGGGTTGTTCTCCTGATGCGACCGTGGTTTCTGGTTATACATTGACATGACTAAATCTTTTTGTTAATGTATAATACTATGAGAAGATGGTGTTTTTTTATGCTTGGATGAAATGAAATGCTGTTTATTAGCTAACCAATTGGATTTTAATGCATTATAGATGCCTAGCTGTCATTCTATTAAATTTGATTTTGAACGATCGAATAACTAGCTTGGTGGGTGTATTGATTTTTTCATAAAATTACAACCACAAGCCTAAAGTTTAAATGAAATGAAATAGAACAAAATAGGAAACCCAGTACCAACTGGTTCTAAAAATCCTGGACCCTGTTCCAACCGGAATCGGGATCAGTTCCATTTTTTGGACCCGGTTTCGTGAAAATGGATCGGGTACAGATAAATCTAGGAATCTACTTAACTAGAGAAAAGATTTGCTACTCCAGTGCTATAGAAACCTGCTCGATCAGTAAAGAGGTTCGCTACTCCAGTGATACAGAAACTTGCTAATCTAGCGAAAGGATAAATTCATGATTTTGCTTGACCAGCAAAAAAGTCTACTACTTCGGCGACAAAGAAATCCACTAATCCACCAAGTCAAGGATAAAATGCATCAGGCACTGTCATAACAAAGGTGGACAGAAGCCAAGTCTTAGGATTCTCAGTGGTCAGACATGAATTCTACATCATCACAGTCAGACAGATAATTACAGGAAGCAATTATTACTTTGACCTTCGTCTTGCTCCGGTTCGGCCAAAGTGGGGGCTAACTATAGACATCTAAAAATGGCATATTATTTTTAATTTCCAAATAACAAAATTATACCCCAACTTTTGTAGTTGGGGGCCTAGCAAGGTAATACTTGAATTCGATTACAAAGGCTAATAGAGCCTAAATAGGCCAAATAGGCTCAATTTGATAGTGTTCGACGTCAAGTTGAAATCCACTATGGGAAGTATAAGATTATTAAGTCTAGTTATCAACATTCTTCATTGAATACTCTTTCTAAAGACATATTATGCCCCAATGTCTGATAAGTGATGAAAGGACTATTTAGGCTTGTGCTGAAAATAACACCTATTTACTGTTTTACTTATATCTTGTTCTACACTCATCTAAACTTTTGAAATTAGTTTTAATAGAAACTAGACTGAATATGATTTTAAGAGAAAAAAAAAGAACCACCCAAAACAGAGGTTGGGCGTGAAAGTTGTGGCCAAAATAAATGAAGTTATCTGTTGCTTCCAAGAATCGAGTCAGGTACTCCGCCAGAAACCCTACTGGACTCCCTCTATTCGAGTCCTTTTCTACCTAAATGGGATTAATTAAGTACAATTATAGGCTGATTAGTTTATCCAAACCAATTAGTCAGAATTCTAGCCGAATTAGTGTGAACTAGTTTAGATTAACCTTAATGAGACTAGGATTAGGTCTCTATTTCTAAACCGATTCAGACTATCCCCTCAACCAATATAAATAGGGGGCTACCCCTAGGGGTTACAGGCATCAGTTAGAGGCATAAAAAATTTTCCACCAGTTAATTGGCATCAGATAAAATATGCATCAAAGCACATCAAAATATAAGAGAAAGAAGAGTATCAAAATTGAGGAAGGAAATACTCCACATATTCGAGGTAGAGAATTGAGGTAACTATTGAAAAGGCATCACTCTATTGAGTTCCCATGTAAAGCAGGTAGATTATCATCAGAGCAAAAACTCTATATTTCCTTACTTTTCTACTCTATTTCTCTTTTATTACTTTTGTCTCTAAATTATCGAAGATGTAATCTTTAGGTAGTCCCACCCGCTGTAACTGTTATTTTATTTTTTAGATTTTTGTTGGACTAAAGTTTGTAGGCATGATTTTATATAAGTGATTTTAACCTACTACATGATTATGTGTTAGTATAATTAAGTCTTGATTTCCTGTGTTGATTAATAGAGGTCGTCAATGATGATGGGCGGTGATGTGATGCATCCCATCATGTCACCATAGTATCACCCCCAAGTCTAGAACCTTGGTTCAAGACCAAGGAGTTAGGATGGTCCCCACACTAGGGATTTTTCGAGGGCCTTTCCAAAAACCTTTTTAAAGCAACATTAATTTGTCCTTTTGGTGTCCCTTCGGTTATGCCTATCGGTATGATTTCTTCAAAGGGTTAATATGGTTTGTAATTTTTTCCTAAAACTCACCGGCAACTCTATTAGTGAAAGTTTGATACTTTCTTCCATGTTATTTTGTCTGCTACGTGCTTCTACATTGCTAAATTTGGGGGCAGATTTGGATCTTAGCACGTGAAATCTGCCTGAACCAGAATCAGGGTTCAGAGTTGGCCCAGGAATCCACCCAAGTTACTGGATAAAACCCATACCTAGCCTCTAGGCCCAGCCAAGGTAGCTGACAAGGCCCGAGATAAGAAGACTGGACTAACTCTGCCAAGGGAACTGGGCTAGGTTACTTAACCAGGTTCAGGGGCTGGTTTCCTGCGATGCTACTACCCAATTCTGCCTACTGAGTTTTTTTGTAAAAAAACATAAATAAATAAAAAGTTGAATTAGTTTCTACAAAAATATAAAGTACGTAGTAAACGAGTCCGACCATTCATGGGAGATTCCGCCCTCGAGGAGATGGATCCCTACAATTGTACATTTAGGCAATACTCTATCCATCAAACAGTAGCTGAAACTTTGTATTCTTTCACAGATCAAGAAATTAGAGATCCTATATTCTCCATCCCTAATATAAAATCTCCTGGCCCTGACGGTCACTCAACTGGGTTTTTTAAAGCCTGTTGGTCTTCTATACCCTCACTAGTATGTGCTACAACCCATGATTTCTTCGGTACAAGTGTTATGCCAAAATTTTTTAGTTCTACAACCCTTGTTGTTTTGCTAAAAGTGCCTCATCCACAACATGCACCTAAGTTCTGGCCTATCTCTTGTTGCATATCATCTATAAATGTACTAAGCTTCCATGCAAGATAATCAAAGAAGTTTTCGCTCACTTTATCCATGAAAGCTAGGGGACCTTTGTAAAATCTAGACTATTGCTATTCAATGTTCTCATATGTTAGGACATTGTGAGGGGATATAGCACACGACACCTGACCTAGATGCATTTTGAAGATTGATCTTTACAAAGCATGTGATTTTGTATATTATTTATTCAAGAATTGCTCATTGCTTTTAAATTCCTACAAATCTTTGTGAAATGCATCTTGGTTTGTGTTACCCCAGTCACATTTACCCTCAATTTGAATTGCCAAAGACGTGGTTCTTTTGAAGAAGGAAGAGGTTTAAGACAGGGAGATCTCCTCTCCCTTTTACTCTATGTGCTCTCCACAAAATTTCTTTCTAGACTTCTTTGTATTCAAGCAAATAGTCTGATTTTAAGTTCCATTCTCACTGTAAGGCCCAATAGCTTACTCATTTGCACTTCGCTCATGATTAGAGTCTTTTTTGTAAAGCTAAGCCAACTGCACTGAAGCACTTGATGCTTACATTTCATGCATTTTCTGCTTTTAATTGCCTTTGGTGGGTGTAATAGCTTATTACAACTAGATTGTCTTCAGATCAATGGATTTAATGAAGGAAGCATTCCTTTTAGGTACCTAAGGGTGCCTATAACTGCTAACAGATTAAGCAAAATTGAACGCAAAGCAACTGTGGATAAAATTATGGCCAAAGTTAAACTATGGTCATTAAAAAGCATCTCTTATGTTAGTAGAGCAATGTTAATTAGTACTATTTGCTTTGGTATGTTCAATTTTTGGGCATTTGTTTTCACCTTCCCAGGAGGTTATTGATCAGATAACTAAAATATGTTGGAACTCTTGTGGGGAGCCGATCATTAATTCAAAAGAATACCTCTAATATCATAACACACTAGAGTACAAGGGGTTAGCAGATTTAAAAATTTTAGCCTGGAATAAAGCTTGTATTGCCAAACTTATCAAGGCCATTGCTTTAGAGAAAGATCTTCTCTGGGCTAATTGGATGCATGGGAGATATCTCAAGCACCAAGATTGGTGGGCCTTCATACCAAGTTATGAATCTAGTTGGTACTAGAAAAAGTTATGCGAAATCAGGGAAAATTTCAAGAAAGAATGTGCTGGGGAGCATAGATGGCAATGGACAGTCTATGAAAACAAAAGTGATCCAAAATTATATGGCCAGCAGCTAATAACCCTAGGCATGCATCTATCAGTTGGATTTACATGAATACTAGGCTCCCTGTTGAACATAAAATTGGGGAAATTTTATGCTATTGAAGAAAAGAGCTGCAACTTCTACCAATCAGAACAAGAAGATATGGATAATTTGTTCATTAGTTTTCACTATGCAAAGGAAATCTAGGGGACCTTACTATGATGGTGGTAAGTTTCCATTAACATAAACAACTGTGTAAAGTGTTTCAGATCATTACTGCAATTGAAAATCTCTAAATAAATAAGGGCAGTCACCTATTCCATTTTTGCTATTGTGATTAAAAACATTTGGGCTGCCAGCAGTTCTACCATCTTTAAGCACCAGAAACTCTAACCAAAGGATATTATTTTCACCAACAAAGAGAAGATCAAGCAAAGGATTTTGTTTTTAAATCCAATCAATAGGAAGTTTCATACATGCATAGAAAAATGTGTTGAGATGATATGAGGCTGTAGTTGAGGGTGCCTTGCCCCTAACATAGTGCTCACAGCTGCGTAGACATTTGTTTATGTGCTAATAAAGAAATCACCAACTGCATACTAATACACACATACACACACACACAAATATATATATATATATATATATATA
>JACYFF010031958.1:33374919-33392423 GCA_017589665.1 Selenicereus undatus | reverse complement strand
AATCAACTTTTTCCCTTGGGGTCTCAACTTGAACTTCCAAAAGAATTTATACCTAATAGACAATGCCTACTTTTCATCTCAATTTTATTATCATTTTTGGCCTATATTTTCATTTCTATGTTATGTTCTATGACATTGACCATATAAGTATTGCAGTGTTTAAAACTCTTTTTTTCACTCTGTATGCAAACCGGGGGCCCCGGCGCGCCCCCCAACTATATGTTGAGTGTTGAGGGATGAAGCAAAGGACATTTTAAAAGAAGAAAAATGAGATAAGAAAATTAGATTAATTTTTATTACAATTTTATAAAATAATAAAATGAAGGTGAAGTTTGATATTAAAAGGAGAGAAATATGGTTAAAATATGGATAGATTTTTTTAAAAAAATTATCAAATGTATATACATATAAAGATGAAATTTTAAAAATTTTGATAACATTTATTAAGATTATGAAATAATAAGAACATAAACATTCCTATTATAAAAGGTCTGGGGGTTTAACGTACAAAAGAAATAGATTATTGCAGAAAACATTCACTTAGTAATGCTCAATAAATAACTTTCTATTTTGTGTACCTTTTGATCTTATTTTTCCTATTCTAATAATGTTTTTCCATGTATGCTTTATTTATAATTTATATTTTTTTTTAAATAAAAGGATCTTCCTAAATTTCGTGTATCTTTGTATACAAAGATGAAGGGAATAAATTTAACACAACAAGTTGCACATTGGAAAAGTTAAAGAAAAAACAGTTTTGAATGAGGAATATCTCTATTTTATTACTACAATAGTTTTTATTTAATCCTCACATGCATTGCATGCAAATCAAACTAGCAAATGTTAATAAGGGTAAATACTAGTTAATAAGGGTAAATATCTTAAGAAGAAAGAACTTAAAAAAAAGATAATCGGTAACCTGATGAAGAAATAATAAGTTATGTTTATTTTTTCTTAAAAAAATTTGTTCGATTATTATTAAATCATAGGCTTAGATTGAATGGACAGGAGTCCAAGACAAGGATCAAAAGAAACACATAAAGCAGCAAGTAAAGCTACATACATCGAAAAATGAAAAGCCAAGAATCCAACAACCCATTAATACAAGCAATACTATGGCATGTTTGACAAACAGCTGTTAGCTGTTAGCTATTTGTATTAACTATTAACTGTTAATTGTTTGAATTAACAATTTGTATTTGCTGTTTGAATTAGCTACTTGTAGAAAAATTGTTTGATAAATTTAGCTTTTTCTAAGAAAGATATTTGGTAAAATTTCATTTATATTCTTATCTATAAATTATTTCTTAATAGAACATATTTTTTTATTTATTGGTCATTTAAAAAAAAAGAATTAAATTGGTGTCATATGTATAAATTAACTTCATTTGTGATCACCAAAAATAAAATAAAATTCATTAGATTCATACAAGGCATAGTTGCGAATGTTACTATTTTGTATCAATCCAAAGCTCATTGTATAGGTAATCAAAAAGGGCACTGAATAATCTACAATATAAAAATCAAATGTTCGTGAAGGTGCATGTTAAGAGAGCCAATAAGCTTGATATAATATACTAACAAAATTAGAAAATTTACACCAAAAAGTATACTACTTGACTTTAAAAACAATACGAACAATGAAAGAGACAATGCAATTTCTATAGTTTGTTTTTGTCTCAAACAAATAAAAATAAAGAAACTAAATCTACTCTTGCTAATCCTCAAGATCTAACTGGGTTCAAATGCTACTGGAATAAACCTTCAAGGAATACTTTATGATAGTGTACACTCTTTCCATTGTATAAGAACAATATTGTATAAATATAATTTAATGGCATGTAATGTAATTTGTTTAAACACTTGGACAAATGTGTCATTTCTACAAAAAAACTCTTTTGAAAAGGTTAATGGAAACAACCTTTTCAAAAAGAATTGTTTGAGGCCAAACAGCTGTTTATCAAACACCTACTTAACTGTTTGACTTAGTAGAAACAGCTAAAACACCGTCAAACATCTCTTTTTTTCCCAAAAAGTTGTTGTTATCAAACACCCTCTATATTCCATGGGCGGAGCTACGTGGGTACAAGGGGTGTCAATTGACAACCCAACTCTTTGTGAAAAAAAAAATTAAACATTAGAATTTTTGGGGAAAGCAAGAAAACCCTACATATATTATTTAGTTTGAAAGTATATTAGCAAGTGCTCAGTGCTTGAGTGGTGTGATGTAGTTGGACAATGTTTGGGTGGAATAGTAGGTGGTCCCGTGTTCGAGTATTAGTAACATGTGGTTTCATAGCTTTTTTAAATTAAAATACATATGTTAATAAATATTAGTTAAAGTCTACAAACATAGCAGCAATTCTGGAGTGCAAAAGTAGTGAGGCATGG
The DNA here is from genome assembly GCA_017589665.1 of Selenicereus undatus. NCBI lineage: Eukaryota > Viridiplantae > Streptophyta > Magnoliopsida > Caryophyllales > Cactaceae > Selenicereus > Selenicereus undatus. The sequence continues at coordinate 33,390,032 of JACYFF010031958.1, read as the reverse complement.
TGGATTTTGCCTGTGTTTGTGGGTGCATTGCATGTTAGAGTCTAAGTAACTGCAATTTGTGTGGCCTTTTTAAATTAAGACACATAATGTTTTTACCATTAATTTTAACATTTAATATTTAATTAATTCCTCCCTCTAGCATAAATAGAAGATTTGGGATTTGCTTCTAGCTTGATATGTCGCTGAAAATAAAAGAAAATTAAAATTAAAATTATTTTATGTTGACATCAACCTAGAAAATAAATAGTATAAAATGCTTGATCTCTATATGTCGGTGCAAACATGATGTTTTTACCATTAAAATAATTTTTTTAAATTTATAATCATTCTTTGCAAAGTATTGTGCCTAATTTAGCAATTCTAATTAAATTTGTGTCAAACAATTATGCTAATACCATTTTGAAAATAGTCAAATAGGAGTTAATTTTGATAAATTTGAGAATTCGAAAATTGAACTTGGGAGCTTGAAGATGGCATTTGGTGAACTTGGAATCTCTTGTAGATTTAGCCAACTTTATCGTTATGTTGTGTCATAAAAAAATACAAAAGAAAATATATTAAAAAATTAGAGTGCAAATTAGACAAATATTAGTTGTGATGCATAGTATAGTTCAACACCCCAGGTTTTGAACGCTGACTCCGCCCATGCTATATACCTCCAGGTTGAAAGAGGAATCAAAGGAAGAGACTAAAATACTTCCCCTCGTCTTTATCATTTTATCCTTTGAGCCACCATTTAGATGTTGCCGACTATCTTGTAGAAGATGGCGTTGAAAGATCAAGAGTGCAAGAAACTCAACTATTCATGATAACATTGCTTCAAGTTTATTGGCGACTAAACGACAAAGAATAGTATAAACTAATATTTCTAACTTATTTGGTTGAGAGATTGTTTTCGTAGTCATATGTAATTTTAAACATTAGACACTTATGCTTTAGATTATTTGATTTCCTCACCCCCCCCCCCCCCCACCTTCCCCTTCTCTGATTGTTTGGACTATGAGCTTTTGGTTGATACAGGTCATTAGATATGTTTCAAATCATGCATTATTTAAATTGAATTCTGTGAAGATCAAATTATTTGAAATCCATGCATATTTCAATTCATAACAAAAATAGAGATTTAGGTTCATATAAATTTCAATTCATGAAAGAACAAGCATCAAATGATAACAAAAGAAGATTATATGATGTAGGCCTCACATAAGTAGATAAAAATTGAAAAGAAAAGAAAATAACTAATGAACACAAATTATTGAAATTAGTAAGAAAATAAGGTTCCAAGGATGAAGTTAATTCGAACATATGACATAAATTTAATTCTTTTTTAAAACAAAATAAGATGACCAATAAATTAAAACAAACATATTCAACTGAAAAGTATTTTAGAGAAAAGACATCACTGGAATTTTACCAAACATCTTTTTTGGAAAAAACTAATTATATTTTACCAAATACTTTTTCTAAAAATACTTAATTCAAATAGTTAATGCAAACAACTACTTCAAACAGCCAATAACTAATACAAACAGTTAACATTTTACAGTGAATAGTTGATTGCCAAACAGGTTCATAATCTTTTTGAAATTTAAGAATTATAGAGCACAATAATGGACGGGCCAAAATCTTTGTGAAATTTAAGAATTAGAGAGCACAGTAACAATTGGACGCTCCAAGACTACAGTAATGGATGCTCTAGGCCCCAGTAACTTGTGAATTTTGTTCATGGACCCCCGCCCCCTAAGTGGGGTAGAATTTCATCTTTGTAGCTTTTTCTAGCAAGGTTATAGCAAGGAGAATAGGTGGGTAAAAAGAAATTTGGGGTGGTAAAAATCTTGGTCTAACTACATAAAACGGGTCTTAAGTCAGCCAAGAAACAATTAAATTATACACGGAATCTTTGAAATATGATTAAATTATGTAAAACTGCATCATCGTATACAATCTATTGCAACTATGAGGTTACATTTGTAATCCTTCCCCTCTTTTTTTGTCTATGGGTGTCTATTTTATTATAGTCAAGTTATTGTTGGCGCATAAAAGAGTAGAGCTCTCCGATCATTGATTGTCATCATTTATAAGGCTCGAACTCGAGACCATGCTTAAGAGGAAGTGATAAGTGTTAAATCACTTATAGCAACTTGTACTACTTGTGATCCTTTTCTCACCGGTAGCTTCTCCCATTAAAGTAACTTATATTCATACATAGGGTATTAGGAAACAAAATAATGTCCATTATTTTGTTTAGGAAACAAATTCCTTGTATTATTTTGCAATTATTTCTTTAAGATAATCTTGCCAATAGTTTCGGTAGCTCAGGGGACAAGCTAGGGCAAGAGTCATGACCCTAGGTGTGTATAATTAGATGTCTAGCTTTGCTTTATAGCTTGTCATAGCTAGACAAAATTCAACACAAGTGTTGATTAATTCTAACCAAAACTTCCATTTTTATTCAAAATTCTTCACGGTATTAGAGTCTTGAGATCCAAGGTGATCTTTGGGATTCATTCATGCTTGGAGGAGATAATAAAAACTTTGTTATCGAAACTCATTCTCCATATTTCCTGCGCCCATTAGAAGGACAAGGAATATTGACAACTGTAGTAATTTTCGATGAAAAATTACAAATTATGGCAAAGAGCAATTAGAAATGCATTAAGAGCAAAGAACAGATTAGGGTTCATAGAAGGAACCCTAAAACGAACTGACGAAGCTACAGAACAAGAGTTCTTAGAAGCGCATGTGTAGGACTTGGTAAATTCCATGCTCTGCTTTTTTTGGGGGGGGGGGCCGCCGAGGCTGTGGAAGCTTGTTCACTTAGTTATCCTTTGAAAAGCTAATTATGGAACTACGTACCTTTTTTGGGGAGGAAGGGTGTTCCTAACATGAGGAAGATTTGATTGGTCAATTAAAAGTGCTCCCTCAATTTAGGAAAATTCATACAAAGACAAAACAAGTTTGCAAGTACTAAACAAAAGGTACAAAATTATTAGGGGTTAATTAGGCTAAGCAAACTAGGCCTTAAAGTTGAGTCTTGATACCATGAAGTATCGATCTCATGAAGGGTTATGTGCCTAATGCCAGTAATTATGGTTTGTGTGAAGTTTAGGAGAAAGAAAGCTCATCCAACCCTGAAAGCCAAGAGTTATATACATAATATATTGTCCAATCATAAAATTACAATATTATCCCTACATTCTATCACCCCTCTAATCTGATCATGGGGATGTATGAATAGATTGGACTTTTAAAAAAAAAACTGATTTGAAAATAATCCTTCGCTAAAAATGTCCACAACTTGTAAACATATAGGAATTTGAAGACCAACCAAATCTCCGGCAGCAACCTACTTCCGTGTAAAATGATACTCACCTTCACACAATTAAATCATTTAGTACTCATTCTGTTGCTCGAACCACTTTATATATTATTAATAGTGAGTTGTTTCCTAATTCCACATAATATCAAAATACGGTAGATGCTTTATAGTATTTGACTATGGCTCATCCTGACATTGCATATGCAACTCATATAGTTTCCTAGTTTATGAATGCTCCTCGTAGAACTCACCTTCATGCTATCAAGCGTATTTTTAGGTACTTGGCGGGCTAACCACAAGGATTCATGTCGTTCCACCACTTATTGTGTTGTGTACTTTGGAACCAACCTTATTGCTTGGAGATCTAAGAAGCAACAAACGGTATCCAATCATCCACTAAAGTGGAATATCATGCTCTTGGCTATAATGTTGCTAAAACAATATGGATTCGAAAGCTGCTGCATGATCTGGGGATCACTATTTGCAACTAATTATTCTTTTGCAACAACGTTAGTGAACTTACATGTTTGATAGTCTAGTTTAGCATGGTTAATTGTTGCTGACTATCATTTTATATAAGAACGGGCTATTGCTAGAAATCTAGTTGTTCGTTGTATTATGGTTGTTCATTATATTCCTGTACGTTTTCATGTCGCGGGTATTTTTACAAGGGATTGTCTTCGAAACAGTTCTTATATGTCCAATCTATTCATGCATCCTCAATCAGATTAAAGAGACATAATAGATTGTGAAGAAAATAATGTAATTTTGCAATTCATTTGTTTGAAGGACAATAAGGTTTTATTTTTCTCTCACATTGTGTGCATGGACCCGCAAGTAGTAATCCATAACTGGTCAGACAATTAAGCTGGTCAAACAAAATCCTAATTATTATAGGGGAAAAAATGATGAACTAAAGGGGAATTATACTGGAGTCATGAATAATATCAACAGTGAAGTAACCACCAGCTCATTTGATTAATTGAATCTACCAACTATCTCTGTTTTTCAAAAAAGAAAAAACAAAAAGTTTGTCCACCAACTAGCAACTATCTATTCTATTTAAAAAAAATAATAATAAATTTGTTCCCAAAGCTCCCCCTATTTCTTGCTTAAACAAGGTTTTGCCTCCGTTTTGCTTTAGAATTCAGATTAGATATGATAGAAGATATATGGGGTTAGGATAGGGATAATTTTTGGGTACGTGAACCTTTGAATTAAAAAATGATATGATGAAAAAACAAAAAAAAATTTGATCACACAATTAATGTGATAAAATCAAGCTTTTAAGGCATGGCACAAGATATAAGGAGGGGATTTCATTTGTTGGCTCCGTTGTGTACATGTTCCCAACATTTAGGTGATCCTCCACTCATCATGTTTATGCATGCTAGGTAAGATAATTTTATTGCTTAGGTCCACAATCTTTTTCAATTTCCATTGATTCAGAGTAAAAATTTCTAGGATGATAATATTTTCCAAAGCAGTTTTTCAGGATTTACATAATGGTGATCAATATAACTCGTGATGTGAATTAGTAAGTGAGCATAACATAATGCAAACTTGTTGATCAAATGTGAAAATTTTCGTTCTAAATTTTTTTTCTCTTGAGGGATGGGGTGGGGTGTTCATCTTCTTCATATTGGTTCTAAGAAGCAGTTCTAGCTTCCAGTTTACGTATATTGACAGTCACAACCATAGCTCCCTTAATTAAGAACAACACATATCTATTTTGTTTGCTCCCTCATACCGTAGTCACTAATACAATTTTATAATTTAAAGGATAGTGAGACTCTAACCAAGAAATTATAATATTTATGACATAAGGTTCGAATGAATGACGTCCTCTACTGGGAAACAACTTTTATTGAAAGCTTAAAAGTGGAAATATTACAATAGAAATTGAAAAGGGACTTAAGCTACTAAGATTATCGGAGATGTTTGGTCATATATAAATGGAGAATCTCGACTTCTCTATTGCTCAAGTATTCTCAAATGACCGCATCTCTTTTCAGCACTCAACCTCTCCTTTTATAGAGAAGATGGACTACATAGGATGCCTTAATAGGTACAATATAGACTAATATTTTCACATGACTATAGTTGCCCTTACATGGCTATAGTAGACTGCATTATTTTACTGACTTGATACTTGATAAAATACAATAATAGTGCAACAACTTTTTAGAGTACTTAATGTTGACAAGACTAGCCATCCATATTGAGATTCTGCACGCCTATATCTCCACTAATGTTTTCCAGTCCATTGTTATCTAGATAATAATCAAAATCTTCACCAAGTTGAAGATGCTCTAAATCCCATCTTTCAAATAATTCATGAAGATATTTATTTTCTTTTTCTGATAAGAATTTTTCATCTCCAACATCGAAGAGATAATCAAAGACATCTTCTGAAGTAGTTCCTTCTATCTTCATATATTTGTTGAGATTGTTATGATAAACGAAAGTAGTACTTTCGTAATGCATTAGTGTTTTTCCTTGTTAAATTAGTGCTCGAAATTGATGATAAATGTTGTAACAAACAATGGCTCTCGCTGAAAGAGGATCATTAACTACTTCTTGTCATTCTAGAAACCATTCTTGTTGTTTATCATTGGGATCATCAAAATCAGCTAATTAAACCAGATAGTGAGCTGGTTTGTCCTTTCCATTTTCATTCTCAATTGCTGCACAATGTACCTTGACAAACAAACTTCTATTGTATGAAATTTTCATTGCACCATCCCGAGATGTGAGAATCCAACATATCCTTTTAAACATGCATTGTTGAAACCTTGTTAGTCTTGAGAAGAATAGGTGTTTTCGATCTTGGATTTCCATGGGCTAACTTACCATTATATATTCCTAGGCTTTCATGATGGGGTCATCCGAAGATATTAAATTTGTTGGGAATCTAACACCACCAACTCCATATCTATTAGGAAAGAAGATTTGTAGTACTCTATGACTCCCAAATATCATAAGAATAATTATGATAGTGGTTGACGTCCGCTGCATACTACTCGTTGAGCTGTTTTTCTTGAACATGGGAACTTATTGTTTCTTGAATATCACAAGGACACCTTAGATAATTCATTTGTAACTGTAAAAGGCTGAATCTTTGTACTGCCGGATAGGTTGAACACAATAGACCAAAGCATGATCTACTTTTTGTATGGAATTTCAAAATATCCATAAGGATTCTCCTAGAAGGAGAAACAAGTTTTAGCTGTAATGGCCTTTCATTTTGGATTTCCCCCTTTTCCAACATGAGTTTAGCCCTAATGTTCACCATTAACAAGTTCTCGAGTTAAACTATCTGCCAGCGAATTCTTCCATCCATATATATGTTCAATAGAGAACAAATTGATTAGTCCATAATTGCCAACACAAGAGTCGCTTGTACGTTTGCATATTTGATAAATTCTTTTGCATAAAACCAAGTATTTCTTTGCAATCAGTCTGAATAAGAAAAGTTGGGCTAAAAAGATTAAGAATTTTTCAATTCCCCGTATGACTACATGGATTTCTTTTTTCTATTGTGGGATAGTTGTATTCTGCTTTATTAAAACTTCCACTGCAATATTTGTAAAGCGTTTCTCCTTCTTCGATTTTGAGTACTGTACTCAAGTGCTCATTGATGACATTTGTCTCAAGAATTAAATCATATCCTTTATTAGGAAAATTAAGAACAAGAAATTTTTACACATCTGTTTGAAGTTTTGAACAATCTTTAAATCACTAGTGGTTCATGTCCAACTTACTTCTTTCATGAGTTTTTGCTGCAATGGATTTCTTAATTTAGCTAGATCTTTAATGAATTCTGAAGCATAGCTAAGACATTCAAGAAACCTTTCTAATTGCTTACTATCTTCAATCTTTTCAGGAAATTTTCTACTTTTTCTAAAATATGAGTTTTGTAGGATTATTTGTCCACCATTTATTTCTAGACCTAAAAACTCAGTTTCTTGTTCAGCATAAATACACTTGTTCTTACCAAGAATAATACCATGATCAATGCATCTTTGGATGATAGCTAAAACATCATTTTTGTGCTGTTCTATGGTATTAGAAAGACGAGGATATCATTGATGTAAATTAGACAGTAGTGATTAGGATTTTTGAAGATGTTATCCTTTCTTCTTTTAAAGTATTTGGGATGTATTTTTAAGACGAGATGGCACTAGCAGCGACTCATAATCTCCTTGAGGGGCACTAAAAGCAATTAAAGGAATGCTTTCTTCATCCATTTTTATCTTGCAATATCAAGTAATTTACATTTTAGTACATCGACCTTTGGTGTATTCATTTGCAGGATCAACTTTTTGAGAAAGTCATAATCACGTCCATTGAGTTATTGCAACTTTAACATTTGGGGAGCAAATCACTGCTGAAATTTATTCGAAGCTCCCACAACTTTTCATATTTGCAAATATAACCCCAATCCTTAAAAATTTACTTTCGAAAAATCAAAAATTGTTTGTGTGATATTCTACTCACTAATAATACTCGTAGTCCTCTTTCATATGGTATTAGAGCCACACGACCAATAATAATTAAGATAAAGCTAATTAACTATGATTAATGCTTAAATCATCACATGCTTGCCCTGATCCTAATTATTCACACATTATTTACTCACTGGAAGGTATTACCTCACTAGCACCTCAATTAAACTATATCACTGATACAGTTTTAGAATTAACAACAGAATTAGCTAAAATTAAGATTGAAGTCAAGGAGCTTAAGAATTAGTTAATTGTAGTCCTTCTTTCTCTTATTAACGAAGTTAGGCATAACGGAAAATCTACTCCAAGTATTAGTAGTCCATTTCAGCATAAATATCTTTTCTAGCACCCCAAAAAAACAAAAATCCATTTCCTTTACATGATATAAAAATCCAAAAAGAAGTAGGAGAAAAATTTGATGAAAAATTAGCTAAAAGGGAAGAAAAAGAAGATGGAGTATAAGCAATATACTCTTGAAGAGCTACAAAAGATGTTCGAGAACGAACAAAATCCAGAAGAATTAAACAAGATCATGAGCGCAATTAGTGATAAACATGATGTGTTGTCCAATGTTGATGAGGCGACAAATAATGTCCAATTAGAACAAGAAATATGTCAACAAATAAATCTAATTAAATTAGAAGATCTCAATGTATTACCACTAGAAGAAGTTATAAGAAAACTAAATAAAAAATATGGTAAAATGACTGTTGAAAATGAGATCAATTAGATTGGAGAAGAACTCAACTTGGGTGAAATGGAGACCAATCTTGTAATGTCCTCAGGTCATCGCTAGTAGATATTGTCCACTTTAGCCGAGACCTCAGGGTTTTTAAAACGCGCCTACTAGGGAGAGGCATCCAACCCCTTATAAAGAGGCCTTCGTTCCCCTCTCCATCCAATCTGGGACAAGTCCCCCTTGTTCCCTCCTGGTCAAGGGGGACTTGTCCCACATTGGATGGAGAGGGGAACGAAGGCCTCTTTATAAGGGGTTGGATACCTCTCCCTAGTAGACGTGTTTTAAAAACCGTGAGGCCTCGACCAAAGCGGACAATATTTGCTAGCGGTGACCTGAGGACATTACAAATCTAGTTAACAATGTTGTACCCATGCCTGAAAAATTTGGTGAACCTTCAAGAAGAAAATACACATTTTATAAGACCTAGGTACGTTCTAGCAAGACGTCCAACTAATTTTTCCTTTGGGTTCATCCTAAGGAAACTGCGACCTTTGAAGAAATTGGCTTTACCCCAATTAGCCAAACTGGCTATATCTTAAACATTGATGGAGCACGTAATAGAGAAGAAATATTTGAGCACTGGAAAAGAGGAATGAATAGTATCTTAAATATGAATACTGCATGGCAAAGAAAGATTAACAACATTGAATGATAGGACATACGATACCTAGAAAATTATATTGCTGAATTCGGTCAATATTATTACCAAATTGGGCATAATGAAACTAAACTTGGTATGTTCTACTACAAATTACCATATTTGATAAATTCCATAATCAATGAAAAATACATGGCATGACCTGAAAGAACAAATATCATTGGTACCCACTGGTTCAAGAATCTCTTATCTAAGAAAATGGGTCAATGATCAATGTCTTGATCTCCAGACGCTAAAGAAGATTAAGATACAGTTCTTAACTTGCTGGGATGGGCCTCACCAATGGGGAAAGGAACCTAAACAACGAAGGAAAAGAAAATTCTATAAGAAAAAGAGCTTTAATAAGCAAAGGGGAGAGAAATATAGAAGAAAATACTATAACAAACCAAGCCCTAAAAAATGCAAATTTTTTAGGAAAACCGCTTATTGTCCTGCGGAGAAAAACAACTGCAAATGCTGGGCATGCGGAGAAGTAGGATATTATGCTAATGAATGCAAAAATAGGAAGAATACAAGCTTATTGAAACCCTGAGAAGCCTAGATTATGTCGAGCTTAGTGAAGATGAGGCATTAGACCTAGCCCTAAGTAATAACAAAGGAATTGTTGAAATTATATTGGGTAATGAATATGAAGAAAGTGATTATGAAAAAACAAGTCATATGATGGAAAGTAGCTCGATTAGTCTCGGTGATCTTCAAGGAGAAGAGTTTGTTGTAGATAATGAAAACGAGGGCTCCTTCCCATAATCTAAAAAGATATGGTCTATAAAAAGTTTATCTTTCAATTAAAAAGCAAATAAATATGTGAAATGATGGAAGGAGATCTTGAGATAAAGGATTGTGAGCATTATATTGGAGAAGTTAATCTGATTACTTGGGAGAATATTCTTAAGTATGACAAAGATAGAAAGTATAGGTATATCCATGTTGGAAGTGTCCAAATTCAAATAACTCTATTACAATATTTTGGCAAAGATATTGATCTATATGCTCTGCTTTGTGATATAAGGCATACCAAATTTAATAATCAAATTGTCATAGGGATTAAGACCAATTTATGTAATGGATCAGTAGGATTCAACTACCGACTAGGATATTATGTGAATCTAAAAGATGAATTTGCTAAAAGCTTTTTATCTCTTAAGATAAAAGCAGTTGGGATGGATATGAAAAAGAGGAGGATATCCATTGGGGATATTCTGAAAAATTATCTACAAATTAGATAATACGATATATCCAAAGACTAAGGTAACAATGATAGAGGCAGAAACATTTGAAAGTCCTACCCCTATGCAAAAGATCTAGAGGATTAAATCCAATCTTCAGGAGATAAAAATTGATCATTCATAGATATCTAGCTTTGCCAACCCTACAAAGATTAATACGAAAAATGTAATAAAAATTGATGAGGAGGGTAAAATCATCATTAAACCCCAATTATTAAGAAGCATGAGTTCAAGATCAGATTGGGGAGAAGGATCTTCATCAGCTAAAAAAGAGCTTGAAGAAGATGATATAATTAGTATGACCAGTGAAATGAGTAGAATCAGTTTTGAGTCTGCGAGACCCAGTGTAGTATGAGTCTAGATAGAAAGGTCATAGGATACAAAACAAGAACTGTTAGTGAACCAATTTATGAAGATGAATTAGTCAAAAACAAGACTATGAAGATATGCTATGTATTCTGTTCTAGTATTTGGGATATAATTATGATTAAATCGTCTTATGCAAATCCTAATCGATGATACCTAAGTCTACTGCTGGTTGTTCTTCAATTAAAAGTTCACAATATGTGTTCGGTTTTGATCTTTGTCTATTATAAATAGTGTCTTTTATTTTCAATTGCATCTGCAATGAAGCCCGTGTGAACCTAGAATCTCACCTCTTTAATCAGAACTTTGGGGATGCAACTGGGTTCTCAGTTTGGGATAAGATTGGGGTTGTGCATTGTTTAGCTATGGAATTGGTAATTTTTTTTTTTCATTTGAATTTGTCGGATGCCCTTTGTTGTTTGATAAATTTTGGTGGGTTCAAGTTTATTTTGTGGCATTAATACTCAAATTTGAGGGGTTGATAAGATAGTAATGGAATTGCTTCTTTGTCGTGTGCCTTTCGGATTCCTAAATTGGTTCAGAAAGAATAGTATGAATGGATAATGAGAAGTGGTAGGTATTCAACAATGAGGGGGAACTATATGTTGCAATCACATTGGTTTGAAGAATACAATTATTTTAGCTAAAATGGCTGCAAAAAAGTTGGCCCTTGCTCTAATCTAGTTGATATCTATGTCTAGTTTTTAGTATTACTTCCTTTTGTTGGTTTTTGATGTACAGTTTGAGTTGTAAAAGATGAAAATTATCCTCCTTCCCTAGCCCATTTCCCCCAAAAAATTAAAAATTAAAAACCAAACACGAGAAAGGGGGAAGATTAAGGAGTCTTGAAGGGGGAAGGGGGTGGGAACGGAGGAAGGACATGAGCATTTGTTGACTATTATTTGTTGTGTCTTTGACTGCTAATACTTGTGAATTGCTTTATCGTGATGCCTTCTTTATGTTGTTTTTCTTGATCTTGTTGCTTTTAGTGACATCTAAAGTTCAAATACTTGGTCCATCTTTGAGACACATATAGGATATAATGACATTGATAGAGGTTGATTACTTTCATGAGTTTCCTTTGCAAGTCGTTCCTATATGTAATTATGTTAGCTGTTAAATATGCCTTATAATGGGAATCTTCAATTGAATTCCTTCGTTTGCTAGAGATCATCTCCTTTTGATCATGAAATCTCTCTCTCTTGTTCAATATACTTAGCATTGGTCCTAATGTGCAAATAGGCGTATATAACTTCTTATATGACCAGGAATTTGCTTGAAGAGGTTTATATTCTTCAACCTTTGTCTTTTCTGTATTTATTTCTAGTGGAGTGTATGCACGGGCTATGGGATGAGGTGGTGAGGTTGTCACCACAAGCTCATGCCATAAGAGATATGGAGTATGGGTGCTTCGAAGGTTAATGTAAATCATTTTCTGTATTTTTTGCTCTAGTATGATAGAATAGTAGTAAGTATTAATCCTTAATGTGAATCTTTCACGGCAAATTATGTATGTGCAGTGTTTGCAGGATAGTCTGCTAACTCCATTTGTACCCTTTGCCCAGCCATCACCACAGCTACCCTCACTAGTTCTCAATATTACATAATGCCTTACCTCAAGATAAGCCCTTCAATGTCTTTTCATGAAGAGAGTTGTCTCTATTACGTAGTGCCTCACCTCAAGGATAGTCATGCTCTCCTATACTGAAGGTCGCTATTTCTTAATTTAGATGCTAAATATGATTCACTAATTTGATCTCGTGTAGTTTATGTCCATTGATGGGTGTGTTTTGTCAGTTGGATTGGGCTCATTATGAGATGCATGGAATGGATTTATGTTTATTGTTTGATGTATTAATTTGTTGAGTTCTGATCTTTTTCTATTAAGCATATTTTAGCTAAAAAGGTGTTTTGAGAGGGCTTGGTTTGTATGGTTAAGGATGTTGCTTTGTTCATATCTGTAGCTTAAATCTTGTCTTATTGCTATGTTCCTTGTGTTGAGGATTCTTTTTTCACCTATGTGTTTTTCTATTTATTGCTTTTGCACACTGTTTCCTTGAATTTCAAATAGCTTAGCTTGTGCCGTAACTACAGTGGTCTGTAAATTATATTTGCAAAAATTGGTGAAAATCGCAGTGAAAAATACTTGAAATGTTTTATATATTTGAAGTCCGCCTAATAGAAAACTTGAACTATAATAAAGTAACATAAACCTTCAATCTTGTTATGTGATATACGATAGCCAATAGATGGATTCCTTTTGATTGGCAGCCAAGCATGTCTCCCACTTGTTGATATCAATGAGAAACTTGTCTCTTTGAGAACTTCACATTTCTGTAAGAGATAATGTTTAGAAGTTAACCTAATGATACAGTCGATCTGGATTTAGAAAAACGAGTTACTTTACACTTTATCTTGACAAATACAGCTTTCTGTTATTAGTTAAAGTTTGATTTGTCATACTATAATATATTTTGCCTAATCTTTGAAGCTTGATCATGGAACGAATATTTCAAGTAGACAAGAAGAGTGTAAACCACACAATCGTAGTTTGCAAAGTCATCGTATCTAATGTCTTGGGAATCACGTCGCTGAAAACTTCAAAGCAAGCACAGAGATCAAACCGGATGGAATTCCTGTTACTTCCTGAAGATTGATTTGGTGTCTTGGATGTTAATGGTATATGACATCTAAGTTTTCTCTTATAGTAAAAATGTTCCTTGGATTGTAGCTATTAACATCGTTAAATTAAACTAATCTAGCAAGTATCTCTCAATCTCCCTGAATCGCGTAAAATGCAAACTAATCTAGCAAAGGCATCCTTTCCCATGCGAAGCTCATTGCGACGATCTTGCTCCCCTTTTTGTGTAAGCCTACTCAAGTGAAGTTGACGACGAATATCCCCTTCACCATTTTTGGAAAGTGGCCTATCAACAAGACTCTTAAGACATGTAAGAGAGGCGACCAGAGTAGCCGCACATGCGCCATAAACAACAACGCTAGCCGCTGCCCATTTTCTAAGCTTCTCCCACTCATCTATCTATAGAATAGAACATAAGGGTTAGACATTTATCAACAGAAGTACTGCCACTACTAATTGTACCCACATTCGCGATATACTTTCTAAAAAGAGGGAATAAATAAACTTCACTGGACAGCTAACTAATTACCTCAATAGATAGTTAACTAAAAAGAGGGAATAGATAAACTTCACATAAATTGCCACTACTACTTGTACCCATCAACATGGCAATTAGTAAGCAAATAGCTTCACTAGATAGTTAACTAATTACCTCAGATTCTTCATCAACATTATCTGGCGGATTAGATAAACTTCGCCAAGGTCTGAAAATCACGTCTTGATTACCAATGTCATCCCCAATCTGAGATGATTCAATAGATGGACGCTTCAAATTTCTTCTTATAGATGATTCATCGGCGCCTGAGCGCTTGAGAGAGGAGCCAGTGGGCACTTTGGGGCGATGGACATGAGGTAGTGAAGTGTTCCTTGGCTTGTTCGATGCCATGGACTGCAAAATTTAACCAAGGCATTATCTTAACCAAAACACAACCACAACCACAACCAAAAATCAGCAAATATGAAGACAACCCAAAGTTTGCCAGTGATGTTCCAAGGTTCAATTTTCCAAAGCAGAAGAATAGATGCAAAATTGTCAATCAAGCCAAGACAATCTGGTAACTCCATAGGCAACAAACAAGGACTAGAAATGCAAACAAGCAACACAAGAATTACAAGCAACACAAGGAAGAACCTACCCTTCCCGATTGCAAATGAACAGCAAGAACAGCAACAGTAGCCCACTTCGTGAACACTCTCTTCAATCAAGCCATAACCTCCAAGAAGAAGAAATCATCAAAATCCTCCTCTCAGTCGGTCAAGGAAGAAGATTAACTCATTTCTAATGCATCCTTCAGCATAAACAACCCAATCTCAAACAGTCTACGAAACCCTAGATCGCTAAAAAAGAGAGAGAGAGAGCTCTACTTGAACCTACCATCAGCCTATAAACATTTGTGGTATCACTGGAATTCATTACACCTTATGCCCCTATGTTTGGGAACTCAAACAAAACCCATATACCCCAAAAGCCTCCTCTGCAAGTGAGGTAAGTGACGAGGGAGAAGACGAACCAGAGGCAAAGGACAAATTTCTCCAAAACCCATATACCTCTAGCAAAAAAAACACGAAGAACTCTCCTGGCAGAGGACAAATTTCACCAAAACCCAATCTTCAACCCTCAAACCCTAGATCGAGAGAACAAGAAAGAGAGCGAGA
>JACYFF010031958.1:33157287-33296636 GCA_017589665.1 Selenicereus undatus | reverse complement strand
TTTCTGCTTCGTTCCTCTGTTGCGATGGTATGGCAAAATGATTAGCTAAAATGGTTGTGGAATTACGCACATTTAATTTGTTGATCTAGCTACAAATTTAAAGGTAGTTAAATGAGTGGATTCAATCTCTACTTTTCATAGGTCAAAGCTACTGTTTTGTTTGATAAATTCTGTTTGAGTTTTAATTTTATGCTAGTTTAAGTTCTGGCAATCTAATTTCATATACCACCCATGAGGATGACACTCATAACCACTACAACGATAAACCGTTCGCTAGAGAAAATTATAACATATTCACAAGAACTTTTCCTTTTTTCCTATGGAAGTCTCTATCTTCAATTTCTTTTGGGAAAAATCTTGGGCAATGTCCCTATGTTTTCTCATAGGGTAAATGTCTTGATGATCTCTCAAATGCGTAGTTCCATTTCTAGATTCACCTCCAAGTGTTTTCTTACAATATTTACAAATAGCTTTCTCTTTACCATCCTAACCTTGAGGCAATAATGTGCCCAAACTTCCGAGATGAATTTTCTTGTCTTTCCCAATTGTCATGTTGTTCCATCATACTCATCACATTTGGAGTTCCACAAGAATCAACATTAGGTCCGGTGTTGGAGTTGAATTTTCATTTTGTATGTCTTTATTTGTGGAAGAAGGAGATGGGTTAGGGGGACCATGTGGGTGGGGGCCACTAGCTATTAGTTTGTAAACAATGCGACTTTTAGCACTTACAAACAACCAAAATCAATCAAAAATTAAATAGACAATATACAGAAACTAGGGGGCAAAGGAACAGTGGGCTCATAGCTCATGTCTAAGTAGCACATACACTCTACTCATCGTTCACATCTGGCATGAATTGTATATGTGTCGAATACAAGAATCAGTTCACATTTTTTCAACTCCAACAGTACAAACAATTTGCGATGACCAACACAAAAAAGCAATTGCAAGTGATGAACAAACACAAAAGTTAATTAAACATTGAACTTCTACATTGTGTGTTGTATCCAATCCTTCCAACAGATGACATGCCAACATACCAATGGTATTGGGGACGGCAAATTCAGAGTTGGAAAAAAAAATCAAAAAAGCGTTACCGTCAAGGGGCTGAGAGATCTTAGAACAAATCTCAGAAATAAAATATAGAAAGAAAGTAAGTCAGCCGTGGCAACAGGCAGTGAGGGTCAAGGGGCTGAGAGTAGATCTTAGGAAAACAAAAAACAAAAAAAGAAGAAGAGATGTCAGATGCATTAGCGTCAAAGGGTTGATAGCAAATGGGCACAACGGAAAAAGATTCACGGCGGCAAGGCAATAGTACTGGGCACGGCAAAATATTCACGGCGATGTCGAGGGATAGAGGTGGTGGCTCACGTTATCAGACAACGAGGGGTAGGGGTGTCTCGTGAGGTGAGGGCGGTGAGGAGCTGAGGGCTTGAGGCAGAGATCAGAGAAGGGCTGAAGGGCAGTGTTATGCGAATGAAGAAGAGGAAGGAATAAGGAGATTTGAATATCAGGAATTACATTATATACTTAGGGTTTTTGCCAATAAATGACAAGGATAACCCTATAATTTTTTGTAAAAAAAAATTTAAGTTGAGGTTGTTTTCATAATTTTCATAATTTTAATTATACCCCGTCCCTATTCATGTCCCCGTCCCTGCTCAGGGATTGATTTTTCGCCCTGTCCCCGTTCCCATCCCTGTTGGGGATAGGATTTTTCCCCACTTCAGGGCGGGACCCTGACGAGGACGGGGATTTCCTGTCTAATTGTCATCCCTCAACCCAAGGCCTCTTCAACAGCAACTAAGGGTTTAGCCAAGGCATCAACTCTCTTTCCTTGGCATACCTGTAGTTTAACATAATAATAGCAATAATGTAAATAACAGAAATACCACAAAACAAATCTCAGACTACCAGTAGACGTCAATCCATCTATCAGAGAATATGAATCGTCATCGCCACCAGAAGCCTTCACTAGCGGGTTGCTAAACGTCGATCATCTGGCGACGTTTAGGAGGGGCGGATGGGGGGATGAGAATGCGCGTCGGGGGGCGGGGGATATGCTCCCGACGGGCCGCCTGGGCCTTCCCTGCCTGTCGCTGCAACCGCTGGTCTCCAGCTCCGATGGCCTTCAAATCAGTCGGTCGTGGAAGGGGAAGGGTTTTAAAATTAATTAATTTATTTATTTAAAACTTTTATTGCAATTTAAAAAGTGAAATTATTTTACTCCTCCAAACATAGCATCCATAAATTAATTTTATTCCATTTTTATTCATTTTAAAAATATAATTTTAATTTCAAGAAATAATTAGAAAAATCAACGGTTCATATCTAATCATATCAAATGTACGATGTGTATTGGGAATTACGATAATTGCCATAATTCCCGCTTGGTGGAAATTACTTTTGCTTTCCCCTAATATATTAATCTAAAAATATATTTAGCTCATCTAGTTTATGAATAATAAACAAAATAGTTTAATTAACTGGTAATAATTAGTATAAATTTTTATTAAAAATTTTTAAAATGGAACTGGCATTATACAAGGAGATGTCAAGTTTCAATAATTTTCACACAAAATTATATAGAGTTCGCAATATTGACAACAATCCTTAAATTTTATTCTATTTTAATTTTATATTATTAATATCCCATGATAATTTTTTTATGAAAAAAGAAAAACATAATTGTGTAGTAGTAATTAAAATCTAAATATAACTACTGCTTTTTTAAAGATAACATGTATAATTGTTATGTTAGGTTCGGAGCTAACTTGCCAATATTCAAACCTAATGAAATTTGCCACGTAGGTATGAATGTTTCTTAGATACATCTATTAATATATTTATAGATAAATAAATTAGCCAAGCATGTGATTATAAAGAGTCCAAAAATCCTTTATTTAAATGGTGTGTGAAACTTGCACGAGACGTACATACGTAATTGGTCATTTGGCAATAAATTAAAGCAAAAATAATTAAAAGAGCTTAATGTGCTACTTGAATTTGATTACACATGGAATTTGATCAGATTAAACATGCATGACAAGTGGCACATTAATGTACTTTTGCATGTGGTCTTGTGCATGAGCTTCCTCATGATATACTGGGGACACTTATGGAAATGAAAATTGATATTATAACCTCCCTAAGATAATTCAGATTCCAGTATTCCACCCTATTAAATGATGAGGGAGATTTGGATGCATGTTTTCAGCTAATTCGCAAGGAAAGGGATATATATATATATATATATATATATATAGGAACATCTCTAAAAAAGGCAAAGGAAAGCATAAGTTAAGCACTCTGAACTAGTAAAGCCTTTGAACTTTTACCTACCAAGAGGTAGGGTCATGAGGTTAGGTATGAATCCATATGAGAGAATGAGGTACAAATTGAATAAGCTAACATATAATTTAAGCTATATGTGATGCATGGAATTTATATTTGTATTAATTAAAAAAATAGCAATTGGTTGTTTTTGGTATTGTTGCACTAATAAAAAGTGGATAATATTGCTTTATTCATGTCGTTGTTGGAACTTAATGTAGTTGTAAATTTCAATCCCTTCCTTACCCAATGTATGACTCCCCAAAAAAAAAAAAAAACTACTCAACTTTATTTATTCCCACAATTCATAAAAATCGCTAAACTTTAAATATAGCATAAAAAATCACTCAACTTTGATATTGGATGCAAATGATCGCAAAACTTTGTAATTATTACATCCTATAACTTGTTAAATAAAGAAAATTTCAAATTTTTTTAATTTCTAAGCGTAAATAGTTATTATTTTTTGGAGGACAAAAAAGATAGGGCAAAAAATTAGAAGATAATTAACAACATATTTAAGTACAATTTATGATCAATGAATAGTTGAAAGATGAAAATATCAAACCCGCAAGTAACATCATCTATACAAAAAGACAAATAAAATTTTTTGATCCAAAAACTTAATAGACTATAACTACTAGTCAGGATACTATTTTGTTCTTAGGTCCTCTTTATCTTGGAAGGACTGGAGGCATTAGCATTCTCTTGCTTCCTTGTTTTTGTTACTATCACAGGATATTGAATATTCTACTATTTTAGTTATCAATAAACCTTAGATAATTTTATGTGTCACGTTAATTGTACTCATAAAAGAAAAAAAAATCCTCCCTTTTTGGCCTTCCAAACAATTTGGAATTATTTTTCTTAAGAAACAAAAAATAATTTTTCAATTTCTTTGATTAACAAGGTCGGTATACAACATAAAGTTTGGCAGATTACTCATATACAATGTTAAAGCTTGATAATTTTTTAAAACCTTCTTAAAGTCTTAAGATTTTTAAGAACTTTGAAGAAAAGTTTGGCAATTTTTAAATGTGAAGGAATAATTGATAATCTTTATATAATAAATGCTAAACTGGGTAAAGTGCTCACAATTGAGGAATTCTAGAATACTGCATGGAGAGTGATTTGTGGAGCTTCAGTCGATAGCAATCGTAAATTTAAACTCGATAGTGAATCCTGACCGTTGAATTACTTACATTATTTTAAAAAATTAGAACTTCACAACCTTCACGTGTCTCCCCCCTCTCTCTCTTAAAGTCATCAGTCAAATACTCAAATATGATATCAAGTAACTGCCATGTGGACGTTTCTCTCCCTTCTATCTCGCCGCCCTCTCTGTTTTTTTGAAACCACCATGCCTCACACTGAGAGCCCTTTCTCTAGCTGATTCTCTATCCTCCTCCTTCCCCTCAGGCAACCAACTCTTCTTCTCCCTTCCCCGTCTATCAAATTTCAATTCAACTTATTCTATCTTTATTACCCTTCCTACCTCACCCAAATTGCAAACTTTGGGTGCAGAATGCAACAATTACTATAATTTTTTTTGGCTAAATTCCACTGCATTACCGGTTGTATTGGGCTTTTAGAAAATCACCAGGAACCCTATTTGTTCTTTCTAGATATGGGAGTGCTCCTTTGCTGACACTTTTAAGGTATGCCTCTTCTCCCCGTCAAATTTGGTTCTTTTTCAAATCTTTGTTTATAAACCTTTAGCTCGAGTAAAATTATTATTGCAAGATGACAATAGATTACATATGCTCAACATTTGAATATGGTTCGACATGGCAGACAGAAAGTAGGTTGGCATTAATGACCTATGGTATGGTTTTTTCATGTTTTG
Source organism: Selenicereus undatus (assembly GCA_017589665.1). Lineage (NCBI taxonomy): Eukaryota > Viridiplantae > Streptophyta > Magnoliopsida > Caryophyllales > Cactaceae > Selenicereus > Selenicereus undatus. Next base: position 33,291,454 of record JACYFF010031958.1, on the reverse strand, counting down.
CATTTTTCTTTCCTTCTAATTTATGCATGCAATTTCTTTGTTTGGAACTTTGTTCTTGATTTCTTTCCCCCAAGTTGTTTAGATGTCAATTTGCTGTCCTCTTCAGCAATTTCAATATGTTGTACTTTTAATTTCCAGGCACAAGTATGGTGGCCCAGAAAATGGGTTGTTAATGAGTTGGAAACCGTTTCTGCATTGGTATGGAAGGAATTCAATGGAGGTAAACCTCGACACAAATAAGATTTTGTCATGGAAGAATTTGCCGATCCATCGCCATCCCTTTGTCATCGGTGAGATTTTTTTTTTTCAATTGTTTTTTTCACAAAGAGTTATTTTGATTTTAAATTTGGTCATTCGTGAGGAGTTTTGGCTATCACAGTTTGCAACGAAATATGGGTACATATGGAATGTCTCTCTCTCCTTCATCACTGCGATTTTTCTTTTTTATTTGCCGATAATTTGATAACTGGTTCATGATTCTGGTGTCTGAAATCATTTTAGGTATGTTATTGGTTCATGATTCAGGGTTTTTTTGTTGTTTTTGACAATTGCTTTATGAATTTTTTAATTTGGTTTTTCAGTCTAGATTTAGATTTAGTTAATTCGATCGGAGTTTGGCACACAATAAGTGGTTAATGATTTCAACTCATTTTTTAATTTGTTTATTCATTTTAGGTGGTGACTTAGACATTAATTATTTTTACCTTATAAATGATTGGTTATTTTTTTATTCTTATGAATTTTGGATTTGGATTTTGATTCCTTTATCTCACATTGTTGATAATCGATTCAAATCTCTGGTTTGTATTGATTTTGAATTTTTGGTTAACTGGAAAATTAGTGCATGATTTTTAGATGAGGATTTGGGAAGGGGCCGGTGTTTGTGCCAAAAATATGTTATTTTTACGATACTTTTATACTTGATTTATGCTCATTGTAATCATTATTTTTAGGTTTTAATTTGATTTTATTTGTTTTGTAGGTTTTGAACAAATGCGGAAAAAAAAGCGGAAAAAGAGATGAAAAATGCTGGCAACGAAGAAATTAGGTCGAAAACTCAAAGTCAACCTCGAGCCCATTTCCCCTTAGCCCGAATATAGAAAAGCAAAAAATTAAAAATTAAAAAAAAACCTAAAATCTACCCAGCTGCCCTAGCCCCGCGTGCAAGTCACATGACCCTCATCCCCCCCCTTAATTTTCTCTCACCTCTCAGCTACCTTCTATCTCCTAAAAACAAAAAACCCAAAACGCCTCCTCATTTCTCTCACCTCTTTCTCAACCTGCATATGAGAACGACCCCCCTATTTTCGGTCCACCTCTCGATTCCACACACCACCATGCACATCTCCACCAGTCTCGCCTGAATCGCACGCAACACCACACCTCAACACCATCCATGGTATCTAGAATAGAAGAACCAAGATTGAAGGTGTGGCAGCATAAATAGGGAGTGTGGGGGAAGCTAATGGCATCAGTTTTTGACATCCATCTTCAATTAGTCTCGAGTTGTCCTTAATTCCCCTTTTGATTCTCTATTTAGTTCTCTCAATTTCATAAATTTTCTTTTAGTTTTGAGGTTGTAATTTGGCGATTCGATTAATCAAACTGGAGTTTGAGTCCATCTTCTTCTCCATTTGTGACTGATCTTGATTTATGTTTATATTTTTGGTTGTGGAATTTCACACAAGTTCGAATTAAATTTGGTCTGCTCATAGTTTTTGATTATTGAGCCCTCTGTTTTTGTTTCGTGTGAGCCTCTGTTTTTTCTTTTTTTTGGAACGCTCCTTGCATTTAATACTTTTCTTTTACTCTGTGTTTTCTCTTTAGTGTTGTATCCCTCACAACCCTTCAATTTTCTTTTCTTCTCCTCTGACACCTCCTCTGATTCTTAGTGCTTTGTTCAGAGTGGGCCCTCCCTCTTTCCCCCTTTTCATTTCTAGCCTTCCTATTAAGCGTGCTGTAATTGTCCAAATTGTGGATTTTTGTTTTCTTGTGTCAACGATATCTTAATTTTCAAGTGGTGTTACTTTGTGTTTTTTGTTTCCATTAGGTATCTATTTGCTTTAATTCATTTTTCCATATTCTAGCTTTAATTTGTGTGATCTTTAGCATCCTTTTCATTTTTGACCGATTAGGAACTATTCATTTTATTATTTTATTGTTCTATTTTACATTCTTCTTTTCCTAATTTAGTGTAATTAGTATTTATATTGGGTTATTATTTTCTTGGGTTTTATTTAGTTGGTTAGTTGTTGTCAATAATTATTATTTAACTTTTCCGAGCCCAAAGAAACAAAAGCTAGAAAAAATTTGTCTGGCTTTTTGTCTCCAGGTGGCGAAAAGCAAATAGGCTATTTAATCCTAGTATTATTATCTTCTTAACTCAATTTATAAGTTCAACTATTAATTTTTTTAATTTTCTTTTGGCTAAAGACATTTATAGTTTAGCTAAAGTGGTTACTCTAACACTATCATCTTCGTGGGAACGTCCCGTATTTGTCGGACCATACTGCAAGTTAGACACCATGCACTCATGGTTACTTTTTATATCAATAGTTGGGTGGTGGGGTGTAGGTTTCTCTAAGAGCTGAGAATGACCCAGGAGAAGGGGGGAGGGGCTGGTGTAGAGACTAGAGAGAGATGTTGTGTAGTATGCTAGACTAAATGCATTTGATGACTTATATCTATATATCTATAGGTTTTTTTTTTTTTTGGAGAACACCTACCCCTCTTGCTGGTCTTTTTTTTAATAAAAAAGGACATTAGTCAATTCAATAAAATTGTAATTTTTCTCATGATTATAACTTCACGAGAGTTAAGTCTCACTGGAATCAACTTCATATAATCCCCTTAATGGCATAATTCTCTTGATATATTATCTGTTTGTTTCTTTGGCTTAATGGTGTATGATTTGTGAATGAGAGGTTGAGTTTGATAATTATGTTTGATTGAGTTGCATATATATGGTGCCATTTCTGTATGTGAAGTCCTTTAACATGGTGGTTCAAGAGCTAATTTGAAGATGCTATTCATTTCCTTTACATGTATTCATATTCATTATTTTTCTTTATTTAGCTTGCTAAATATGATAAGTTTTTTTAGATCTAGTTTGGGATGGTATCTATGACTTAAAATATGTAATGTTAGAATATGTTTGAAGGCATGGAAATGTTTTTGCACGACAATGATGGAGCTGAGGATGCAATTGCTCTACATGATTTTATCCTAATTAGAATGAAATCCCCTCCCGGGCGCCCCCCCCGCCCATAAAAACCCTCAGTGTCCCCCTCTTCCCATGTAAATCTCAAAATTTATTATTTTTTACTATAGTTTTGTTAAATGTCCTCATTTAACTTGATTGCGTTTTTTAGGTTCATTTATGTCGGTACATTTATGTCGAAACAACATGAGGGATGAGGATGAAACAATTATTGTCCAAGTGATTGATACTTGCAAGAAACTAAAAGTGTATTCAATAGCCCCTATACCAAATAACACTACTTGGCGTTTCAGTACTGTTTTGTGTTTCGAAATCAATGTAGATCATTCTATCTTGGGACAATCATGGTGTATGATTTTGTTTGCTAATAGTGTACAATTCTCTTTTTTGTCCCTCGCGTAAAAATCAACAAATCGCCATTGTTATTTCATTGTTGAATGCCAATTTACTAACATGAAAACGAAAAATTGTACATATCTTTCACTTTTCCTCGTCATGATATCAATTTATGAGAAATATGTTCATAAGACTGTTTAGTTCTGTACATGCTGTAATCAAACATCACCACATTATGACACTTATATACTGAACAATATATAACGTATATTCAACTCCCTCAAGTGGCTAAAGTGAATGAAGTTTGATTTGGTCTCAAGGTAGCATGAAGAAAGTTCTGGGATAAAATTAATCAGAAAAAAGACTGGATATTCACTCATATGTGTAAATGTCATTGCTGTGCTAATTGCTGAGTATTTTTAAAGAATATTAAGATTTATTGTTTCTAAGTATTAGAGTTTGAGTTTGTAATTTTTTTTTACATTAAAAGGGATGAAAGCTCAATATGCCAAATCAATTAGTGTGGCTAATCCCAGGTAGCATCAAACAGTTTTGGGTGGGTTGTTACGCTAATCTACAATCCAATGTACATTACACTTTAGCAATGAAGTATGTTTGGATTTTGATGTTAAAAGATAAAAAAAACTATTTGGTTTTAGTTGTGCAAACTTTCCTGACTTTAAAAATCTTATATATTATTATTTTAAGTCCAATAAACTAAAAATAAAGATGCATTTTTTCAACCAAAAAAAAATACTAAAAGATTATAATATTCCATGCATAGCACGGGTCCACACTAGTATTCAAAAATAAAAATTAAACACGAAAACTAAATGGATGGAAAAGATATATATGTGTTGAAAATATAAATTTGAAAAAGGGAAGGAGGGGGGGGGGGGGTTACACCGTTGTGGATTGGAGGTGTCGGTAAAGTAATACCAAACAATAAAGTGCCTACCAAGTATTATTGTTTGTTCTATTTTCATAAAGTTGGAGCTTATTGTATTAATATGTTTACGCTTACATTGTTGTTTCTCTTTCATTGTGGACTTCTTGTAACTTCCTTCCCAACCCCCCCCCCCCAAAGAGAGAGGGAGCAAGGGGGTAAGTATGGTGAATCTCCTACAGCTTTTGTACATCGACAATGAATTAATTAGCAAATAAATGGTATTAATATTAAATTTAATAATTTTCTAACTATCATCTATTATTAAACTTATACAAACTTACAATTTATAAACACAGTTCTAGTTATGTTAATTTGGCCAATTAAAGACATATGATGGAGTACGTAATTTAAAGCTTATAAATTATAGCCATATTTACAGATGTTGTTTGAGCTAATTAACCCTGACATGTAACGCAATCTCGAATGGGAAGTATTGGACTATATGGATAAATTTGAAAATAAAAGAGCGTTGTTTGAGCTAAAAATGTGCTATTTTTAAGGTACTTTTTCACCGGTTTTATGCTCGTTTTAATAATATTTTTTTTAGGTTTTTAACTTATTTTATTTTATTTTGCAGATTTTTAATAAATGTGGAAGAAGGGCTGAAAATGGCAGAAAATGCGAGAAATGTGGGGAAAATGATGGGAATTCAAAAACCGGTCCAAAATTCAAGAAAACCGGTCCAAGCAGCAAAAGAAAAAAAACCAGACCGGTCCAGCAAAAAACCGGACCGGCCGGTTCAGAAAATCCGGTTCAGTTGAACCGGTTCAGTACTTAAACACCCCCCCTTTTCCCTTTCCTCGCATCTGCTTCTTCTCTCTCACCGAAACCCGACCCAGAACCCTGCTGCTCGACAGACCCTCGATCCAACCCTCACCTCTTCGCTCTCCCTCTCCCCACCTGCTCCTCTTCGTCTCCCTCCTCGCGACGGTTACGGACGGTTACCAGTCGTCCATCATCCTCACCATCTTCAAGTCATCAATTCAAGAGTTAATGGAGGTAATTATTGGGGAAGAAGAAGAGTTGCATTCGAGGGCTACAAAAGGAGGCTCGCGACGCCATTGAAGAATTTATTAGGTAATTTTAGGTAGGTAATTAGGAGTAGATTAGGTTTAATTTCGTTTAGGTTTAGTTTAATTTCGCTTTTCATTTCAAATTCATATTTGATTTTCAAATTAGGGTTTTCGATTTTCACATGTTAGGGTTTCGAATTTCAGTTGTTGAGTTAGGATCTCATGTGATTAGGCTTAGTGTTGCTAAATTGGAGTTGTAATTGCAAGAAATTTGGGCCAATTCGAGTTCATTCGAATCCCCCACCCCTGTTCGTGTTCTCTGTTTGGCTTTGTTTTTGGAACGACTGGCTTCAATTTGGGCATGGTTCCGATTTGCTTTCGATTATACAACTTTCAATTCTGCTTTTGGTGCTATGTTTTTGGCTCGATTACTTTCTTGTCGTGTAGCCTTTGTGAGTTTGCTTCCCTTCCTGTTTCCATGAATCCCGTCCCCTGCTACTGTTTTTGCTCTTTGGTTTTGGTTGATGTTTGATGCCCAGCTTGGGTTCGTTCTTCATTGATTTCGGTTCTGACAATAGTTAAATTTCGGTATGTTCTTAGTTTAGTGTCCTCCGTTTTTGTCTCGAATAACATTCTGATTTGATTACTTTAGTTGATTTAGTTGTGTGTAAGTGGCTTTGTGGTGATTGATGATGAATGTTGCCTAGGTTTGGAATTGCTCAATTAGTTAGCTCTGCCGAAAGTTGCTAGTAAGGCTTAGTTTAGGACGTTTAAATTCTCAGTTAAAAGCAATTATTTGATTAGTAGTTTAGGTGAGGCAGTTGATTTAGTCGTTTAGATGAGTTTAGTTGAATTAGGTTATTAGATTGTCTTAAATAATATCATTTAGTGTAATTAATTAGTTTAATTGTTTCATTTTAAATGACCATAATCTAAACATCTTCCCTGTGGACCGACCCTCAAAGTATTATGACTGACAATCGTGTGCTTGAGGTTTCCTTTTGTCTTTAGTTTAGTTTTCACCACTTCAAGAAAACCACCTACAAGCGTCCATGCACAAAGCAATTGGATGAATGAATTCCTTGAAATGAAAATTTTAGTTTGGAATATATAGAAATTGCTTTGGTTGAGCTAATTTGGGAAACCTGGAAATTTCCTGTGTGTTGGAAAACCTACAAAACAAAGAGAAGTTATTTTTTCCCCATAAAGAGCCTCTAAGGGCAAAGTTGGAGAGGGAATTATAGTAGGGAGAGTTGAATAGCTTACATTGGAATTACTGACACTTAGGTCCCTAAGTTTAAGGGTAACTATTTTTAGGCCCTTACTTTTTTAAAACTAATTCTGGGATAGCCTATGTTTTCTGAAAACTAATTTTTAGGTCCTTTCTTCTTACTATTTTGTCCTTGAACTTTTACAAATTGCAGAATAGTTCATGGAATAGGAAAAACGTGTAAATAAGTTATTTTTATGGGTTTTTTCAGAAAATATGCTTGTTTTAACTGATTTAACTTCTTATAATGACTTTACTGGTACTAGTTATCACAATCTACTACTTATATCTTATATATTATAATTTCTGTAGTTATAGGCCCACCATGCTTAGCAAAAATAATTAAAACTTAATTAGAGAGTTTTGACCGTTACCTGAACTTAGTCGGCGCTGCACTCTGACGTTCCTCTAGCTTCCGCTTTACAGAGATTGCTAATCTCAACCCCACCTTCCTTAGATCAGGTACAACACAGATCCGTTTCATTTCCTACCTCAAACCGCAGTCTTTAATCATGTTTTAAATATTTTTAAAGGATAACAGAACTTTAATTAAAAATTTATAATATTTAAGACATAAGGTTCAATTGGATAACGTTCCCTATTGGGAAACTTCTTTTATTAAAAGCTTCAAAGTGGAAATATTACAATGAAAGGCTTTGAAGAGGGACTTTAAGTTAAGATCATTAGAGATGCTTGCTCATAGAGAAATGGAGAATCTCAACTTCTCTTTTGCTCAAGAATGCTCAAATGACCGTGTCCTTTCTCAGCGCTCGACCTCTCTATTTATAGATAGGATGAGGGTACATAGGATGTCCTAGTAGCTACAGTACATAAATATTTTTCACATGGCTACAGTACATACTGACTCTACAGTATACACTTTATTTTATAGACCGGACACTTGTCACAATAGTACATTAATGGGACAGCTACTTTTCAGAACTTTAATGACGACAAGACTAGTTATCATTATTGAGATTCTACATTCTTTCATCTCCAATTATATCTTCCAGACCATCATTATTTGGATAATCATCAAAATCTTCATCAATTTGCTTAACATACTCTGGATCCCATTTTTCAAATAATTCAAGGAGATATATTTTCTCATTTTCTAATAAGAATTTTCCAACTCCGACATCAAAGAGATAATCAAAGATATCTTCTGACACTGCACCTTCTATCTTCATCTAGTCTTTGAATTCATTATCATAGGCGAAAGTAATGTTTCCACAATGCATTAATATTTTTCCTTATTCGATTAATGCCCAACATTGATGATAAATGTTGAAAAATCCAACAGCCCTTGACAAAGCAGGATCAGTAGCTAGATGTACTCGATTTTCATGAACCCAACTTTATCGTTGATCATTTAGATCATCACAATCAATGATTTGGACAAGATAATGGGCTGGTTTGCCTTTTCCATTTTCATATTCTATTAGAACGCTATAAACCTCTAAAGTTAGGTATATGCGAACTGGATTTTTTGTTAGACCTTCAGGAGATGTAAGAATCTAGTGGATCTTTTTGAACATGCATTGCTTGAATTTAGTTAAGGTTGAGAAAAATGGAAATTTTGGATCTGGGATTTCTGTGAAGTAAAGTACCATTCCGTATTTACAGGCTTTAAAAACAGGATCATTCGGAGATAATGAATTTGCTGGGAAACAAATATCGACAACTTCAGATCTGTCAGGAAAAAAGATCATTGTACTCCAAGACTCCAAAATATCATAGGAATAATGATGATAGAAGTCGATGCAGGCTGCATACCATTCATTGAACCATTTTTCTTGAACATGAGAACTTATTTTTTTCTTGGATTTCATAAGGACACTGAAGGTAGCTAATTTGTAACTCTAGAAGGAAAAATCTTTGGGCTATTAGATAGGCAGTAGATAATAGACCAAAACGTGACCTACTTTTAGTATGAAATTCTAGGTTATCGATAAGGACTTTACTAGAAGGCGTAACCCGTTCTAGTAGGAATGGCATTTCGTTAAGGATTTCCTCCTTTTCTAGCAAGAGGTCGGCTTTGATGATCACCATTGACGAGTTCTCGAGTTAAACTGTCTGCTAGAGAGTTCTTTGATCCCTGTATATGTTCAATAGAGAAGGAAAACTGGTTAAGTCACAATTGTCAACACAGGAGTCTCCCTTGCGCTTGCATATTTGATAAATTCTTTTCACAAAACTAAGTATTCCTTTGCAATCAGTTTGAATAAGAAAAGAATTTTGGGGCTAAAAGGATTAAGAATTTTTCAATTCCTTTTATGACTACAAGGATTTCTTTTTCCATTGTAGGATAGTTGTATTTTGCCTTATTAAAACTTCCACTGCAATATTTGCAGAGTTTTTCTCCTTCTTTGATTTTGAGTACTGCACTCTAGTGCTTATTGCTGGTATGTGTTTCAAGAATTAAATCATCTCCTTCATTAGGCAAATTAAGAACATGAAGATTTTTACACATCTTTTTGAAGTTTTGAACAATCTTTGTGCCATTAGTGGTCCATGTCCAACTTACTTCTTTCTTCAGTTTCTTCTGTTTATAGCTTTCTTAATTTGGCTAAATCTTTAATGAAATCAGAAGCATTAAGTAAGGCATCTGAGAAATCTTTCTAGCTGCTTTCTATCTTCAATTTTTTCAGGAAATTTTTCTATTTTTTCAGAATATGTTTTTGTAGGATGATCTGTCCAACTTTTATCTCTAGTCCTAAAAACTCAATTTCTTGCTCAGCATAAATGCATTTGTTCTTACCATGTATAATGCCATGATCAATGCATTTCTGGGTGATAGCTAAGATATCATCTTTGTGCTGTTATATGGTTTTGAAAAATACAAGGATATCATCAATGTAAACTAAACAACAATGATTTAGGTCTTTGAAGATGTTATCCATTGTTCTCTAGAATATTTGGGGTGCATTTTTAAGGCCAAAGGGCATTACTATCCATTCATAATGTCCTTGTGAGGCACTAAAAGCAATTAAAGGAATACTCTCCTTATCCATTTTTATTTGCCAATAACCACTTTTGCAATCCACTTTCAAGAACCAAGAGGCTCCTTGAATTCTGTTGAAAAGGACTGTTTTGTTAGGAATATAGTAACCATCAAAGACAGTATTATCATTAAGTTTTTTGTAATTGATTACCATTCTAGCTTTTCCTCTCTTTTCTTCAGCATGATTTCTTACCATAAAAACAGGACTAGTGTGAGGACTCTTACTGTTTCTAATCAATCCTTTATCCAGAAGTTCTTTGATTCGTTTATTGAACTTTTGAATGTCTCGGTGGGTATACACCATTTGTTTAACTCGGATGATAGTGTTGGGATTTAATAAAGTGATTCTAGCAAATGTTTTGTCTTTATCCCAAAATTTTAGAGGATTGTCTGAGTAGAGTTCCTTACATAGTTTTTCTTGTTGTTCAACAATTTGCTCTTTAATAGATAATTCAAGTAATGAGGTTGTTAGTGCTACTTCTCGTTGTGCAGGCATTACTTTCTCACCACACTGGCTGCGTGTAAATTCAATTTTTTGATGAGTGCAAGCCTTATTTAATTTTTCAATAAGGACTGAGTGACCATTAATTGTAAATATTATTTGGTTTATAGTCTGGGTGCATGCAGAATATAATCTTTGAAAATTATTTCCAATAATCATATCATGAGAGGGTTGATTAGTAGCCCATAAAAATGGTATAATGCATTGGACTCCTCCTAATTCTATGGATAATCCTTCTATGGCTTCATTGTGGCTCATAACACTATTATCAGCTATCCTTACCTGTAAAGGATTTTTAGCTCTTTTCCACATAAATTTAGGAAATAACGATCTTTTTCCAAAGCATACAGAACAACCACTATCTATGTAAGCACACAATTCATATTTGTTATATCCCTCTAAATATACTTTTATTGGGATATAGATGCTATTAGGATTTGTATTGGTAGCTTCATAGCATATTTCCGTAGTCATATTTTTGACTAATTCATCCTCATAGATTGGTTCACTAACAGTTCTGGTTTTGTGTCCAATGACCTTTCTATCTAGACTTGTTAATCAATCTATACTCAGTCTTGCAGTTTCAAAACTCATTCTACTCATTTCACTGGCTAGGCTAATTGTATCATCTTCTTTAAGCTCTTCTTTAGCCAATGAAGATCCTTCTCCCCAATCTGACCTTGTACTCACACTTCTTAATAATTGGGGTTTAATGGTGATTTTACCTTCCTCATCAATCTTTATTATATTTTTCTTATTGATTTTTACAGGATTGACAAAGCTAGATATCCATGAGCGATCAATCTTTATCTCCTGGGGATTGGACTTAATCCTCGGGGTAGGGCTTTCGAATTTTTCTGCTTCTATCATAGTTACCTTCCTCTTTGGATCTATTGTATTATCTAGTTTATAGATAATTTTTCAGAATATCCTTAAAGGATATCCTCCTCTTTTCATGTCTATCCCAACTGTTTTTATCTTAAGGGATAGGAAGTTGTTAGCAAATTCATCTTTTAGACTCACATAATATCCAGGTCGACAATTGAATCCTACTAAACCATTACATAAATTGGTTTTTATGACTGTGATTATCTGATTATTAAATTTGGTGTGCCTAATATCATAGAGTAGAGCGTAGAGGTCAATATCTTTACCATAATATTGTAATGGAGTGATTTGAATTTGGACGCTTTCGACATGGATATGTCTATACTTTCTATATTTGTTATGTTTAAGGATATTCTCCCAATTAATCAGATTAACTTCCCCAAGGTCATACTCACAATCCTTAATCTCCATATCTCCTTCCATCATTTCACATAAGTATTTGCTTTTTAATTGAAAGATGAATTTTTTATAGATCATGTCCTTTTGGATTATGGGAAGAACTCAATCTCCTTTGGCTTCCTCATGATCATTGTCTACAACAAACTCTTCTCCTTGAAGATCACCAAGACTAACTGAGCTACTTTTCATCATGTGACTTGTTTCTTCATAATCAATTTCTTCATATTCATTGTCCAATATAATTTCAACAATTCCTTTGTTGTTACTTACTGTTGAGTCTAATGCCTCATCTTCACTAAGCTCAGCATAATCTAGGCTTCCTAAAATTTCAATAAGCTTGTTATTCTTCCTATTTTTGCATTCATTAGCATAATGCCTATTTCTCTGCATGCCCAGCATTTGCAATTGTTTTTTTTCTACCGGACAATAACCATCTTTCCTAAAAAATCTTCTTTTTTTAAGACTCGATTTGTTATAATATTTTCTTTTGTATTTCTTCCCCCTTTGCTTATTAAAGCTCTTTTTCTTATAAAATTTTTTTCTTGTGTCTTCTTTCAGGTTCCTTTCCCCATTGGTGCGGTGAATCCCAGCACGTTAGGAATTATTTCTTAATTTTCTTTTGCTTTTGGAGATCAAGACATTGATCATTAACCAATTTTCTTAAATAAGAGATTCTCGAACCAATAGTATCAATCACATCAGTTCTTTCCATTCATGCCATGTATTTTTCATTAATTATGGTGTTTATAGGATATGACAATTTATCATAGAACATACCAAGATTGGTTTTATTATGCCTGATTTTGTAGTAATATTGACTGAACTCGGCAATATAATTTTCTAGATATCTCATATTCCATAGTTCTATGTGGTTAATTTTTCTTTGCCATTCTCTTGCTTTTCTTCAGAATCAAGTTTATCTCTGATGAATTCAGTTTCAATTTCTTTGCATAAACTTCTGAACATAGCAGCTGGTATTTCCATTACTCTTAATGCATTTTTACCTTCTTCACTTACCGAATCATACCAGTCAGCTACAGTGCCAGAGAAACTATGCTCGATATAATTTAAGAAGTTCGTCGCAGTCCATTTAGTATTTAGGTTTAAGACAGTAATCATTTCTCTTTTCCAATGCTCAAATATTTCTTCCCTATTACGGGTAGACCTGGCAAAACTGACCCGAGACCCGAAACCCGAACCGAATGACCCGGACCCATACCCGACCCGACACCCGAAGTATGCTCACCCGAAAGTGGACCCGAAACCCGAATTGACCCGACCCGAACCATACTCGACCCGAAATTTTCAACAAAGTTGCTTGTTTTGGCATGACGAGCGTATTTCACCAAAAATTGGTTCACCCGAAATCGACCCGACCCGAACCATACCCGACCCGACCCGAAACGACCCGAAGTGTCACTTAACCCGAACATGACCCGACCCGAACTTAAACCGACCCGTACCCGAACCGAATGACCCATTTGCCAGGTCTAATTACGGGCTCCATCAATGTTTAAGATATATCCAGTTTGGCTAATTGGGGTAAGGTCAATTTCTTCATAGTTTGTGGTTTTTCTTGTGATAAATCCGAAGGAAAAATTACTTGTACGTCATGCTGGGACGTATCTAGGTCTTAGAAAATGAGTATTTCAACTAGATGATTCACCAAATTCTTCAGGTTTATGAACGACATTCTTAACTAGGTTAGTTTCTGTTTCATATAGGTCGATTTCTTCTCCGATCTCATTGATTTCATTTTCAGTTGACATTTTTCCATATTTTTTTTATCAAGTTTCCTCCTAATTTCTTCTAATGGTAATGCATTGAGATCTTCTAATTTAATCAGGTTTATCTGTTGATATATTTCTTCTTATAATTGGACATTATTGGTCTTTTCATTATCATTAGTCAATACGTCATGTTTATCACTAATTGCGCTTATTATTTTGTTTAATTCTTCTGGATTTTGCTCTTTTTCGAACATTTTATGTAGCTCTTTAAGAGTATACTGTTCATACTCCGTCTTCTTTTTGACCAGGTTGTTCTCCTACTTCTTTTTTTATTTCTTGCAAAGGAAATGGAATCTTAGTTTTTGGGTTTTGAAAGGGATATTTATGTTGAAAAGAAGGACTAATAGTAGGAATACCTTTTTCGTTATGTCTTACTTCGTTAATAAGAGAGAGGTGGATAACGGTTAATTGATTCTTAAGCTCCTTCAGTTCAGTCTTAATTTTAGCTAATTCTGCTTTTAATTCTAAAACTATATCAGTAATATAATTTAATTGAGGCGCTAAAGAGATATTCCCTTCAGGTGAGTGGACAATGTGTGAATAATTAGGATCAAGGCAAGCAGGTGATGATTCAAGCATTAATCACAATTAAACACATTAATTAGCTTAATTAGTCATTAATTAGCTTAATAATCATAATTATTTTTGTGCACGTGGCTCTAATACCAGTTAAAAGAGAACGTCAAGATCTATTAGTGAGCAAAAAAATCACAAACACAATTTTAAATATTTCGAAAGTAAGTTTTTAAGGATTGAGGGTACATTTGCAAATATGTAAAGTTTTTGGGCGTGCCTTGCAAACTAGAATAGTGCCTGGATCTAGAAAATAGCTCAGATAAAAATTTGAGGGTCCTTTCTACTAGTTACCTCAAAAGACAAGGTACCTTATATTTAGTTTTAAAAACTGAGGGTCCTTAAAATAGTTTATACAAAACTGAGGGTACTTTAGCGTAGTTTATTCCTTACATTGGATGCATACATGTTTGAAAGCTTGAATTGCTTACTCTAGGTAATGATCATAGGCCACTCATATAGGGGTCCTCAAGAGGATCTAAAAGATATTAAGCTAGGACTATTTCACTTCTCAGACAGAGTTTATTTCCTGGATACTATTATCTTGAAAGATCTTTCCCTCTAGTTAGTGGATTGCATGGAATAGAAACCTCTCTTCTTTCTCCTAGAGCAAGCTAGATCTTGACAGCAGATTTGAAGGCCATTGGGCCATGTTTTCTAGTCTTCTTCTCCTAGAAATATAATCGAAGGCCCATGGGCGGAAACTACGTTAATAATTTTGAAGAACCTTCTCAATGTTATGTGACTATGTACCTTAGATGTTTATACATGTTTTGAGTTCTACTAGTTAAGGGTTATTTGATTATTAATGAATAGTTGCTTGCATTTTACGTGCATGTTTAAATGATACAAGTAACTATCACAATAAGTTTCTCACATTACTAACTGAAGCTTTAATGCTAGAATTCGACCTCCTTAAACTCTCACAGTCAAGGCCCTTGATAGACATGTTAGAAATTGATCACTTTTAGAATCATAAAATTTCTAAAACTTAGTAAGTGAATTTTATGATCCTCTTGTTCATGGTATTAAATTTGGAAATTGCGTAAATGTGTTAATGAGACAATTATATGTTTGTATGTGTTCCATGATGGGTAAACATAGCACAAATTATAGTCATAATTTTTTTCATCATCTACTAAATATTTCTTTGTGATAGTTGTCCTTAAAAGTAGTGACCTATCATGTAGCTATAATGGGTTAATTAAATTATTTTGAATTTAATTAACTAATGATGGTAATTATCTCTTGATGAATCATCAAAAAATAAGATTAGTTTTTAAAATTTTCACTACTCTACAGCTGATTACATTTTGGATACAAGGAAAGGTGGCTCAAATATGTTCCAAATCAAGAAAGGGCCAAAGTGTTTTTTGGCAAAGACATCCGGCATGTTAACTTTACTTGGAATGAAAAGATGTCCACATCAAGCTTGAAAGAAGCTCACATCCCTGATCTAATGAGGAAAACAATGGCCAACACATCAAATGAAAGCCAAATCTCACCAGTCCAAGCTAGAAGAAGCCAAGACTACTAGATTGAGCAATTGTCAAGAAAATCAATGGATGTCACCACCTTAGAAACAACCTTGCAGCGGCTAGAGAGAAACACCAATGAAATATTGTAATGCATCCAGCGGCTCCTTCCTTCAACATTCTCCAATGATCTAATTATCAATACTTACAAATAGAAAACCTTGCTGAAGAAGAAGAAGAGTGTAAGACAACAATAGAGTTTGACTCATATTCTAAGTGTTCATTGATTCTTGAGTGATTAATTCAAAATCATCATAATCTTTATACACACGTTTGAGAATCTTTGGGAGGAAAGATGGTAAGAAAGAACTTTTCTTACAAAGAAAAGGGTTGACTAAGAGAGTCATTCTTCCTAAGTGCGGACTTAGCGGAATCACTTCAAGAGGAACTTGAGGGGTTTGTTATCAAGGCCCTTGGTAGACACTTGGTTGTGCAATCTCACTAATGATTAATACAAATTGGTTGAATCCTCAGGAGAGGCCTTAGGTGGAGACATAAACCTATTTTGGGGGAGGGGATGAATCATGTTAAAAAATATTGTATCCTTAGTTTTACTTATATTTTGCGTAGTGTTCTTGATCTTTACTGATCGTCGTTAATTTTGATGTATTCTGCCCTATTTTATGTTTGTTGGATGTGAAATTTTGATAAATTTAAATTTATCAAAATTAAAATTTTTAAAATTTAATATAAATCTGAAAAGAAAAGGAGAGCTCAAAATTTTGAGTATAAGATTAAAATAAGGGTTCTAAATATCGAGCCTCCCTGTAAGCAAAATCAACGTATACTCTCCTACAATCAAATTAAATTGATTACGAGGGGGGAGTTGCTCTTGAATAGGGGTGTTCATCGGTCCAAACCCGGATCGGACCGGACCGGACCGGACCGAGGACCGAAAAAGAGGAAAATTATGGACCGTGGACCGGACCGAATAAGTCAAGGACCAGACTGGGACCGGACCGAAAAAAATTGGACCGGACCGGACCGGACCGAATTGTCAACCTAGCAATTTTTTACGATATGAACATCTTATATTTATTTTCATATGAATAAATTCAACATATTTTCATCATGAAAAACAAATCAATATTCTTGAACGTTTGAGAAATTATAAGTTGCAAAAGAAAATTAAAATTGAATAAGTAAAAAGTCGATTTTCAAAATTTTTTTATTCGGTCCTCGGTCCGGACCGGTGGACCGGACCGGACCGGACCGAAGACCGAATAAAAAAAATTTGTGGACCGCGGACCGGACCTAATTCATTCGGTCCGGTCCGGTCCGGTCCGGTCGAGGCCGGTCTTTGGTCCGGTCCGGGTTTGGACCGTATAATGAACACCCCTACTCTTGAATATTTAGCCTTTTTAATTCACCTAAGTTAAATTGATTACGAGAGGGAGTTGCTCTTGAATATTTAGCCTTTTTAATTCACCTAAGTTAAAGGGGTCGAAATTCATGTGTTAGAATGTATATTTTTTCGCGGTTTTGGATTGTTCTTTAAGCGATTGAGTTGGATAACACAATAAAATATGTGGCTTATAAAA
Organism: Selenicereus undatus; assembly: GCA_017589665.1. Classification (NCBI taxonomy): domain Eukaryota; kingdom Viridiplantae; phylum Streptophyta; class Magnoliopsida; order Caryophyllales; family Cactaceae; genus Selenicereus; species Selenicereus undatus. Next base: position 33,274,434 of record JACYFF010031958.1, on the reverse strand, counting down.
ACAAAACAAAAAAGGTAGGCATGATTCAAGGGAACGCACGTGAAAGTGTCATTACCTGGAAAGCTCAAAAAATTAGTGGGGTGTGATATCAATAATGTGTCCTGGGCGATTGATGAACATAATTAATGTGGAATTTTTGGAGCCAGAAAGAGATTAAAAAAGGGAAAAAAAAATAAAAGTCGAAGAAAAAGAAAAGTTGGGAAGTTACAGTAACTTGGGTCACCACTACCCCAATTATATTGAACCGTGAGCACGAGTGGGGTAAGCCATAACTGCTAATCTAATCTCCATTGTAAAGGGGAAGAAGGAAATGAAAAAAAAGGAGAGTAGCTAAAAGAGAGGGTGAGCAGTGTATACAAAAGGAACAGAGCACCGTGAAGATTTGAGGAATCAGAGAAGGTGAAGCAGACATCGAGTTCAGTCTGCTCCATAGACTCAACCAAAAATTCAAGGTAATACAGCCATGCATTGTAAAGAATTCATGCCTTCTGGGGTTCCTCGGTAGATCTAGAATTTCCAACACTGGCTTTCAAGTCTTCCATGGTTAATCACAAAAAGTGATGTGAAAAAAAAGGAGAGAGGTTATGGCTATAGAACGATAAAACGAAGCCGAAATCCCACGTTTGATTCAAGTTTTGATCAAAATTATTTTATCCTACCAGCCCTCGGTTCCTGTCGGGACTATGAAATCTAAGGATCCTACTGGATCCCGGATCCTGCCGGAACCATGAAATCTATGGATCCAGCTGGATCCAGTTCCTGCTGGAACAGTGAACTCATTGAGGTGCTTGAAATTATATAAAAGGGGGGGGAGGGGTTAATAAGACTTTATCTCTTCAAATCAGAGAAGGCTGATTACAGGGGATAGTAAAAGACGATAAGTAGAGATTTTGATATAAAACAAGAAGAAAGAAGAAGTCTTACCTATAATGTATAATCGTTTTTTCTGTGAATAATTTATTTTTTTGTATAGAGTTGAAGTCCTTTTATAAGTATGGATAAATTAGATTCACTGTGAAACTCTTTTGAATTATATCCCACATATTGATTCTAGCTAGAAGCCCCCCAAAAAAGGATATTATTAGCTTATATTAACATACCAGGAATCAAAGACTTTGCCGTGGATGTTGTTAGTTGAGTGGTTAATATTAATGAAGGAATCTTTATATTATAAATGCTAGAATGTGTAAGGGGTTGAGTGTTGAGAAAATGAAAAATGCTAACATGGGAGTAAATTTAGGGTATATGTTGCTTCACAACCGTTGGATCAAAATCTTAAACAATCTTAGCCATTGGATTTATCTTTACTAGCCACATTAGGTCTCAGGTTCGATTCCCCCCTCCCTCATTGTATTGTACTATTTACTAGACACATTAGGTCTCAGGTTCGATTCCCTCATCCCCCATTATATTGTATTGCCCATTGTGGCTTTTACAGACCAAAACGTGTTTAATTTTCGTCATTATTATTATTAATATTTTGTATTTTTCAATACAAATATAAATTTGAGCATGTGTTATTAGAGATAATAGAATAATAAATACGATTTCCATTATTATTTCTATTATTACTATTGTTGTTGTCATCGTCATTATCGTTGTCGTCGTTGTTATCTTTCCGTTTGAATTTGATAACATAGTCAATATTAATAATGATCATCAAATTATCAAAGAGAGATTAACAGATTATAATAGATATAAAAAATTTTATTAGTTCATTATTATAAAATACATTAATAATTTAGAAGTTTTAACTTAATGAAACGAAATTATAATTACTGAACAAGTCATAAAACCTTATATGACACCTTATTATTAACACATAATATAATATACACAATTATAAAGAAACAATAAATATTTTTTATTTCCATTATTATTATTATTATTAATATTTTGTATTTTTCGATACAAATATAAATTTGAGCATGTATTATTAGAGACAATAGAAAAATAACTATGATTTCCATGATTATTTCCATTATCATTATTGTTGTTATTGTCGTCATTGTCGTTGTCGGCGATTTTATCTTTCTCCTTGAATTTGATAACATGGTTAATATTAATTATGATCATCTAATTATCAAAGAGATATTAAGGGAGTATAATGGATATAAAAGTTTTTATTATTTCATTATTATGGAATAAGTTCATGTTTTAGAAGTTTTAACTTAAGGAAACCGAATTGTAATTACTGAACAAGCCGTAAAATCTTAGGTGACACCTTATTATTATCACATAATATAATATACAAATTTATATAGAAATAAAAAAAAATTATTTCCATAATTATTATTATTATTTTGTATTTTTCGTTACAAATGTACATTTGAGCATGTATTATTAGAGATAATATAAATATAAATATGATTTCCATGATTATTTCCATTCTTACTATTGTTGTTGTTGTCATTGTAGTTATCGTCACTATTATCTTTCTCTTTGAATTTGTTAACATAGTCAATATTAATTATGATCATATAGATGTAAGGGTTGTGCTGAAAAATTACATATTGTAAGCATGATATAACATATTGCAAGGGTTGAATGTGAAATATAAAAAAAGTTTAAAATAAAACACAATCATCATATTAGGCCCATGAAACTAAATTTCTTTCACATTTAATATGATCTATTTAACAGAAGCAAATAAACGAACTATTTTCCTTTTTGTTTCAAAGCATCTATATCTTACAATTAAATTTAATTCATTTAAATCTTAAACGTATAATTAATTTTTTAACATTTCAAATAAATTGACCAAAATCTAATCTATTTAACGCACAAGAAAAATTGAAATCACTTTCGTTTTCTTTTAAACCATGCAAATCCAATAATCAAATTCTCTTCATAAAACACCTAAAATTATAATTAATGTTTTACCGTTTAAAATAAAATACCCCAAATTGCCATAACACTTCAAACTAAGAAATATCTCAAGCCACAAATCTAAACTCAACCCATCTCTTGCAAGACAACATAAGGGCATAGGAAGTTTATATCAAAATCCATGAAACTATTCAGTTGACTTGAAAGCCAAATGTACAAAGTATGAACACTTAATTATATTAGCGTCCCCTAATTGGCCATTTTAAATAGCCAAAAAAGTTATGTATTAGCATATATACAATGTTCAAATTATTTTCGCTGAAAGACAAATTTTATTTCTGTTACATGTAAAACTGAAACTAAACTGACTTCAAAATAGTTTATACCTAAATTCACTAGACAATTAGCCACTTCATAAATTTTTGCTCAACAACAAGAGGAGAAGGTAGATTTTTCATCATTGGCATCACATATTGACTTCTCATCACCCAATTTAGGCCCTGTTCTTTTCAGTGGAAAATGAGGGGTGTGAGGTAAGTGGGTGTGGGAAAAGGGAGGAAGGAGTGGGTGGGTGTGGTATTTTTTTTAAGTGTGGGAAGGAGTGGATGAGTAACTGAGTGTGGGTGACAGCTGAATGTAGTTGAATGAAGTTGAAATATTGGTTATTAATAATTTTTTATTTTCTAATGTAATAATTTATTGTGATAGTAATTAATGATGATGAAATTTTTTTATTTTTGTTCATTCTTTTTTATTTTGTTTATTTTTTATTTTTTATTTTGGTATTTCTATTATTTCATTTTATATTTTTAATTTTTAACTTTTAAATTTTAATTTTTTAATTTTTAATTTTTTAATTGTTAATTTTTAATTTTTTGTATTTTTTAAATTTTTTTATTTTAAATTTTTAATGTGTAAATTGTAATTTTTGTAATTGTAATTTTTATTATATTTTTTAAATTTTTTCAGTTTTAATTTTTTAATTTTTTTGTATTTATTTTTTATTTTCTTATTTTTTATTTTTTTGTATTTATTTTTGTTTTTTTTGGAAATTTTTCGTTGGTTGTTTTTTGGAATAAAAAAATAAGAAATAAAAAATAAATAGATACAGCAAAATAAAAAATACAAAAATAAATACAAAAATTTAAAAATTTAAAAATTTAAAAATAAATAAATAAAAAATAAAAATAAATGCAAAATATTTAAAATTTTAAAGATAAAAAATAAAAACTAAGAAAATAAAATAATAAAATAAAATAAAAAATAAAAAATAAGAAAATAAAAAAATAAAAAATGAAAACAAAAATAAAAATAAATAGAAAAAACTAAAAAAAATAGAAATATAAATAAAAAATAAAAAATAAAAAATAGAGATAAAAAGTAAAAAATAATGAAAAATTATAAAAATAATGAAAAACAAAAAAAAATAAAACTGTTTCATGACATCCGAAAAATTAAAACTGCTTATAATCGCTATTAGATTATTCATATACATAATTACATAAATTGTAAAAATTTTCAAAATATGAGAAATTGTTATTTTATGTAGGTGTGGGAAGGAGTGGGTGAGTGTGGGAGGGAGTGATATTTTTTTTAAAGTATGGGAAGGAGTGGGAAGATGAGGGAAAGAGTGAGTGGGTGTGGGTTGGGTTGATTTCCCAACGAATAGAACAGGGTGTTAGCATGGTTTGTGACAAATTCACTATCTACTGTCTCCATCATACTTATATAGACTTTTGTCACAATCATATACTTTTTTAATTATTAATCCAATTAGTTATGCACGAAGTTGCATATTTAACTTTTTCATTGAATTTTTTCATTATCTCCTCTAAATTATAATATTAATTATGTCTACCATAACTATTTGTTTATTATTTCGATAACATATTTACAAAACATCTATTTGAATATACTCCGTGCAAAGCACGGGCCCAAACTAGTTTGTATAAACTTGAGATTCCACCCACAACCTTAACCCTTACATGATATAAAACCGGGGGGGGGGGGGTACAATGAGTCAAATGTACAAATTGACATATAAATTTGGCCTTTGGGTTTTTTTTTAGTTCCCAACAAAGCAGAAGGGATGGAAACTGCATGCTCTGTTTCGGCTTTCAGATGAAACTATGTCCTGGCCCATTGAGAAAATTGTACTAGGTTATAAAAAAGTTCTCCACAAAAAAAAAAAGCCCCCCCCCCCCCCAAAAACTGTGTTGATCCTGGCAGTGCTTTACAGGTCCACCAACAATGTTGAGAGGGAAGTCTCATTTTACCTTTAAAAGGAAATAAATGGATGTAAATTTTAATTAAGGGAAATACTTGACATTAATCAAGATCCCAAAGCAAAAAAAAAAAAAAAACAGGCAGAGAAAGTGGTGGAAGAATTTGGTTTTATTTGAAACTTGATTGAAACCCAGTCGAGAGTAGCGTGGGGGGCAGCCATGACTTCTTAAGCTTTTTGATTAACTGAGGAATTGAATATATTTCAATATCTTAGTGTACAAAGAAGAAGACAAAAAAAGTAGGGGTTTCTACATAGTAGAAATAGGACGGCATGAAGTAAATCAACAAGTTCAAAGGCAAAAATTTTAATTTTGATGTTGATGTTGACCTTTTGGTAAAAACGAATCAAACGATTGATAATTGAAGGGATTAGAAATTTACAGAGTGTGTTGGTGGAACTAAATTACTATCAAAATATACATACATATATGGGATAGATGGCTTGACGATGCTGATGAAGTGTTTGAAGAGTCACCCCTTAACTGAATAAAATGCCCATGAAGAAGGGGTGGTCACTACTGTTCATTCAACAAAAGCAAGCAAGAGTCACTTCTAATTGGGTGACATTATATGAAGTCTATGAAGCTAGAGTTCATATATTCTTTTTCGCATCTATCTCAACAAAATTTGTAATAGGGAAAATAAAAATATGTTTAAGTTGAATATCGACTAGAACTACAGTGACTTGATTCCAATAAGGATACGTAGGAAGTTCGATATAAAATTTTCAGGTTCAGTCTAAATCGAGGTCCTGAAACAAGCTTAAACCGACACCCTCCTCTTAACAAAAAGTTAATTTTTTCGAGTTGATTGCAATTTGCCTGCTTAAAACTACGAAAAGCCAAGCCTCTAGTATAGAAACTGAACCCCTTAAATTTTCAAGTCCACGAAATGGAGAAAAAGCCTTATTTGTCTCCACCCACTTTTGCAAAAGACCAAATCACAACTCTGCGACCCTTGGTTACACGTTACGTAACTAAAACAAATTAAAAACCAAGCTTCTCAAAAGATGAATTTTTCTCAAATCATAAGTACGACAAAATGGACTAGACCTGAGCCAAATATACAATCAAGCTCACCAAATTCCCCCTCCATGATGCAAGCTTGAAGAATAATTTTTTGGACCAAGAACTACGTCAATTTGATCTCGCCAAAAGTACGTAAAAAGCCTTCAAATAAATTTTGGGCGCAATCGGAAGTCAAAAAAATATAAGGACCAATTCTAGGAAGGGCCAAATCGGAAAATAAAAAAATGGTTCCGAAATAGCTAAAAAAATACATATAAATTAGCTATCAAAGCCAAAAAATCAAACAACAAAATTAAATCAAATTTGCAGCTATTAATTTGGTCCATAAAAATAAAATTGAAAACTAAAATCAAATCAAATTATGGTTATTAACATAGCCAAAATAAAATACAATTAAACCTAATTAAATTAAAAAGAACTATAGTTGGTTTGATCCTCTATAAAAGAGGTACGTAGGCAGCTCATAACAAAAAGTGAGTGCAACCCAAATTCCAAATCATATAAAAATCTGTTCCCTAACCTGCAGATGAAGAATGCGTACGTAGTATCATTTCTAGAAAGTGCCTATACAACTACTATCTGATGCAATTAAGTTTTGGATATAGGCGATTCGATATTAAAAACACACTAATTTTAGACCCAAATTATATATGCAAAATGAAACCAAGAAAGAAAATAAAAGTTGAATGAGTCGGAATCAAAAGGTGGTCTCCTCGAGAGAGATATGTAATTAAGGAGGTATATCCTCTTGAATAGGTTCATACTTAAAATAAACCAATATACATTTTTTTATGTCGGAAAGTTGTGTTGTACATATTATTTGTTTTTATTAAATTTTTGCTCAACAATGTCCAAAGTTTTAGTTCAATTTTTGGTTTCACCTCATTCATCCCCCTCTAGAGTCACTTAACCTCTTGGGACCATTTTGTATCAAAGCAAGTCTCACCTCCAGTGAATTAGTCGTCAAGTGAGTAAATATCAATGTCTTCCTCTTAAATGGCTAAGAACAACCAAGGATGATCTACGTCTAGACGTCCTTTATTCTGTGGATCTTCTTTGCTCATTGGAAGAGACTAATGTAAATTTGGTTGATGGATGAAGATTATAAGTTATGGGCATTGTGTCAAAGGCTCCAATCCAAATCATGCATATTGTTCACACTGAAGAGTTGGAGAAGCTTATTGAATGGTACACCCCCGGAGAGGATCAAAGACGGCAGAGAAATTACAATGCCTTGGGTGGTTTATACTATGCTTTGGATGCGAACGAGTTTAATAAAACTTTTGCTTTTAAAACAACTAAAAAAAGTCGGGATGCCCTGGTAACTACCTGTGAAGGAAGAAGCCAAGTCAGAGAATGAAAAATCAATATCTACGTACATCAACATGAACTTTTCAAGATGCTTCACAGTGAAGTCAAGGAGTTATATATTAGATACACTAACATGATCAACAATATGAAGCCTCTTTAAAACGTTTTCTCAAATGAAGACATGGAATAAAACCCCCAATGTTATGGGAAATTAATAAATAGAAATTATTTTTGTGAATTAATTGTCAAGAAGAAATTCTTGATTTCTTCAACTAAACGTAAAGAGAATGTAAAGGTTACCATAGAGTTGCAAATTAAACTACTACTTCGGTTAATAAATGCGAGTATAGCATAGAGGAGTAGGGATCGAATCCACGAGAAAAGATATAAAAATAAGATACTTTAAATCTAATTGAGTTTTTCCACTTTCAATTTTTTTATTTTCCTTTATTAAATTCAAAATAAGCAAGGAAAAATATGGAAAATTACTCTCTAATACTCAAAAATATTCCAAACCTAATTCTTGGGATAAAACAGTAAAGTCCTAACCTAAATATTCTGAAAATTAAAATAGGAAATAATCACACAATACTACATGAAAATTAAAATAGAAAAAAACAAGTAGAAAATGACTACCAAAAACAACAGAAAATCACCTAAACAAATAATCTGCAAATACTAAAATTTATACCTCACAAATATATATAATTATTTTTAGAAAAATAAAACAAAAATAATTGTAGAAAATACTACTAGAAAATAAAATCTAAAATTAAATAACTAATACAGTGCACTTAAATAAAGATGAAATTAAATAATAAAATTAACTAGATTATAAAACCTATGTTTTGAGACTTATCAAATTCTAAAAACATAAGGACAAAAATAAAAACTAAATTTTGGGATTTACTAAAGCCAAAGCCTACACCTATCAAATTAACTAAATAATTCTAAAAAATTTTCAAAAAATTTGAAAAAATTTCAAAATTAATTAACAACACATTAGGACTCTATCTAAAGCCTGAAGTGGCATAAAATATTAAAAAAACATGAAAGGATATGTTTTCAACCATACTCCTAACAAACTAATAAATACTACCAAAAACAGCATACAAGATTAATCTAAAAATTAAACCACCCTAAAAATCAAAATATAATTGAAACAATTGCTAGGAAAACCTAAAAAAATATTATTTTGGAGGTAAATGAAATTTAATATTAAAGTCTATAAATCTAAGAATCAAAATTGACAAACTAAAGAATGCAGCTAAAAAGCGAACAAATAATTATCAAAGATACCAAATTTATGAAAACATTTAACAGAATCTCTATCCACATGCAAACAAATATTTATCATCAACACACAAACTAACTTTTAAAACCCTTGCATCAGTGCAAGAATTTAATCAAACTGATATAACACAACTAGTTTAAAACCTAGCACTAGTGCAAGAATTTAATCAAGCTAGAGTATTAAGCATTAGAAAAACATCATCTAACACCTTGTAAACAATTGACCAGCAAATTGATATAACAAAGATTTATAACAATTTTTGAATTAAAAGAGACGGGTTTGAGCCATCCATAATCAATTAGGATAATATTTGTGCTCAAAAGACTAAAGCTTATACGTAATGAAGCCCTTTAAGCTGCCATAGGAATTTATATTAAACTAATTAGCATGCATTCCAATTAATCAAAGATAAATTTCATGAATAATAAACCCAAACCATTATAGAATCATGAAATAAAAATCAATTAGACAATAAAGTGCAACATGTTATAAAATAATTAATTTAGCATGGTTTCAAATAGATTATGCTAAGTAAAAAAAAAAAACCTACCCACTCATATTAAAAAAAAAAACTAATTAAAAACCTCATACTTAGAAACAAATATAATAAACTAAAATAATAATACTCTAACTAGATATAGATAATGATAGGTGATGATGCGATGGTGAAATGATGAAGAGATGGCTTGATGGCATGGTGATGGTGTGGGCGGTGGCGAGATGCGTTGATGTGGTAGATGGGGAGGTTGAGTGGTGATTGATGAATGAGGAGGCGACCTCCTTTTAAATGGAAATAATCCAAGTAGGGCTCGGCTAGAGTTTCTTCTCTTCTAAATCTTCCAACTCCTCTTCAAATTAGGATTCACAATCTGTTAATCCTAGTCCTTCAATTATATCATTATGAAAATAAATATTTTTCATAAATTATTATTTCTGGACCAACTTGATAAATCAACTCGAAAATTCCTTCAATAAATAAAATCCATGTTTTGATTTTTTTTCCTCTTCACTTTATTAATCCTTAACCTTAAAAATTAGATAAAGTACAGTAAATGAAACAAAATAATATATATAAAATAAGCAAATAATTATTCAAAATATGTATGAATTATGACTTAACAAATTTCCCCATACTTAGACTTTGGACATTCTCGGACAATGAAATCTAATACTTGACCTAAAAATTACCCCTTGTTCTTATAAAGTCACATATAAAATATGAAATTTATACTAGGTGTTGGACAGTTTTCATCATAAAGGTGAAAAGTTTGTCATCTGCTGGGATAATGTTGAAATCAAATTACTTGTTATCGTACCCCAAATCTAACTTTAGGAAAGCTATAAATGCGACCAAACATGATTAATTAAACTAATTACTCATTCCTAATCTAATCATAATTAATTAAGCTAATCTAAAATAAAATACAATCAACATAAAACATTAGTCTAACTAACACTAAACTAATTGTAAAACTCCAAAAATTTATATTTATAATCCTCAAAGAAGGGTTAAGATGATCCCTTGAGCTTGTAGGTAATATTTTAGAGCGATCATTCATTTAGTTAGCATTTCAGGGTGCGCCATTTTTCATTTTGGGCATAATTCAAAGCTTTTGACGAAGAATGATTAATTTTAAATTTAAATTTGAGATTGATAAATTATAAAACAAAAATTTTGGATTTTGATTTTCAAATTTCATTTGAGAAATTCAGATTTTATTATTTAGAAGTCCTTTCTCAAAGTCCAAATTTTAAAGATTTTTAATTTGGAGGTATTTGTGAGTATTTAATTTTTTAAAACCCTAGCAGGGCACTCCACCCCCTCCACTCTTGAGTAGGCAGCTGTGGATCACCCTCCAAAAAAATTATTTTGAGCCGTATTTCTACGTGACATCCCCCTCCCCCCAACTCTAGCCTTAATTCATCTTACTTCTCCCTCTCCCCACAACCCTAACACCAACTAACCCTCTCCCCACAACCCTAACACCAACTAACCCTCTCCCCTTTAGTCACCACCACCACTTTCAGCAGTAGCCACTAGCCAGCCGCTGTCACCACCACTAGGCCGTTGCCGCCCACTGTGTTGGCCACTAAAGCCACCAAGCCTTCAGTCCTCATTCATTTTTGGGTGAGAAAGTTTAGTTTTTTGAGTTGTTTGATTTTTAAAATCTTTATTCTCTTAAAGAATGGATTTTTACAGCAAATTAACTCAATTTCTAGATCTAAATACTTCTATTTCATGATTGAAATATAATTCTCAGATTTTGGGGTGGTTTGAACGCACACATACAAGCATCTCACCTCTCACTCTATTATTCAAGGTAAACAGAAAACTTTCTCCTCAAAACCTCTCTAGAATGAGGGCTTGATAGGCTTTGTTTATTTTGGAGTAGGTATTAAGGATTAGGAGTAGGTTTGGATTAACGAGTTTAGTTCTATGAAAAACATGATTTCATGCAAGGGACTTAGGGTTATTTAGTACCAGAAACCGCCCCTGGAATACATCAACTTTATCGAATGAATTGCTTTTATATGCTATTCCAAAAATCATGAAAAACTACAAGAATGTCTATCCATGAGTCTATTTTCATAAAAATTTTGAATCATGAATTTCGGAATTAAAACAAGGGAGAAATAAATTTTCTTTCGAGACTGCACAACTTTGGACTAAAATGAACTGGGTGGAAAGAAGTGATGTTTTGAGGCGCTTTTGTTGATTTTTGAGAATGTTCTTAAAACAAAAGTTGTACTAAACAAAAATACCTTTCCAAAATGTGTTTAAACACCTCTATAGGAGGTTTGCAGGTGAAGATATGGCTTCTGTAAGTTAGGATAAAATCTTGACCTTAAACTGCCCTAAAGCCCTAATAGATTTAAGTTGCATGAATTATTTTTCTTAGGTATTTGAGTTTTAAAAAGTTACATGTGTTCATAAAAATTAGAATTTAGGCATGTTGGTCCTACTCAAGTGGCCCTAGTGGCGTGGTTTACTCTTACGTTGAAAAAGAATAGTTTTGGGTGTAAGAATTCACTTGGATTAGTCCATGTCGTGACCCTTTAATTTTATTGTTTAGGCCCAATACTCTTGTTCGAGCTCAAGCTAGGCACCTATGGTTCTTCGAGGTAATATCTATGCACTGAATCCCCTTAGTTGTTTTTTTGAAATGATTTTGGATGTCTATCAATTGTTACGTGACGTTATATGCCAAGGGGACCTTATATATAAACTGTGAACTACAACTGGTGATTCTATGATTTTACGAATGTGGAACATCGTATTGTGATTGAATGTTATGTTTGAGCAGTTCAAGTTTTAAGTGGTTTTATTAAGTAATAGAAGATTGTTTAAGATGGGTTGGGCTTTGGGGAAGCCAAACAGATTGTTTATAATATACTAATCCTAAAGTGAAAGATTAACGCGAGTTTGTGAGAGGGTGCCTCCTTAGATCAAGGTAGGTTTACCTTGATATTGAGACAGGTTAGTCTCCCAAGGTTATACCATGCGGTTTTCCAGTACATGCCATTGTAAATGGTCGTATGCCAAGATGGGTTCTAGTAACTCATAAGGTTGTTTAGTGGAAGGCTATGAGACCCTCTGGTGGAGTTACTTGCGAGTGAAATTGGCGAATTCAGAAGTTTAAAGATCTTGAATTGGCTGAGAAATATTTTTGAACTGTTTGAATGTTCCCTCTTACCCCTAAATGTTTGAAATGAATTTGAGTAAGTGTTTTACGGTTAAAGGTAGACATTATTGAGCTCCGTCTCACTGTTTGAAATGCTTTGTTTTCAAGTACCGATGTGCTACATGGGGATGTGATATGAGCGAGGCGGCATAGATGTTTAGATTAAATTTTTATTCGCATTGAATAACGTTGAAGTTGTAGTTGACACTAGATCTTGACCTTGGGTTTGGTTTATACGTTTGTTTAGTCCAATTAATTAGCTTTTGCCTTGTATTTCATTGTGAAATACGGCAGTGACGCGCACTAGGTTGTTTCCGTTGCATTCAATAGGCCAAACATTAGCAATTAAAATGAATTACAATTTTCGGGGCGTCACACTAACAAAGCATCTAATTTAATTAGAAAAGCATTAAATCTACTAGGTAGGAGAAGAGAGAGAAAATGCAGTACCTCAAAAGGTTGAACATCCAAATATAGAGGTTGGCCTCCATTGTTGGAACAATTGGATAAAATTTGTGGTTTAACTTCTACTTATTGTCACTAATCTATCCTAGCTAGTTCTAATCTAACCCATAGTTAATCAAATGTTCAACTTTCCAAAAGTTGGTTTTTAAATCCTAACTTGAATGAAGAAGAGGAGAGTTGAAATGGAGATTTGAGATAAGAAAGAGAAAGATTGAAAGTATAGAATGGAAAGAAAGCAATAATCAAAAGTGAACAACATCATTAAAAGCATGAAATTAACCCAAAGCAAGAAGATTTGAATGCTAAAAGAGAACAGCTAAGAAGGGAGATTGAGCAAACTAACCATTCAATTGAAAATATTCAATAGTAAATGACAATGAAAGACAATCAAATACTTGAAACTAACACTTGAAATGTGGCTACATTGGCTAACTTAAGCACTAATATACTTTGAAGCACCACCTTGAGAACCCTAAAAACTAAACTAACCCTACTTAAAAACCTAGCTAATTCACAAATAGGGGAAGTGGATTTACATAGGCCCTGAATCAGCTAACTTGGCATAGTCTTGTCATGTCGCACGGCAGGCCATGCCTAAGTTCTAGAATTTGGCACAAGTACATAGCTAAAACAAGATTTTGACACGAGTAGCAAATGCTAAATTTGTACATTGTTCTTTTTCCTTGTTTCTCCAGTAGTTTTTGTGCTTGTTGACCTAGCCTTACTTTATGGTTATCCCAGGTTAATGTGCCTAAGTTTTTGCACAGGAGCACCAATTATCACTATGTGAGTAATTCTCTATTTTAATTACAAAACCAACAAAATACTAATAAACGACCTAATCTACCAATTATTATGAGCAAAATTTGCGTAGAATGAGGAATAAAATTCACGTGCCTTAAACCCAAACACAAGACATTCATTGCTTGCTTTGAAAATAGTTTAATTCAAAATTAGTTAGTTTCCCCTTCAATAAGTGAAAAACTGCTAAACATTCAACTACCGTCAAAGAGTTTCTCAATCAGCCTCACAACATCTCTTTAATAACTAGCAAGAACAATAATTATCCATCTCATTTAAGCATGCATAAACCGATCATGAGTTCTTACAAAAGTAAAGACAGGAAATGTTAACATGTGGTAAGGTTATAGAGATAGCTAAACTAAAAAAAATAACCCATTGAAATTGATTACAAACTTGCCTTGCATTTTGTTTTTTTTTCACCCTTACTTCTTCTGTTCTTTTCTTTTCAAAGCTCCATTTGCGCACATGTTTGAAATACATATAGGGTCTTAGAAATTAAACACTCCCTGTCTCAGACTCACTTGAATAGAGGTGCTGGAGGTAGAACTTTATTTTCACTCTTTTTTCAAATCTTTGTATGTTAGTATGGTTCAAGTTATTAATCCGTCCAAAAGAGGCATGAATTGTCCAACATGGGTTACTCCACACATAAGGGTCAAATTGAGACCTAAACTTAAGGGGAAAAGGTGTCTGTCAACCTACTTCGCCCATATTGAAAATCTACAACTTTTTTTTTGGATGTTATTGTTGGGATGTTTTGAGTTGTGAATGGTCATAAATTAGGTTTACTCTTCCAACATAGGTCTTCTCCATGCATAAGCTGCTTAAGAGGACCAAGTTTTGCACCACTTGAACCAACTTGTGTTGGTAAACTGACATTTTTTTAAGACAAGAAATGTCACAATTTAGTGAGTTATTCTATTAATTCAATAGTCCAAAAAATAGACTAGGTCCTTTTATTGCATCTATTGCTTTATATAACATAATCAAATAAGGTGGATGATCATGAAAATTACTCAGTAAAGAGATATATGAGGATTAACTCAAACTACTCTAAATGACCGTTAGAATGCTCAAAAGTTCCTACTCACAAAGAAATTAACTAAAAAAAGGGTAAAACAAAAAAAATTTAAGCAAGAAAACTTAGCGTGAACTCATATTTATTACCTCTTACCTTGTGTTTTCTAAATTGTGGTCCTAGGAGTTTGATAAGCCCTTGCGTGTTTTGATGTCATCTAATTTGACAAGCTAAGTCTTGAGTTTGAGATTGGGTAGCTGATGCTCCAGTGCATGGTTATTAGGAGGCCTTAGCTTAAGTGCACCTAGTTTGCACTAGCATTTATTTCCTTTGAATAATGCATTGTCTAAGCACATGCGATAGGCTGTTTAATGTTTCTTATATTTATTTTTGCTTTGCATACTAGTTAGAGCACGTAGTTTTAGGTTTCCTACTGTTTGCACTAGAGTGTTGCATTTAGTTACATTTTTGATTCGCATATAGGATTGCATATAGTGATGGTGTGGATTTGTTTGAGGTGCCCTTCAGTGATGCTTTTGCTAGGTAAAATAATTTTCATGAGCTTTATTAACCTTTGATGTGTAATTCCTTCGGTGTGAAAACTTTTGAAGGTTTTGTGAATGTCTCCTATTTTGGCCCTTGTCTTGATTGAGAACTTTGTTACCCCTTGGAGCCCTTGGTACAAATGCTGGTACATGAGCTTCATTTTATAAGCAAATTAAGACTTTGGCAGAACTCCTTTGATACGTTAACCCTTCTTTGGACTAATTCATCATATTTAGTCTAATGTTCTTTCATGTATGTGACTTTTACAAGATTGCATCTCTAGAACTTGCCTAGGTTCTTGTTCAAAACCACATTCACATGCGCATATTTGATGATATGATAGATGCATTATTTCTTTGGATATTTTAGCCACATAGGCAAATAACCTGCACTTGTTTTGCTTGTTTATACCATTTGCTAGTATCCGTCTTTGTTGTGAATCCTTCATGTGCATCCTTAACCACACATGTATTAATCCCTTTACGCCAAGTCTATGGAGCATCACTTCATCTATGTAGTTGGTTGTTTTGGGGGTAATTGACCCCAATGTTGTTTGGTATGTTGGTTTGTTGAGGGATTAATGACATTAAGCATTCAGTTTTGTTCCCTTCTTGTTTGGGTTGTGCATATATGTATTAGGCTGTGAGTTGATAATTTGTGGTCCTGTGCCTTTCAATAGTTAAAATTCTGAATTCATTTTTAAGGGAAAAAAAAGGTAAAGAGTAAACCACAGAGAAAATAAAAAAACATGTTTAAAAAAAAAAAGAAAACAAATGTAAATAAGTTGATTCTGATTTCATCTTTCCATATCGGGTTTGCAACGACGGTTCAAATGCATTCTTTAGCTAAGCAATTCGTCTTCCTTCTCTTCTCTTTTCTTATTTTAGGATTTATGTTTTGCATTTTGCATTTGTTTTTGTTGTTTTGAACTTGGATTTATGTAAGTACTTGTTAATTTCTCGATCCGGTGTTAATCTCTTTGGGTACTTTGGAATTGTTGGATTGTTCTATCAAATCTTAGATGCTTAATTTCTTGTGAGAAACTAGATCATTTTCTTACTTGTTTTGGGTATTAGATGAAGAATTGAAAAGTAAAATTCGATACTTGAACCCTAGGATTTGACTTGATTGTGTGGAGTTTTGAGAAAGTTACACCAGCTGAGAAAACACTAATTTGATAATCGCATGCATAATGAACCTAACCAAATAAAGAGCCCTTGAGAAATAATAATTGATTAGATTTAGGTATTTTAATTCACATTGAAAGAGGGTTGTAATACTTCAATTATCAGTTTTAAATAGATAATTAAGGAAAAAGTGCTTGAATGATGTGTGGATTAGGTGGTCGCTTGTTTTGCTTAATTCCATGATTATTTATTCATTGGATTAGATAGTTGATTAGTTTAATTTCAATCTCAAGTATTGATCCACTTAGCCAATCTTGAGGGGATAAAGAAGCCTAATATTCCAATCGTATTTCACATTACCCTCAAAATGCAAGAATGTATCATCTTTTATAATCTTTATAGGAATTATTTCTTATCATGTTGTATTGGTGTTTGCTACTACAACCAAGTATATGTAAAAAGGATAGGCGATTTATAGCTCTAGTCCTTTTTATCTTGTCCAGTAAGGGCCCCCATGACGTAGGCTTGCAGATATGTTCTATTTATTTTTATTGTTGAGTAAAGTACCGTAAGGTAATGGTGTATCTATAGCTATCAACCTAGAAGTATGGGTTATATCTACAGGAGGTTATGTCTTTTAAGTACCAAAGCTAATTCAAGCGTATCAAGCCAGGCATATCCAAAAGGTGAAAGAAAAAGCAATCAAACTATTGAAACAAACAAAAAAGACTCAGATTATCATTAAATCTAAGATAAACCAACCAATCAAATCAAACTCTAACCTTCCGAAGTCATTCTAGCATTCAGAGATGATTGGTTGCACCATCTGCACTCATCAAATCCTTTTAATTGTTCTAACCACCTATTTGATATGTTCGTGCAATAAAATCATAGGAATGGCAAGCCTAGACCTAGCTAGAATTTGAACTATTTTCATGTCCAAATGCATGTTATCCTCCTTACTTGCACTGGACAGTTGACCTCGCCTTTCACCATTCATCAATTGCCCCAAAACACGATGAAAACTCTTTTAAGTATTTTATCGAACACCTAGTAAGCATGAAAGAAAACTCTAAATTCAAGCATAAACAAGGTAGGCTAAGGCCTAAACAAGATTAACTAGTCATCTTAAGGGATAATCACAACCAAAGATTACAAATTTAGCTAAAACTAAATATTAAACACAAGCAAATAAATGACAATTAAGCTACTAAGCAAACTAATAGGTACCAAATTAAAAAGAGAGAAGAAGAAAACTCAGTCTTGGATCTTGAAATCAATAATATTGTACATCATATATATAATCTAACCTAATCTAATATCCCTGTAATGGGTTTGAAGAAGCTAACCTAAGCCTGGAAAAGAGGAGAAGAATTAATTATTTGATGAGGGTGCCTTGAACCTCTATTTATACTAGAGCCAGCCCACTCAACTGTCCAAATTACACAATTTCTAATTTTTCAAGCAACCCAGTTTTCAAGCTTCACTTAACTTCCAAATTGGAATCCACTACCATACTTTCCAAGTTCCTCGATTACTTTTTATCCAAGCCAATGATTATTACTTGCCAAATTATGCACAATTACCTAATTCCTAGTGAATTGAACTTATTACCAACAAAAGTAAATAAAACAAATAAAAGTCTAAAAATTATATTGTTTCAAGGGACAAAAACAATATAATTGAGGGTATAAAACATGCAATATTTGTATTGAAAAAAATACCCTCCACACCTAATTTTTGCTAGTCCTTGAGCAAACAAAAGAAAAACTAACATAAGAATGTAACTCATTTTCATAGAAATCACAGTTAAATTTAGCGTATGCAACAAGTTCTTTAAACCTCTTGGTTACCTCAAATTAACGAGTGGGGTCTCTTGAGCATTTGTAGAAGATATACCCCAAAAAAAATCTAAGGAAAATAAAAAGAGGAAGGAAAACAAAATATCTTTTGGGTTTACAAACAAAACACAAATATATACCAACTGGGGAAAAACTGTATGCACTTAAATCAACCATGTCGCCCTTGTGACTAGAGTATCAGTTTATACAGAGGCATAAAGCACATATCAAAACTCTTGGTCCCCAGTAATGATATCAAAATACAAATGTTTCACCACATAGTACATCAAGATTGTGAATCCATCCTAGTGCTTGATGTGCAAATGTACCATCCTCCTAGGAGTTGGGCTTACCAAAGTTGGACTCAATTCTACTTTATTGACACAAACTGCATTATTGGCTTATTAACTTGGGAAGCAAGCTTTTCTAGTTCTACTATTGCTTCAAAGGGTAGCACCAAGTAGCACACGCCTCAAATGTATACTTTTGTCATTCTTGACCCTAAGACTCTTTCTAACTTTTTTTTTTCTTTTTTTTTCTCTAATTTTTTCTTTTTCTTTTTCTTTTTATTTCTTTGAATGCAAAATGAACGCAAAAACAAAAGTAATTATACATAAAGGCAAGTGGAAGAGCCAATCAAGGGAGATTAAGACCCTAAGATAATGATGTTATACAAATAGAGACTGAATTTAGCAGCTATAATAGACTATCGGGGTTAGAATTGGGGCATGAAACTACATACTTTGGACAAAGAACTATCATACATATCCTATTTATAAACAAGCTAATATCCAAGGTACAAGGTTTCAAGGCAACCAAAAAAGCACAAAACTTAAAAAATTATATGAACACTACCTAAAAATGGGTCAAATCTCAAGCTGTAGGTGTCAACCCTTTGCCTTCTCGGTGACGGTAAAACTACTGGGTTTCGGCTATAAGTTGATGTCTAGACACTTTTCTCAATTGAGATAAACCTCGACTATTTAAAGGGTTGAAATTTTATGGATTGGCAACACGCCTAATTTTCGTATGCTGCCAAGTGAAATCTTTATGAATGAAAATATTAAAATAGTTGGTGGGATTCTTAAAACATAAAAGAAATCACTAAGAAACTTATAAAATAATAAAAAAAAAGAACCATCTTCACTCTCTATCTGCTTTTCATCGTTTTGCTACTCAAAGTCTCAAACCAGGGGCAGATTTATGACTAGGCTAGGGGTGTCCATGAACACCCCTAACCTAAAAAAACTCTAATAAGCTTATTTGGACCCAATAAAAATATAATAAGTGGACACCCCAAAAAAGGCCTAAAAAAATTTTAAATTTGAGTTTCTGACCTTGAGTGATTTAGTGGACCAGTGAAAACAAATGGGGCGCGACCCATTTTCCCAGCAAGGCCTGGCAGGCTAGCCTTTATTAACAAAAAAAAACATTGAGCCCATCTAGAATCTGGACCGACACTCAAGCTGTCAAGCAGATCCCCATTCACTCAAACTCCCATTCTCACTCTTCCTTCCTCCTAGACTGCTCTGCGTCTGCCACCATCTGCACCACCCTCCACAGCTGCTTCTTCCTGCTCCTTGCATAGCATCCAGGCGTCGTAGACACTGCCGGCCGGCCGACTGTCAGTCACCACTCCACCGTCGGCCGCTAAAGAGAGTCGAAGACACAGTCACACAGGCCACAAGAAAGGTTAGTTGGGTTATATATTTAGGGTTTCGTTTTCGTCATTTGATGGTTTTAATTGCTTCTAATTGCATGTTCTCAAATTATGGTTTGTAGATTGCAATTGATTAGTGAATTGTTCAATGCCAAGCATTTACATCGACTCATCAATCAACTAGGTTTGTTTTCATTTGTTCTTTCCAAACTTTTCTGTTTTTTGGTTAATTTTTCATGCTCAAGTTGAATTTCTATGTTTGATTCCAACCTTGGTGGACAAATTAGATTGTGCAATTAAGTTTAAGTATCAATTTGTGTGGATTTGTAAATGTGGAGTTGGTTGATGAGTATTCTTAGAATTCATGTGCAATTGTCAATTGTTATTTGTTAATCCATTAGTGAAAGTTGTTGCTTCTTGGCTAGAAATTGGTTGATGAATATCCCTAGAATCAATTAGTGAAAGCGTTAATTGGAAATTGCATGGTTATTATTTTCCATTGATTAATTCATGTACATAATTTAAACGGAAAGTGAAGCATGGAAATGTGGATGATTTCATGAATCGTGATAATATTAGCTAATGTGTTGCTTATTTAACTAAATGAGCTTAATTTCTAAGTTTCATATTCTTTTTGTTTTCTTCAATTTATATGGATCGATCCAATTTCATTTTAAGATATTTGAAAAGGAAACAACATGAAAATGGCGGAGAAAATAATGCAAGTGGTAGTAGAGTTGGTTCTAATATTAACAAATGTCAAAGAGAAGGGGGAAATAAGAGTGAATCTAATATTCATAGCAAAAGTGGAGGTAATGGACCAAGTGGGGGTCAATCTTCTAGAGGAAGTGAGTTTGATTTGAGTACTGTTCCAATGGATCCTGGGTTGAGAAAAATGAGTTCAGAGTATCCTCCCAATGTACAAGATGAAATAAGAAGATACTACATATCTAATGGGTCGATCCAGTATCATACTCATAAGTTTCCACAAAAACTAATTAGAGGAAGATTGTGTCATTTTAGTCCTTCTTGGTTTGAAAAGTATGGGACTTGGTTGGAATATAGCATACATAAAGATGCTACTTTTTGTTTATGTTACTACTTGTTTGCTAATGTTAAAGAAAATCAAAGTGGACACTTTATTAGGATGGGATTCTTAACTTGGCATAAACTTGACTCATTTGATAATCATGTTGGCAACTTTAATAGTGTTCACAGCAAAGCTTTGAGAGATTATGAAAGCTTAAAGACGCCAAGACAATCCATTGAAGTTGCTTTAGATAGACATGATGAAGAAACTAGAAAGAAATATCGACTTCGTTTGAATACTTCTATTTCTTACTCAAGATACTTGTTGCATCAAGGTTTACCTTTTCGTGGTCATGATGAATCTAAAGAATCAGAAAGTAGAGGGAATTCTCTTGAACTTGTGAAGTTTGCTGTAAATTTGAATGAACTAACAGCCAGTGTTGTGTTGGATAATGCTCCCAAAAGTGAGAAATTAGTGTCATATTTTATCCAAAAAGATATTTGCATGCTGCTGCTAAAGAAACACTAAATGCCATCATGGAAGAATTTAAAGATGATGTCTTCGGTTTATTAGTTGATGAGTCTGGAGATGTGTCTCATAAAGAGCAAATGGGTGTTGTTCTTCGTTTTGTGAATAAAATAGGAATCGCCAAGGAACGGTTCGTTGGTGTTGTACATGTTTAAGGCACTTCTTCTTTATCTTTGAAAGCTAGAATTGACTCTTTGTTGGCAGAACATAGCTTGAGTTTGTCAACGGTGCATTCTCAAGATTATGATGGGGCAAGGAATGTACAAGGTAAATTCAATGGGCTTAACACATTGATCTTGAATGAGAATAAATGTGCCTACTCAGTTCATTGTTTTTCTCATCAACTTCAACTTACATTGGCAACTCTTGCAAGGGACAATAATTATGTTGGATATCTTTTTGATGAAATTAGTAAACTTTTAAATGTTGTGGGAGCTTCTCGTAAACGACATGATCTTTTGCGTGAGTTAAATCAACAACTTGCTCCTATAAGGGCCAGTGATACACGTTGGGGATTTCACTACAAATCACTACTAAATGTGAATCTACTGTTTGATTCTATAATGGATGCACTTGAGCTTATCGAACTTGAAGGGGAGAACTCAACTATAAGGAATGATGCTACTTCGCGAATAGCTTATTTGAGTTCCTTCAATTTTCTTTCACTCTTCAATTAATGTTGAATATTTTGGACATTACACGTGATCTTTCACAAGCTTTATAGAAAAAGGATCAAAGTATTGCAAATGCTATGAAACTTGTCTAAGTCACAAGGAAGTCATTAGAATCGATGAGAAAGGATGGGTGTGACTCTCTTATTGATAAAACATGCACTTTTTGCATGAAAGATAAGATTCCTATTCCAAACATGGATGATAAATGGGTCCTTCCTGGGAGACCACGACGTAATGTCGAGCAGCGGACTTATGAGTTTCACTATTGGGTGGAAGTGTTCTACACAGTTGTGGATCTACATCTTGAAGAGCTTAGACGTTGCTTCAGTGAGAAAAACATCGAGCTTGTTACTTGTGTGGCTTGCTTAAGTCCATGTGATCAATTTAGCACTTTTGACCTGTTTAAGCTGGTTAGATTAGCACAATTTTATCCCAATGATTTTTCTGATTTTGAGATTACAACACTTGAACATCAACTTGCTAATTATGTTCTTGATGTGCAATCTGATGAAGCTTTTCAGGACTTGAAAGGGCTTGGCAATCTTCGTAGAGTGATGGTGGAGACAAAGAAAGACATTACCTACCCATTGGTGTTTAGGCTATTGAAGTTGGCATTGATACTGTCGGTATCCACAACAACCGTGAAAAGAGCTTTCTCGACAATAAAAATCGTAAAAAATAGACTTCTGAATCGAATGTGTGATTTGTTTTTGAATGATTGCTTGGTTTGTTATATAGAAAATATGTATTTGACTTAGTATCTAATGATTCTATCATGCATCGATTTCAAAAAATGAAAAACCGTAAAGGACAATTGTAATAGTACATTATTGTAATATTTCATGTATTTTTAAAATTTTATTTTATAGTACACATGGTGATGAATGTTTATAGGTAGACACCCCTAATTCAAAACCCTAGATTCACCACTCTCTCAAACCCTTAATTCTAAGAGTGCTCACATTGCAATCTAGCTAGTTTTGCAATCTCATATCATGGTCCTCTAGATTTCTTTCGCTAATCATAAGATATCAACGGCATGGTCTTCCTCTTCATAAGACTCCTTTTAAGAGTTGATAGTGAGTCTTTAGTTAGAGATCAAGGAAGAAGACACTTGAGGCCTAGCTTAAAAGAAAAATATGATTAGGGTTTTAGGTATGGCTCTCTCTCATCCTAATTATTCGGGTTGAGTGGATGAAATTTGTGAGTTTGGGATTTATGTAGTACTTATTATGTTTGAGATTTAGGTAAAACCAATAAAATTTTAACTGAATTGATATTTACCATTTGAATTTGGGTTTCATCATACAACTTCAGACCAAAAAGTCTATAATTTTAGAGTGTGCACAAATATGTTTAAACGTTTGAACATCGTAGCTTAGGGTTTCTACCCTATCTTCTAAATCTTAGTATTTATTTAACTAGAACTGAACTGATGTTTACTTTTATGTGTGAAGTACGATTTTGTAGTAATACTAATGCATTAGGGCTGGAAAGGGGTTCTTGGAGGGTTTGGCTGATAGGATTTTTAGGTTATTTTTGAGGTATCTTCCATTGTTTCGTTGGCTACAAAGTGAATTAAAGTTAATTTCAATTAGTGTGTTCAACATGTTTTCACATTGAGAAGGTGGATTTCGATTTGATTGACAAGTATGTGATTCGTTTTCTATTTTACGATTTATATGTCAAATTTATTACTGTTGCGATTGTTTAGTGGTGAAATGGTGGGAGACTTTGGACATTGCTCCTTTTTTCACAGGTTATGGGTTTTTGTTGGTATTATTAAATGTTTTGCAAGAGTGTAAACAAAGGAAAGGAAAAGCTTGTATTGATTTGTTTAAGATTGTTATGTCACTGATACCCAAAATCAAGCCAAAGTACATAATAAAAATAATTTGTTTTGGCTTAGGGTATTATACAATAGAACATACTTATTGTTTGATCCTTGTTGTTTATGTAGCTTAGATTATAATATCATGTATAATGGGTTCCCTGTGGACCTCCAAGGTCAATATTATCTTTCATGCATAGGACCTATGATAGAAGTGTCTAACATAGTGCTCCGATTATTCATACTATATAGTAGTTATGAGGTAAAGTTTCAATTTATTGTCTTGCAGTATCTCATAAGGAAAGCTACAAGATAGCATGCTTGGTAAAGGTGAGCATAATGTTGATTAGGTATATTTTAGAGATCACTTGGTCACAAATGTCTGTTACCTTGTTTATGTCTTGATCGAGCATGCATGATGTATGTCCATTTGTTATCCACTTTTCCTCCACCTTGCTATAGTCATATCTTTGTCATGTGGCCTAATCCTAATCCATTTTGTATTCTCTAGCTCAGTCTTTCTATATTCTGTGGTTATTATTTGTTACTTCTACTGTTTAGCGGTAGATGGTTCCACTAATCAAATTTGACATGCTGTTTAGGTGTGGTGGATAGGGTCATGGAGGTTGGTTGGCCAATTCATTGTCACTGACATCTAGAATTATTACTAGATTATATGTTTTCAGTTAGGAGCAACTGATCCAAAATCAAATAGTGCAACTTCTCATGGTGTGTCCTTTTTTAGTGATGGGATGACCCAACTGGTGGCTTATCCCAGATGAATTAGCTCTCATTTCCTACAGGGGTCTAATGTCTGGCATCATTTGTAACCATAAGCTGCACTTCCCAACTTTCCTGGATTATATCTATACTTTTATAGTTTACCTTTTCACCCTTTATGACATTGTCCTATTTCATCCTTTGCCATGCTCTTCAAGTCTTCGGACATATCAATAGAATTTCTCTGTTAAATCAATCAATTAAAATCTCCAATATCCTTTACTCCTTGCCTATTCTTTCCTATATTCCTTCATTAGAATTCAATCTGCTTCAACTCATATGCTATAGTTAGTTCTCTGTTTTGCCGTACAACCCCTGTTTCTTGCTTCTCTATTCTCAAGCAACTAAACTTTTGAAAACTTCTCTTTGTCCATGTTTAATTTGACTTCGGTTTTATATAATTTTGGTTGTTCTCCATAGCCTTTCAAGCTTTAATCAATTTTGATATTATATTCTCTCACTTGATTCCAATTAGTTTATGATACTTACTCCAAATACGATTAGTTTGTGAGGTTTATGCATGCAATGATTCAAGCCCAATTGTCAAGTTATGTTATTTGGAAGGACTTGGTTTTTTTGGTTGTTCCGTTTGCTCTGCAACATATATAACAACATGCAGGAATTAGAATTAGAATATGAAAAAGTGCTGGAGGCTCTAAATGGAACTTTTAATTGCCTATAACTTTACTACTTGGACCTTTATATTGTATGTGATTCATATAAAGGAATATTTTATTAAAATTTTAGCTTTCTTGTTTTATAATCTATTTATGGGTTGCTATTTTTTACAAGATCAATTGGTCACTAAAGGTGAAAAAGGGAGCCATTAATAATGAGCCTCAAAATCTCTTATGTCATGGCATACATAGCACGTAGAAGGATACAGTGGCACCTTATGCTCACAAAACAACAATTTTAATTCTCAAAATTTGCAATAGTGGCACCTTATGTTCACAAATACAACAATTTTATTTCTCAACATTTGCAATAACCTGACAAAACCTTGTCATCAATGGTCTCTATTATTCACTACTGAAGCCTCATTTATTTGTTTTAGAGAACCATATGGTTACTATATTCTAAATTTTTATATGATCAATATTTATAATTCTTGGACACGTGCTATCCAAACTAGTATAAGATAAGCGACATTGAACCTAAAATATTGACTTTGGGTAGTGGTGTTTGTAACTATAGCTAGTTTTGTAGTGACTATCTAGTTGTTTCACTTTCATTAGGATGCAATTTGTTCAATTTAGCCAATGTTTTTCTTTAATTGAATGAAAAACCCAGTATAATTTGGCTTGGAAAATAAAAATCATGCTAGGTTGCAGCAATTTATGTCATGTTTTGACATATCTTAGTCTTCCTTAGTCCTTTTGTGGGGTATAAGCTTTCATTATTATTGTTTTTTCTGACATTTTAGTGTAGCATGCAGAATAGTATATGTAGTATTGCCATGAAAATTGCAATTCAAGAGTTTTTGATTTAATCTCCTTCTTCTTTGTTATATGCACTCATGCTCATCCACTGTTCTAATACCAAATAGGGTGTTGTCATCTTGAATACATGGTCACATGGGTCGACGAGCTTTAGAAAAAGGCTAATTTTCAAGCATAAGGTAATAATTTATGCTATTTCATGTTGATTTTGGTAACTAGTTGATTGGTTTGTTGTTTTTAATAACTTTGTGTCTCGATGTGTTCTTCCTGTGATTGTTTAATGGTAGAATGGTGACATACCTGGGACAACTCCTTCCCCCTCCCAAGTATAGGTATCTTTTGGTATTATTAAATGTTTGAGGTATAAATAATGATTGAGAAATGTTCATGTTCTCTCTTTAAAATTCTCTCTTTAAATAAGGAATATGGTTAATTCAGTTTTGATCTTTGAATTTTAACTTAGATGTCCATATGAAATTCACAAGTTATATTTATGCATTTATGGCTTTTGTCCTATCCCACTATTTCCTATGACTTCAAATGGTAATGGATACAACTAATACAACAATACATGCATGTCTTTGTTCAGGTTGCTATGTGCAAATCATATTTAGCATGCTTTTCAGTTTAATGATAATGATATTCCTTATTTTTCAATTACTGCAAGCCTTGTCATTTTTCTAGAGTAGTTGATTATCAAAATCATTTTCCTTATTTAGGATGGTCATTGGTGTCATTTTCATTATGCCCCTTAAATAGTGTTTGTGTTTTTATTGTATACTAAAGCTAGTGTATAATATATTCCACTAAATTATTTTATGTTCATAGAAATGGACTCGCGTTGAATTGAATTGCCAAATTATTATCATGGTCATCTTGATGGTGTTGTCAAATTTATTAAACTTACTAAGGAAATTCTAGTATAAGAAAGAACTCTATGTCCATGTAGGAAATTTAAAGTGGATAAATGGCTTCCTATAGAAGAAGTAGAGGAAGATATTTCATTTAACAGGTTCCATAAGCAATATAAGCATTTTATTTTCCATGGTAGAGGGGACATTCTTGATCAAAAGCACAAGTCAAGAAATAAATAATAACCCATCAAATTTAGTTAGTCGAGATGATATCGGAAGGGTTGTTGAGAGTAGCCCTTAGGGTTGATAGACCTCGATGTGGTGATGACATTATACATGATGTGGTTTACGAGCCATTTAATAAAAGTGCAGAGCCTTTTAACACACTTGATGGCAAAATTCCCTCTAAATAAATTTATGAATCACCAAATCCCTTAGATAATGAAGAAAAATTAAAGTATTAGAGGCTACTAGAAGATCCCAGTGAAGCACTTTATAATGGTTGTACCAACCTTTTAAAATTATCATTACTCATACACTTGTCTCCTATGAAACGTGTATTTCATTGATCAGCTGAGTCCTTCACAATGTTGACTAAACTTTAAGTAGACGCCTTCTCTTAAATCATGGAGCTCCCCTCCCCTTATTATAAAGCTAAAAAAGTCATTAACGCCTTGGGCCTTGGTACCAAAATATTGATGATTGTCCTAACGATTTCATTCTTTATTGGGGTGAGTTACTAGAAAAAAGATAATTGCCATCTTTGTGGTGTTTCAAGATTGAAGATAGCAAAAGATCAGGAGGGTCCAACATGTGAACGAAACACAAATGCTAGATATGAGAGCTGGTAACATGATGCATTACTTCCCTCTAATCTCTAGATTAAGGAGGATCTACATGCCACCTAGGTCAGCTAAAAACATGAGGTGGCACAATAGAAATCGTGTAAGAGATGGAAAGTTGAGACATCTAATTGATGCTAAAACAAGGAATGAATTTGATGTATTATATTTTGACTTTGCTTTTGATCCCCACAAGGTTAGGCTTGCCCTTGCTAATGATAGCTTTAATCCTTATCATCTTATGAATACAACCTACTGTACATTGCTTGTAGTGTTAAACCCCTATAACTTGCCTCCATGGCTATGTATGAAGCCTTCATCGTTTATTCTTTCATTGGCTATTCCCAAAATCATGTCATGGAATCAATATTGATGTATACTTGCAACCTCTAATACATGAGTTGAAATTATTATGGGATGGTGTTGTTGTTTTTGATGCCTATAGCAATAAATACTTGATTATGCAGGCCGTTTTAAGATACAACATCAGTCATTTTCCTGCTAACGCTATGTTATATAGTTTGATTACCAAGGGTTATAAAGCATATCCTTCATGTGGTGATTCTACACTTTCATACATATATGGTGGCGAGATGGTTATCTCATAATCATCCATATCGTTCCCAAAGCCATTTATTTGATGAGACGGAGGAGTTTAAGGATGCTCCAATTGTTCTAGATGGGGAGGTGCATCTACTTTTGAAAAAAGAAATGAGTATGATAAAGATTATAATGAAGCTGCTAATGGTGTCCTTTGGACTAAAAACAACATATTTTTTCAATTACCCTATTAAAAGGATAATCAATTGAGACATAATTTAGATGTCATGCGTATTGAAAAACATTTGTGTAATAATTTATTAGGAACCCTTTTAATATGGATAAGAAAAGTAAAGATGATACGAATGTGAGAAAAGCTCTTGACGATAGAGGATAATGCCTCACCTTTGGCTTCAGCCCCATCCTAATCGAGATCCAATTATGCCTCTAACTCCATATTCCATGTCTCTATATGAGAAAGGGGGATTCTTGAAATTTCTACAAAAGCTTAAAGTTCCGAGTGAATATGGGCCTAACATCTCTAGATGTGTTAATATGAAACAACGAAAACTCTTAAATCTTAAGAGTCATGATAATCATGTTTTGATGCAAATTCTTCTTCCTATAGTTTTATGATCATCACATGCATGAAAGTGATTCACCTAGTTTCTTACCTATGTCCATTTTCAAGTATGTGTGCTCACTACCCTTGATGTGGATGAACTTAAGCAAGTTCAATCGAGGCTCATTTTCACTCTTTGTAAGGTGGAAAAAAGAATTTCCTCTAAAATGTTTCACGATCATGGTATGTCTCATATTTCATTTGGTAAATGAACTTAAACTTGGTGGTCCCATTCATTGTAGATAGATGTACCCTATTATAAGATGAAAATTTTAAGTACCTTTTTGCTTCTCTCTTTTATTTAAGATTTGATTTTATTAATTATTAAAACTTCTTGGAAAAGGTGCTTGGCCCATTTAAAATCTCATTTCAGCAATAAAGCCCAACTTGAAGGATCTATGGATGAAGGCTGTATTCTTGAGGAGACTATTAGGCTTTGTTCAACCTTCTTGGAAGGGGTTGACACCATACTTTGTGGACCAAGAGGAATGATGATTATAATGCTAATATGATAGCCTACTTGTTTAACTCAGGTGGTTGAGTTGTTAGGATGGAGATAACTTGTCTTCTTGATTATAAGAGCTTCAGGCAAGCACATAGCTATGTATTGTGACATTTGGATGATATGAAAGACCTTATTGAGTAAGTACTATATATGCACTATGAAGCTCCATCAATTAGGTTTTAGTTTCAATGATATAACTAAATGGTGAAATAGATTTTGCTTATTACATTAGAAAATTTTTAAATCAAAATGAAACCTCTAATCCAGTCTCTTCAATAATAGCAAATGAAACCCCTTGAAGTAATTGAATAATTAACAAATTAGATGGATTGCTTCAAAATTAGTTTAGGTTTCTCTCTTTATTAGGATAAGCCATGAATTTCTATAGGGTGCTTATGTAACTACTTGCATATAACTAAATTTTTTGATATTATAGGTGGAATGCATCCATGTGAGCATGCCAGACAGAGACTTGAGAAAAGCTTTAGTAGGTGGTTTAAACCCTATGGCTAAAAGGCTAACAAACTTTCTTGTTAATGGCTAAAATTTCAAATAGTTAATGAACAAGTTTACTATGGAAAACTGATTGACATTTATGAATTAGATTATTATGAAGCATATGGAGTTGTAGTCTTTCATTTTGATTTGGTAAACATAAACAAGGGTTTGAAATCTTTTAGAAATGGTCGTGCTTGTGTCAACTTCTCAAAGATCTTGAATACAGATACAGATTGATATTATATGTTGACTTATTTGTCTTCTCATCTCAAGCAAAGCAAGTTTTGTACGTTGAAGATAAGAAACAAAAAGGATGGTTACATGTTATTAAAGCCAAGGCTAGAGACTTATTTGATTTAGAGGAGGATGTGTCATAGGCTTTTAAGTGTTTACTATATGTCCATTATGTTTCAATAATTGTTTTGGGATGGAATAATAGTAATTTTTTTGCTATTTCGCTGCTGGATTGCATATATGTCATTTGCTTTTCCCATGAATGGCATACATGAAGGTATCAATTCATTCTTGATATTATATTCAATTCTATGAATTGAGTTATTTTTGTTTCAACAACTAGTGGATAATGTATGTTATACCATGCTTATGGTTTAGACAACTATTAAAAATGCATCTTGTGTCATTAATCAACATAAACGTGTCTTTGCAACTCTTATTGGCAAGTAATGAGTAGAGATTGAAATTTAAAAGATGAGTTACAGGAGCAAGAGAACACTTTAAGCATTACCATCTAGATCCTTTATAATAGCACAATCGCTTACTCACCCCAGTTCCACTACTGCAGGAGCACAACAACAATAATACCAGATTTAAAGCCACCTACACAACATGCAATCACCTAAATTGTTGCTTAGTACACAAGTCTCATAGCCACACCAGCCTTTGACATATGTAGCATCATACAAATAGTCCAACAACCACAAATGCAGCTAACTAAATACATCTAACCATCAAAACAAATGTCTGAGCAGCAATCTATCGAGCCTTCTTTTTACCATGCATAACCAAGTGCATCATCGATACCAACAAATGAGCATCCACTTGTGTTATTCCCTTCTTCTATTAAAGCCTCACGACCACCCATATGGCCACTTTTCTAGTCTACTGCATCTGCTGGAGTTTTAAAACAAAAAATGTCGTAGTGACCAATTAGGCTGTCCAGATATTTTGAATCTTTTGGACGATTGATACTTATAACCAAGCAACCATCTCTCCAGCCATATATTAACCATGAAGCATCGACTAGAGTAATATTTGAAGCCTCGCAACCACCTCACCCCCAAATGCATATACCAGAGCTTCGAAACAAATAGTGCAACCGCGACCAATTAGGTAAAACCATCCATGGAGCAGCTACGTGTTTACCCCACCCCTTCTAATGGAGCATCATAGCCACCACCGCCATGTTTCCTTGTAGAGTGTTACAATTGCCATTGAAATCACCTGTTATCCTACCTAATTTAACATTGCGGCCACTTCTTAACTCAGGTATGTCAGGTATGTATTTCTCTATTTGCTTTCAATTCTCAAAGATTATGTTTAATTGTCATGGCAAATCAAATCTAGTTTTGGTGTTTTTGGAACTCTGTATTTTCTCAACCATATAATAGGAATGAATTCCCAAAACAATACA
Source organism: Selenicereus undatus (assembly GCA_017589665.1). Classification (NCBI taxonomy): domain Eukaryota; kingdom Viridiplantae; phylum Streptophyta; class Magnoliopsida; order Caryophyllales; family Cactaceae; genus Selenicereus; species Selenicereus undatus. The sequence goes on along the minus strand of JACYFF010031958.1, from coordinate 33,242,745 downwards.
TATTAAACCTGTGTACATGACACTATCATTACATGATAATATACGATCAGTTTGTTTAAAGTAATTTAATTTTCTCGAATAATTCTCTGGCTCTGTAATTGCATTGGGTGGAGACGTGAAATCTAGCTAACTTTCACTGGAAGTTCCACTTATGTTGTGACTGATCGCAAAGTTTCTATTCATCAAAACATATAGTTTAGCTTGCTTTCTATGTCCATTTTAGATATGATTCCAATAATTTAGCTTTCGTTATGCTTAGTTTCCTTGTCCTTGTTCAATGTTGTTAGTATTTTTAGGTTTTGATTGCTAGCTCTATACCTTTTATTAAAATTTACATTTCTTTTGAATAGGTTTATAGAGTCTCAACCAATTCTCCAACCTCAAGCTGCTTCCTCCATAAGTATAGTACAACCCGTACAGAATTGCGTTACTTCTGCTGCTATAGCTACACAACCCTTGATTGACGCATCCAAAGTAAGATTTAGACCTCTTCTGTTGTCACCCTCTACATTCGGACCACATCCACATTTTAAACCCTCTTCTACTCTTAGGAATTCACAAGTACACGCACTATAGATTAGATCCATTAGAAACTCAATCCCAATTAGATACTCTTAAAGTGCCTAGAGGAACACAGCAAAAGGTGTAGCAAAAAATAGGCCAATCTAGCTACAAAAGAATCGAATCTCCCTTAAATGGCAATGATGAAAACTTAGCAAGAAGTTCTCAAAGCCAGTCTAGAGATAATGGAAAAGGTCATCTTGGAGAAAAGAAAAACAAGTCATCTACATACAAGAGCAGCAAATTATCCTGGGAAAATAAAATACATTTTAAGGAAAAAGAGGAAGTCTTGATCATTGGTAAGGTTCACTAATCTTTTTCTTGTTTGCTTTGTCTTTGAAATTCCAACTAATATGAGCTTTCACAAGTTGTCAAATTTGTTGATCTAACTGACGCTGGATTTTTTTGAAGATATTTTTTTCACCCGATGAGGAAAACACCTTTCGGAACTTTGGAGCATTAGTTTCAGTTAGTTCTTATCATCATACATGTCTTCTCATTGGTATGCTTTTTCACAAATGATCTAGGCAATGGGGAGGTGATATCCACTTCAACATCGGATGTTACAACACCACCACCACCACCTCAATATGTCTCTTGCCATGTTACATATGGAAGAAAATTGATGTTCGTTTTCCACGAACTTAAAATGTCTAAATCAATGATATGATCCAATCTGTACTCATCAAAGTACTTATCCAATTTTGAAGTTATGTAACTGGATACTCCAACAATATCAAAATTTGCAAAGCACTACATAAGATGAAAATATATTAGTAGGTATAAATAAATAAAAAAATTTTTGCTTATAAAGAACAATTACACAATAGAAATCAAATTACGAAACTTACAGCTAGGTCATCTTTTCCTCTTCTTGCATCACTCTCTTTTGCTTGGGGTTTTTCTTTTGCATAATCCCCAAAGAGCTTGTACAATGGTTTGTTCACAATCTTGGACTTCAATTTAGAAGTTTCAGCATCAAGTGTTTGAAAACCATACATGATTAATTGAAACTTGCATTGAGGATTGAAAATGGTAGAAAAGGATAGAATCACAATTATCCCAATAGTCCTTAAATTTTGCCTTCTTCTTGTTTGTCATACTCTTAAGAAAAATATGCTTACAAAAAGTCCATGACGATAAGAGGTTTTCAATCTTCCACACATTTTTAAAGTACAAGTTTGTCGTAGGGTACTTTGTCTTAGATATGATAGTGGTTATCTCAAAAAATGGTTAAAAAAGATAAAAAAAATTTCTCAATGCTGGACCAGTCTTCATCTATAGGAAGATTAAGAAAGTTAGAAGTAGACCCCTCCATCCACCTCATACTCACAAAGGCAGCTCAATAGGTAGTGCTCTCTATTACATCTTATAGGTGGAGTTCTACCTAGTTGGACAATCCAACCATAAACCCCTAACACAATCAATTCCAAGACCCAAAGAAATTTCCTTAAATTTCAATTTCCTACGTTCAGAACTAATCACATAATTTCATTAAATCCTTCACTTTACTTATCCTTGCATCAATCAATTTTAAACCTTCTTTAATAATCAAAATTAACACATGTGCTATACATTAAACATGAAAAAACTCACCACCACAAGGCAATCGAGTATCTAGATTAAGAGTATCATGCTACATGTCCCTTACATTATCTTTTCTTTCCTCTAGCATTATCCAATGTGATTATGAAGACTTTCTTATGAATTTTCCACTCCTTCAAAAGCTCATGGATTTTGTCAGGTAAGATATTTGCATTGTGAGGAGGAGGCATGTGAATAAATTTAGAATCTTATAATGCAAATTCTAATTAGAATCAATGTAATCAGAATTTAATCAGAGAAAATCGTGAAGCACACAAGAAGTCCGCAAAGCAGAAGTCATACAAATCCTACTTGTAAGTAGGCTCAATGATGTCATACCCTTTGCTTTTCACATTTGTGGATCTTCAAACAATGACTTTTAACTATATTCCTAGACAATGGAGCACATTCCTTATTCAAATAAACATGAATTGTTTGGTTTCATGCATGGCAAATGTGTAGGTGCACGGCTAGCCAGTTTAGGCGGGTGGGTTAAATATGGGCTGGGTGTATTCAAATTCAGGTAAAACATGGACAAACGTATTTCAATTTTGTGGGTTTTGGGGTCTATCCAACGGATTTGGAACGTCTTTTCTGCGAGTTATTTTTAAATAAAAATTGAGCATATTAATTATTCAAAACATTTAATGAAAAAACATAATAATTATAACTTGTCAAAGGAATATTAAAAAATATACAAACTTTGCCTTATGATGTATGGACATCATAAATTTCTAGGCAAAGAATTGTGCCTCATTAAGTTGGGTGGATGAACCCGTATATTGAAATAAGGTCAATAGTAGGTTGGGCCATTTATGGGCATGTCTATAGCATGTTAATGGGTTGGAACGATTTGACTCGCTAATAACCCATTTGTTAATTCAATATTTTTTTTTTAACTAATCTACCAATGTCCAATTAAGTACACTTCATTGATAGTCAAGTCAAAATGAACACGCTTGGCCTATTTTCTACAAGTACCAACATAGCTTATGATTAGTTTGAATAAAAACCAAATAAAAGGGGATTAGAGATCACAAGACATTTTCTTCTAATTATAACATCAAAAATTTCGATTAACACAAAGTAATTTACTTAAACTATGATTAGACGTATTCACTACATATATAATGATACGGCTTGTAAATCTTTAATGTTTGTCTTCTTCTAAATTAATTTTTCAGTGAATTAGATAGTCATTTCACGCAATTTCAACCTATCTTTAAAGTTTTTTAATTTGTAAGTTGCATACCAAGTTATTCTAAGAGAATGAAGTGGGAAAAGAAAGGGTACTATTGTTTAATTTGTAGATAGACGCAATAATTATACAATGACTTTTAAATTATTCAACATAATTAATAACCACTATTGTTAAGGGAACAAATTAGAGAAAAATCAAACAATAAGGGTATAATATCGGGTCAAGTAGGTGAGTTCGGGGTTCTAGTCGGTTTGGCCTACTAATGTGTAGGTTTTTTAGATTGGTCTATTTCGAGTATGGATCGAGAAAATCATTTTCAAGACCCAAAATAAGGGGGGGGGGGGTGTTCAGGTCAAGTCAATTTTTACCAAGTCTAGGTATGACCATGTCTAATTATGGCTTGTGCAACCAATTCTCTATACTCCGATTGAGTAAACTTTCTAACCAATTTTGTGTCTTTAGCCATCATCATTTAACCCACATTAGTACTCAAACGAGCACTACAAGTTTCAGTATAACACCAAAAATTGGATGTACCATTTTTAAAATCTTAAGCTCAAATTGACTCACAAGTCCTGGCACAAGTTCAAACGACTCCCAAGTCAAGATCCGATCAAAGCCTAAGGCGACTTCCAAGTAAAGGCCTAGTTAAAGTCCAAGCGACTCCTAATTCAAATCGATTTAAGTTAAGGCCCAATTGAAAGCCCAAAATTAGTTCAATGTCCATCTTGACCTTTAAAGGGGGGAATTTACCTATAAGTAGGCCCCTACCCCTTCAAGAGTAGGCATTCTAAGAATTGAAAAGCTCAAGCATTCTCTCTCTAAAGGAAGATAACTGAAGAACGTGTCATCTTTTTTCGAAGATCAAATACTTTTTTCTTGATTGAGATTAAGCCTCTTAGGTCATCTCTTAACATAAGTTCATTCAAATTCATCCAAGGAGATCGAATCAGAGAATTACCTTAATTTTACCTAATAGAAAGATTGTACCCATATGTACAATATCAATACAAAAAAATTTAATTTGTTACTCAATTTATTGTCTAATTTGTTTTTAGCTTAAAATTTGTGTTTACAAATTTTTAGCACACATGGTGGGACGTCTCCATCTCTCATCTATTTCTCCTAAAAATAAAGGCTTCTATGTTTCAATAGCTTCCTTTGTAAGGAAGACATGGCCACGAAGAACTTTTCCTCTCAATCTTCAAGACTAAAAGCACCGAATCTCTCTCTCGTAGATTCTATGAAACTGGCGCCACCTTTGGCAAGCGAATTCATAGAATGGAGACAAGAAGCATGGCAAGAGCTATTGCAATGATCACTGCTAGGCAAACAGTGATACCTGCACTTAAACCCTAGGACTTGAAGATGAAGCAAAAATTTCCTTGTTGGTTGGATGAAGTTCAAAACCTCACCAAACTTCAATCTCCAATATGTGAAGTAGGAGGCTACTATAGTAGTGACTATTTTTTGCCCCCACCAAAGGGGCTCTCTTGTCAAAAAGTGAAGCTGAATCCTCAAAAACTATTATCATACCAGTGATGATGATAGGCACAAACAGTTGGGAAAAGGAGATGGCTAATATGAAGGTCATCTTATAAAAACTCACTAGGGAGAATGAAGAAAAGGATCTGCATATCAAGCTTCAAGAGGAAAAGATTGCTAAGTTGACTAAGAAGTTAGAAAAACAGCCAGCTCATTTGTCCACAAAGGACTTAGAAAGTGAAGAAGAGGAAAAATTGTCTATCCATAGTGAGGCTTCTGATAATGAGGAGTAGACAAAGAAAGGTGATAAGCCAAAAAACGACGGGTTTTCAATATCAATGACTATTGAACAAATCCAAGACATGATAGCAAATGCAGTTAAAGTACAACTAGAAGGAGGCTCATGTGGAACTCACCTAAACACTAAGCCTTACACTAGGAGGATAGATGCTCTTCACATGCATGGTTATCAACCTCCTAAGTTCCACTAGTTTGATGGAAAAGGCAGCCCAAAGCAACATGTCGCATACTTCATTAAGACACGTAATAATGTTGGCACTGGTGGTGACTTTATGATAAATCAGTTTGTCCGAACATTAAAAGGTAATGCTTTTGATTAGTACACAAACCTAGAAATTGAGTCTATCAACATTTGGGAACAAATGGAGCAAGAGTTTCTTAATAGTTTCTACAGCACCCAACGCACCATCAGCATGACTGATCTGACAAACACAAAACAATGAAAAGATGAGTCAGCCCTCAACTACATCAAACGCTATGCACACTTAGTCTTGAGTGCAAAGATCGGCCATCTAAGGCTTCTGCTATTGAACTGTGTACCTAAGGCATGGAATAGGACTTGTTGTACATCTTCCAAATGAGCAAACCTAGGACTTTCTAAGAATTGGCAACCAAGCACATGACATGGAGGTGATGATAACTAATTGTCATATAACCTCCTTCTATTATGCTAAATCAAAGAAAGACAAAGTGGAATTCAAGAAAAATGCTAAGTTCTCTAAGAGCATGACTAAGGAGGTGATGTCTATCTTCAAAGGTGAGCCAATTCGAATTACATGAAAGCCTAAATTAGAAGATAAGAAGAGCACAACATTCAAGGATGTAACAAAAAAGTGTCCAACACTAAACTAGCTTGAAGAAAAGAAGTATCCATTTCCTAATTTGGATTTGTATGGTATGCTAGATGACTTACTTGAGAAGGGTGTCATTCAATTACCCGAACTAAAGCGCCCAGAAAAGCTAGAAGGACTATCGATCCAAAATATTATCGATACTATAGGGTCATCAGTCACCCTCTGGAAAAGTGTATTATACTCAAGAAGCACATCATTCAGTTGGCTAAGGATGGAAGGATCATACTAGATTTGGATAAAATAGCAGAAGTTAATCACACATCTATCTTATGAGCATCAGGTCCCTTCGTGTCAACAAAGGGTGAACCATTTGGCTTCTCTGCAGAAATACAATTTAACCCCTTTGTTGAAAAGATAAGCTAACAACAAAATTTGGGAGTCTAGAACCAATACTTCTCTCACTACTAATTGCATCACAATTGCCAAAGAGCAATCTTGCATTAAGCACCTTTAAGATGGATGACAAAGGTTGGACCCTGGTTGCTAGGTGCAAGTCAAGGAAACAAAGGTAAACTATCCTACCATCACTTTATCATGAGAAAATTCGAGGAAGAATGATGTCATTAACCAATAAGGAGCCCACTTCACCAAAAGCCATCTATCTTCATTACCTTAGGTGAATTCTTCTCAAAAAGATTCTTCAACAGAGTGGTTACCAGCTTGACTTCATGTTTCAAATTCGATGATGAAGATGACGAGACAAATGAGGAATAGAATGTCATAAATGCACTTCTTCCCAAAAGTGACGACAATGTTCTCACTATCCTAGAAGCTTTACCAATGCGCATGGACTGGCAGCAAATTTTTCACCTACTAAAAGAGATACGTAAATAAGTTGTTGACATCTGCCATGTAAAGCTATATGCTAACACGGTGAAGGATTTACCACTTACGGGTCCTACCCAATGTGCCACCTATAACACTGTTGTGACATTAACTGGGGATGACTTATTATTAGGATATAAACCACATAATCACTCTTTTCTTGTTACTAGATACATTCGAGGGCAAATGGTTAAGCAAATTCTAGTGGATGGTGGTTTAGCAGTCAATATTATACCAAAGTCTACTATGAACAATTTGGTTATCACCATTAAAGAATTTTCCAAGAGTTGAATGATGATACAAGGTTTCAATCTAGAAGGACAACATGCAATTGATACGATTCGCTTAGAGTGGATAATTGGCGACTTAACAATTTCATGTGATAGATTCTAAGTCTTCATACCAGTTGATACTTGGGTGTTCCTGGCTGCATGAACATGGAGTGGTAGCATCAACCTTGCACTAATGCCTTCGGTACTCTCAGGAGGGTGAAAGGAAACTAGATGGTGATGTTAAATAATTTACTATGGTAGGATCATACTTCGATGACACAAAGTTCTTCGAGGAAGATGTTGTGCCAAAAGAAACTAGTTGTTATATCCTCCACAGGGAAAGACAATGTAAAGAATGACAAGGAGACTCGTGCATCTTCAAAAAATGGTGGTGATGCTAACACCAAGCTCAACAACAGTAGAAAGAAGAAAATAAGTAGATAATTTCAGTCTCTCCTTCCATACAAATGATTAACACAACAAAACTAGTAACACCAGACTTTAGGTACATTCCTAAGTCCCATGGAAAGGATAGTGAATCACCATTTAACGCATGCACAATTCCCAAAAATACAACCAAGGCTGACATTAAGTTCAAGGAAGCCGGTTGGCATGCTCTAAAAGAAAAGGGTGTCCTTCCAGTTCACAAGGCAAATCAAAGCAAATTGACCAAGGCTTCCCTCCCTAGTTTCGTCGCTTCTTCCACTCCAGAAGAAAGTGACTTGCTAAGGATGCCCACTGGGTTTCATTCAAATGCATATAAATTAATGAAACGGTCTAGTTATGACTTTAGCAAGCCAACATATTTTGGTTGTGTCATTGAAGCTAAGCCTTACGAACTTAAAGATACACAAAAAATGATACACAATCAAGGGGGTGGAGTTACAATGCCTACAATTGGCATTGGTTACATGTCACCCTAACCCATAAGCATTTTCGAATGACATAAGGATAAACAATCACTTGCACAATATATTCCAGTTGAGGAGGTTAATAATGGGGAGGGTGGAAACTCTAAGACCAGCCCAAAGACATTAGTGTTTAACAAGTTACAATCGTCTGCATCACAACAATGCCTTTCCATATTTAGCAGGATGAGAAATGATAAAGGCTCAAGACCCTCTATGTTTCATAGGTTAAAAGGAGATAAGTATCCTAAATCCTCAATCTTTGCTAGAATCAAGATAGGTGAGACATCAAGCTCACCATTTTCAAAAGAGAGGGATTTGGTGTTCAGCCACCTTAGCCAAAAAAATAAAGTCCAAAGTTCCATTCCTTCACATATGAAGCGTGTTCCTACTTTGGATGTGAAGACGGATGGATTTCTAAAAGTAAAGAGGCGTACCCTAGTTCTGACTAGCCATGGGACTAATCCTAGCTCAAAAGAAAGAACCAAAGAAGAGGAACAAGCTCCTTTAAACTCCATCACAGTTCAAGAGGCCACCGACTTGGATTGTGAAATAGAATTCACTGAAGCACCAGAAACTTTAGAAGATGAGGGGTAAGCCACGATTGATGAGCTAAATCTCGGATCTATGGAAGAACCCCACCCTATCTATGTGAGCATCATGCTCACGCCCAAGGAAGAAGAAGAGTATTTCAAGCTCTTTTTTGGATACAAGGATGTGTTTACATGGAATTATAAGGAAATACATGGGCTAGACCCTAAGGTAGCGGTTCATCACTTGTCCATTAAAAATGGTGTTTCACCTAAAAAGCAACCACAACGACTTTTTCACTCGATTTAATACCAAAACTCAAAAAGGGGGTAAATAAACTCATTGATTTTGGGTTCATATGAAAGGTGAAATACTCAACCTGAATTACAAACATCATCCCAGTGAGGAAGAAGAATGACCAACTTTGCATTTGTGAGGATTTTTGAGGCCTCAATGATGCATACCTGGAAGATGACTTTCCACTTCCGGTCACTAAAATCATAATTGATGCTACTAATGATCATAAAGCCTTATCCTTCATGGATTTCATTGCAAGCTATAGTCAAATTCAAATGGCATTAGCAGATCAGGAGGCCATAGCATTTTGTACATCGAAGGGCATCTTTTGTTACAACGTGATGCCTTTTGGCCGAAAAAAATGCAGAAGCAACTTATCAGAGGGCGAAGCAAACTATTTTCGAAAACAAGTTACACAAAATTATGGAATGCTATGTGGATGTTCTAGTGGTTAAGTCCAAAAAGAGATCAGATCATTTGCAAGATCTCTGAAAAATCTTCAAAAGATTATGAAAATGCCAACTAAAGGTGAATCCGCTAAAGTGTAAATTTGGTGTCACTTCTATTACCTAAGTCCGGACATGGGTTGGGGCTGACCTAACTACTCACCAATTTAAAAGATGTACTTGGCTCTCATATTTGCTGTTCAAAAGTTAAGGCATTAGATGGAGGTTTACTCTGTGCATGTTTTTTGGAGAGCCGATCCAATTAAGTACATGTTGTAAAGGCCAATTCTGAATGAATGACTTTTAAAGTGGGCAGTTTCTTAGAACAATATGATCTTGCTTATATGCCCTAAAGGGTTGTTAAAGGCCAAGCACTGGCAAATTTCTTAGGCCCTGTTCTATTTCACATTTTTTAGGATTGAGCAAAGAGCTTACATCTCCTTACAGTTTCTTACATCTACTTACAACTCCTTACATCCTTAATATAATCTTTACATTTTCTTACATCTCCTTACATCTTCTTACATCTTCTTACATGTCTTTACATCTTCTTACATCCCATATAGATTTTCTGTAACATTCAACAACTCCTTACATCTATCTTTACAGCTCCTTACATCTCCTTATTGTTGCTTACATTTTCTTACAGCTCCTTACATCTTCTTACAACTCCTTACATCTTCTTACAACTCCTTATAGCTCCTTACAGCTCCTTATAGCTTCTTAAAGCTCCTTACATCTCCTTACATCTATTAGTTGTATCTAAATGCGAAATAGAACAGGCCCTTAGTAAACCATCTAGTACCTGATAATTGGAAACTAAATGATGACCTTCCTAGAGAAGAGGTGTTCTTCGTTGGTGTCCTTTCACCTTGGGAAATGTACTTTGATGGCGCTATAAGGTATGATCGCGTAGGAGTAGGAGTTGTACTTGTCACTCCTAGGAAGTACATTCTTTCACATTCATTTGCTCAAATCCAACTATGTTCTAACAATATAGTTGAGTATTAAGCACTCATACTAGGCCTTCAAATGGCAATTGAGATAGGGATCAAAGACCTCGATGTCTACGGTGACTCACAATCAGTTGAAGTAAACAAAGATGATCTTATTCTATATCATAAGCATGCCTTACGACTATTAGATAGGTTATAGACTGTTAAGCTGGAATATGTTCCTAGGAGTGCGAACGAGAAGGCTAACACGCTTGCAAACCTTGTAGTCACTTTGGCACTGGGGGCAGAAGAGAACGTTATTATTCCAGGTTGTGGTCAATGGGTTGTTACATCACCGTGCATGAATGTGAAGAAGAAGTCAAGGTAGTCTTCATTTGTGAGATAGATGAAGAAGAGTGGCTCCAACCACTTATTGACTACTTGAAACACAGGAAGCTGCCAAGTGACTTTAGGCATAAAATAGAAATCCAACGAAGAGCCTCACGCTTTCTCTATTACAAAGAAGCATTGTACCGGCGCTCTTTTCTCGATCTCTGGCTACGATGTTTGGAACAAGTGATGAAAGAAGAACATGTTGGTGTGTGTGGTGCGCATCAGTCGGGACCCAAGTTACATAACCGCGTCAAAAGAATAGGTTATTATTGGCCTACCATGGTGCATAATTGTATCGATTTATGCAAAAAGGTGTGACGCATGTTAGGTCCATGCTAATTTCTTTCACTAACCTCCAGAACCGCTCTATCTAACCATTGCATCTTGGCCTGTTGAGGCATATGGAATTGATGTTATAGGACCTCTTACTTCTAAGTCTTCTGCTGGTCACTTGTACATCTTAGCTACCACTGATTATTTCTGTAAATGCGCAGAAGTGATTGCATTAAAGGAAGTTAAAAGGACGATGTTGTCAACTTCAATCGGATGCACATCATTTATCGATATGGTGCATTTCAATATATTATCATAGACAATGGCAAACCGTTCGTCAAACAAATTGATGACCAACCTTTGTGAGAAATTCAAGTTTGCCTAATATAATTCGTCAATGTGCCATGCACCTGCAAATGGCTTAGCAGAAGCTTTCAATAAAACGTGGCGCAATCTACTGAAGAGGGTCGAGTCAAAATCCCAGAGAGACTGGCATAAAAAATTAAGGGAGGTTCTTTGGGCATATCAAACCACACATAGGATGCCAACACAATCAACCTCTTATGCTCTTGTAAATGGAATAGAAGTCATCCTACCACTAGAAATTCAAATCCCATCATTGCACATTGCTATATAAAAAGGTTTAGGTGCAGATGAAAAATCAATAGCTTCGCTCAACGGAATTTGAGCCCCTTGTTAAGAAAGACTTCAAGCCTAGTAAAAATTAAAATGTTGTTAGGCTTGCCTAACTCGAGCATTTAACAACAAGGTGTAACCATGTTCATTTCAGCTTGGGGATCAAGTGATTGTACTAAGAAGGCCCATCATTATGACTCATACGACAGGAATTAAATTCACTCCCAAATGCGAGGGGCCTTATGCTGTCCGTGAGGTATGCACAAATCGTTCCTACAAGATAATGGATGGACCAAGGGTTCGAGTTGGACTAATAAATGACAAGTTTTTCAAGTGCTACTTTCCTGAGAAAATGCTTGACCAACTACCGAATAAGAGCTTAACTATTCACGAAACAAACAAAAAACAAAGCAAAACAAAAAAATTGTAATACTTCTAGCTCGCAAAAGTATAAATTGTAAACGAAAAAACAAATAATTAAAGTATACTTTATTGAACTACGTGATGACTTGATCTCATTGGGATTGCAAGTTTCCATAAGTACGTAGGTAGCTTAGTAAATAAATCACCAAGTGCAGTCAACATAATGCCAAAAAAAAGGGAAGGCGGGGAGCAACAAAGCATGTTTCATATGGTAGAGAACACAAAGCTTATTACAAGAGTTCATAACATGCCTCGAAAAAAAGAAGGAATAAAATAGACTAAGTAGCAAATCAGTAGGTGTCCATCCAAGCATCAAGGTTACGGTGAAGATTGTATCTCTAGCATGACCTATTCATGTCTCTCTAACTCCTTCATATCTTTAGGTGATAGAGTGGGCACAACTTCAAGGTCAACAAGAACCTTTGATTTCTCATCAACTTCCTTCTCAGCAGCTACTAGTGAAGTTAATTTAGCCTGGACATCACCCTTTAGTTGGTGCTTTCTTCCTGGGCAATGCAAAGTGCTTCCTCTAAGTCAACAATTTTATGGGTTGCTCCTTCATGTTTCTCCCTTAATGCATCAAGATCTGCATGAACCATGGCCAGATGGGATCACACGAGTTCAACCAGCTCATGCCATATAGCCTTTTCCCTCCCCATATCATTGGGATGATGGTACACAAAAGTAGCTTTCTTAAATAACAAGGTAGATACAACACTTCCATAGTCCTCTACCTTCTTTGTCAAGGGATTTGGGTCCCCACAAAGGTCTGCTCAATTCCCTTATATATCATTAAGGCTTCATGGATTTTGGCTTCGACTTCGTCAAATTTCAGGCTGTCTAAATCAGTCGAATACTCAGATACCATCACTCGTATAACGGTAGTGATAATGCTTTGAGAGTCCTAGGTGGAAAGAAGTGGTGGGGGCAGCAACAACACAAGAAAACCTTCCCTTTGAACCCTTGGGAATAGCAATGTCGGCAGCAACAGTGGATAAACCATTTGTGGCTACTTCAAGAGAATTTGGCCCATCAACTTAATGTTGACTATTATTAGGCGAGGCATGCAAAGCTTCTGTTCGTATTCAAGCTGAATCTCTCACTACGTGAGGTGGTGACAACCTTCTCACAAAAGCAATATCCTTATATATTTCGGATGTGCTTTAGGGGTGAGTGATTTAGTTGTGATACTAACTTCCTCGACTAGTTGTTCATCAAAAATAGGTGTAGCTTCCTGCACCAAGTCTAACTCGTTAATCTGGAAAAAAAAAATGAAGAAGAAAAAAAGAAATGTATCAGAAAGACAAAGGAAGGGAATGTGCATCATCAAGGTTATCTTGATTAGTTGAACAACTCTCAACGTCATCAAAAAATTCGTCCCTAAGGCTTACTCTAACATCTCTTAGAATCACAGTCTCATGCCTTTGGGGTCCTCTATGCTTGAAATTCACCTTGGAGTCTGGTTCCCTGTCACTTCCTTTCGCTAGGTTATTCTTTCTATCAGTAAGGTGAAAGCATGATGGCTTACAAGCATCATCACAGGACTTCTATTTCTCAACATCCGAGTCTTCCATATGATCTTTTCCTTTCTTCCCCTTGGCCTTTCTTGATAAGCCTGCCTCGACATGTTTCTCCTATTTGGATGAGTTCGCTTTCATACTCTTCTTAAGGATGGTGACACTAGCTTTGAGCTAATTGATAGTCACCTTAGACCACCAATTCTTATATACTGAAGTGATATATTGACTTAATATCAATGAAAGATAGGGGAAAACACCTTGGGCCATACTCCTTAAAAATAAGAGCCTCTTCCAATATCGAAAGGCATCAATATGACACTGCTCGAGTACAACGAACCTTAAGAAGCATCCTGAGAATCCCTTGGCAGAACTCAAATTGTTTGCTAAATCAATGTGGGTTATAGGGTTCAACATAGACAGTTGTGTCGCGACGAATAGGAAAGAAGCCATCTTGAAGAGATACCAAGTACCTGGCCTCGTCTTCATCAAACTCAACATTGTCAATAAGGGTCTCCGATGGATTCTTTCCTAACATAAGGCACCCTAAGTCAATGATTTTTCCCACATGAATAAGTTTACGAGCATCACCAATGTTGCTACGTTTTGTTTGAGAGTTGGAATAACGCACCAAAGGACCTGGAGGGATGGGTTGCAAAGTAGTGAGCAAGCCACCCATAAAGGTAGTGACCGAAAAAGAGTTACTGTGAGTAGGAAGGCTTCATGACATTGGTAATCCCATTTCGACCATGGTAAATGCTCACTAACACAAGAATAACATACTAAAGGTGTATCCATATGCCATTTAGCTGACCATCTCAAAGGTTCCCAGATGAATAAGCTTCTCCCTAGTCTTGGGAAAAGACACATAGCCAACAAGATAGAAATGCAGCCAAATGAGTACTCTCCGTCTTCTCTTTGGGAACTCCAAGGCTTTCAAAGATGCTTATTTCATCCCATGTATATGTTGAGTTTAAATTTAGCCGCTGGCATTATGGGTCTTCGTACAGTTGAATTATGTTGGTGGGTTATGAATGAACCTTTGCTTGCACCGAGAATCAATCCAAACTTTAACACTAACTCCCTTCTTGCAGTTGTGTACCTTTTCTAATCTTCTAAAAGCAACAAACAAGAATCTATAAGAAGATAGAATGACCTATTGATTCTGCTTATCCCGATAGTTGAAAATTTGAACACTAGTGATGGTCTCATCATATATCCTGCCATTTGATTGGGAGACCACCTAGTATATGCAAATGCCATAAAGAGATGGACATTTTCTCAAAAAGAGTATTGGTAGTAGTATAACAGATCTTGCAAAAAATGCAAAGAATATGAAATCGCGGCTATGGGAGTAAAGTGGAGCGTACACTGCTTGACATAATAAACAAGTCCTCAAGTGCTACTCAAAGCAAGAGAGTACATTCTTTGCCTATTCTGAGTACAATGTATGTCACCAACTGCTCTGTAAAACAACATATTTGGTTCTCATTGAGACTACCAGGATATGATTTGCCGCCCAAGCATGGGAAACTCGGTAATCAAGTTGGATTTGTCATGATGTATACTTTGAAGTAAATAGGCGACTGAATCATCCTGTACGCCTTCCTCCACTCAAATTGATAACTCTGGAGCAAAGGACAATGGCTCTATAATATACACTTGGTTAGCTTTTGCCCTGTGCAAGGAATGATGAATAAGAAAGGAAGTCTCTAATTGGGGTTTGTCATCCTATTTATCTACTACAAAAAGAAAGAGCTTGCCATCTCGCTAAAATTCCTTGAGGTGCACCATTGTCAATCACCTAAAAAAAGGGGGTCAAGGTTAGTATGTTTTAAAAGGAGAAACTAGCAGGTGAGATAGCATGCAAAAAGGGGCGCCTAAAAAGAATCAATCAAAGATGTTAGTTATGTTCCGCCAAGCTGATACTCACTGCTTGTACCACTTATAGTGTGCAGGTTTCCATTGTAGACCCAAAAAAGTCTAGAGGTAAACCGCATTCGTAAGTGGGTCTTCAAGTCTTTACACCACATATGGTGTGTGGGTTTTCCATTCTAGGGCTTAAAAAAGGCCTTGTGGTAAATCACATTGGCAAGTGGGTCTTCAAATCTTCGTACCACTTATGGCGGTAAATTGCATTCGCAAGTGGGTCTTCATATCTTTGTACCACTTATGGGTGTGGGTTTCCATTCCATGCCCCTAAAGGCCTAGCAGTAAACCTGTAGGTATTCAACTATTTGTATTACTTATGGTGTGTGGGTTCCCATTGTACCCCTAAAGGCCTAGTGGTAAACCTTGCTCACAAGTACGTATTCAACTATTTTTATTACTTATGGTGTGTGGGTTCCCATT
The DNA here is from genome assembly GCA_017589665.1 of Selenicereus undatus. Lineage (NCBI taxonomy): Eukaryota > Viridiplantae > Streptophyta > Magnoliopsida > Caryophyllales > Cactaceae > Selenicereus > Selenicereus undatus. The sequence goes on along the minus strand of JACYFF010031958.1, from coordinate 33,226,952 downwards.
CTAGGTCTTGAAAGGCCTAGTGGTAAACCACCTTCACAAGTGATCTCTTAAGTGACTTACCATTCTACACAAGTGACAATAACTAAATGCAACTAAAAATATAGATTTTCGACATAAAATAGATGAACGTGGCATCATGACGATATGAGCTAGAACAAGTGAAAGGCAATCAAAATCATCATTCCATAAGAATAAGGGTGATGTAGCTTTGAGATCCAAATAGATCATGGTTATTCAATTCTATGTTTAAAAAAAATTCATGGCCCTTCATTCACATAAGTGTAGCATTCATTACACAAAATAGCAAGAACAAAGATGCCAAACAGCAAAGCACTTCAACACCTTGGTGAAATTTGTCATTTCTTAGCAAGTGACACACCGAAATCGAAAGAAAGTTGCTACCTTTGGTTATTATTTTTGAATAAAAAAAACTCAAAGTGGTGAGATTTTATCAATGTTCAATAAAGCAACGAAACAGAACATGAATAACCTGTGCAAAGTAGAAAAAATAGTGTAAATCTCAAGGGAAAAAAGGAGGAGACTCATAAAGCCTCACACTTGTATTTTGATGTATAGTAAGAGAGAGAGAGAGAGATAGAGAGAGAGAGAGAGAGAGATAGAAGTTTAACATTACCAGGTGTTGGGGGCATAGGTGGCAAAATCCCAAAAAAAAATTGCTGCTTTTTCCTTCAATTATCACCAAATGCTCAACCTTTTACCCTAAATATGACCACTTTGTTAGTTAGTAAATAAATTTGACTAAGAATGATTTTCAAAAAAAAAGTGAAAGAATTAAAGGGCATGAAAGCACATGCAAGCACCAGATAGTAATGATGGATATTAGAAAAGATAAGGAAAAGTAAGCACCTTTTTCTTACATATACAAGGGCTAGCCTAGGAATTGATGCTTCTCATTCTCAATTGGTACAAATCCCCAAAGAGCTAAGTAGTTTTGGTCATGAGGCTATGTCTATCCGAGGGTTTGTAATGTCACAATCACACCCCTCTAGAAGGAGGCTATTTAAAGGGAAATCCTAAGGTAACTAATTTGATGTACTATAGCATTTCACTACCTCAACCCCCCCCCCCAAAAGGAAAAGATGAGTGATATCTTGTCCTATGCCTAAATGTGATGGATATCAAATTTCATCAAGTGTAACAAACAAACAAAAAAGTGTTGACCACCAAGTTATCTGACTTTTTTCGGGGGGGGGGGGGGAATGGTAACGTCCAATTTAGTGGGTACATAATTTGTGGGGGCGCAATCCAAGATGTTGGTATAATTTTGGATGCTAAGCATCATGCTAACAAATTGATTGGGCAAGGTTTAAAAATAAAAAATAAAATAGGATGATGCCAATAGTTGGAGCCTTCCAATTTAAACGATGGCATGACCCACCTTAAAAAAAGGGTGATGCATAAAGCATCACGGGTAAATTTGGTTTGCAACTTTGCAATAACTAAGTTTAAGATGATATAAGTTATTTATTCTATTTTATCTAGTTTACAAGGCCCAAGTAATGCATGCTAAGCACAATCCAACTCTTGGCTACACCCTCATCCACACCAAAGCCCAAGTCAACTTTCCTTAGTCAAGTTGGTCATTGTTGCAGCATTACTCGGTTTCAACTGGGCTTCTCACCACCCTATCGATGTCTAATTAGGGAAATCTATGCTTCTTTGGGAAGCTCAGGGTGTTAACTTTGGGATCCTACAACGAAATCCCAAGTCAGGTTGCATTTTTATTCCCTAAAGTGATAAAAATCCTAACTCATGCATTGCTGGTTTTTATTAGAAAACTTGTTGAATTTGGGTCAAGTTACTGTCCTACCTAATGAAGCCCAACCAAACCAAGCCCAAGTTTTATTGATTCCGTAAGAGGTCTATTTTAGCCTGATAAGCTAAAAGTAGGCATTCGGTTTCAAAATTGGGAGAAATAAACGAAATATGTGGAGTGTGCACAAAATTGCATATTTGCAGCAATCTGGAAATCGACCTTAATTGAGGAGGGTATAGTTGTTACCTTTGAGATTAATTAGTGTGGGGTGATTCTGCACATACCAAGGAAGATTTTTCAAGCGGCAGGACCCGTAATGGAGGTGTACATCCTTCTAGAAGCATCCTAGAAAGAGGGGGAAGAATCTTAGAAAAATACATCTCCCCTTGGTTTTAATTATCTTAGTAATTTAATTTATTTTCCTAATATTATTTGTAATTCCCCAATTGGCACACTTTCCCCACTATTGTAACAGCTAATCCATCCCCTTTTTGGTATTTATAAACCCCAATACCTCCATGTAAACTCAACTTGAGTTGAATTATGAATAGAAAGACATATGACCAATTCTCTCACTAAAATCTCTGCATCTGTATCTCTTTAATCAAGAGTAGTGAGTAGAGTCTTTCCTTTAGAATTCTTCCTTGGTGGCTAAGAACCTTTAAAAGAGGAATTTGGTGGAAAGTTTTGAGTCTTTTCTTTAGAGTTCTTATTTGGTGGCTTTGAGCCTTTAAGAGAGGAACTTGGTGGGAACTATTTTATCTATCTTTTGGGTCTTACCTTAGGTCAAAACTCACAATCTTAATGATTGCTTGAGGATTGAGCCCTAAAAAAGCAGCCTTCAGAGTGATTAATTTCTTTGTTGTTTATGATCTTAAAAGTTTGAGGATTCCAATCCTCGTCAAAGGGGGACATCAAGAGGGTAATATGAAAAGTCAAGTCAACAGCCTCCCAAGACGATAAGTTCACAAAGAAGGAGAAAAATATGCTCAGACTTCGGTCACGCTTAAACGAAACAGGTCTTGTACGTGACCTAGCCTCAATGGGGCAATTTGTGGATGCAAAAATTTAATGTGTGCCAAACTAAGAAGTAAAGTTAAATTAATTATTGGGGTCAACCCTTTTAATTGATTTAATTAAGCCCAAGTTGACTCACAAGTCATGGCATAAGTCCAAATGACTCCTAAGTCAATATCCGATCAAAGCCCAAGGTGACTTCTAAGTTAAGGCCTAGTGAAAGCACAAACAACTCCCAAATCAAAGCCCAAGTGGCGCCCAAGTCAAAGGTCCAAGTTGACTTCTAGCTCAACACCCAAGTCAAAGTCCAAGCGACTCCCAAGTCAAATTGATTTAAGGTCAAGATCTTGCTTGACTCGTAAAGGAGAGGGGACAATTTTCTTATAAATAGACGCCTAACCCCCTTCAAAAGTGGACATTCTAAGAATTCTAAAGCTTAAGTATTCTCTCTCTACAAGAAGATAACAGGCACCTAAAACATGTGTCATCTTCTTTTGAAGATCAAATACCTTTTTCTTGATTAAGATTAACCCTCGTAGGCACTCTCTCAAGATAAGCTCATTCAAATTCATCCAAGGAGATTGAATCAGATGATAGACCTTAATTGTACTTAACACAAAGATTATACCCATATGTACAATTTTAATACAAATTTTTTTTAATTTCTTACTCAATTTCTTGTCTAATTTGTTTTAAGCTTGAAATTTGTGTTTATTATGGGCTATTAAAACCCAATGCCTTTCTTCCATGACCATGGGACCCACCTATGTTAGCTCAACACTATGGTGCTATGAAGGGAGGTTAGATGAGATCAAGTGCAAGACAGAACGAAAGAAGAGCTTTTTGAGGCGAGAGATGGAAGACGAGGTGAGTATTCTTGCCTGTCACGTGAGCGACCTAGGTTCGATCCCCAACCACGGTGCCAAAAACTTGATGTGTATTTTATGTTCAATTCTAGAACCCCTTTTACTCGCAAGTGCACAAGGTTAGTTGTAGACTAGCGAGCATCAGAGTGTCGATCCCACGAGAAACAATAGTGATTTTAAATTTTTACTTTTCCAAATGTAAAGAATAATTCGACTGAGGAGTTTAATTACCTATATGAATTGAAAAAACAAAAAGAGAGGTGAAAGTGTCAAGTAGAGAAAGATTAGAGAATGATCTAGAATTTTGGATTTCACCTTAGATGCAAATTTTAATTTACTAATTCAAATGAGGATTTGATTTGTCTCTTATTCAACCCAAGCTACAAGCATTAGGTCATAAAAAAAAGATGATTATAATTATCAAATGAGATTATTTAACTAGAAGGTTAGCATGAATAATTGTTTTTAGACATAACTCATCTAATTTCTAGAATAAATTATACAATTTTAACAATTATAATTTTAAGTCCAATTATATAATCGTCAGATTAGCCTACAAGGTCTAATATTCATTTGAGATAGCAAATTAAACTAATGTAATCAACATGATTAAACTTTAGTATTAAAATGCATAAATAGATTACGATCGAGTATAAACTCAAAATTATGTAATTAAAGGGATAAAAATTATGCCAAAAGAAATTAGCAAAATAATTTTATTATCAATGATCTATCCTAATCCTAGAAATTAATAGTTTAGCCGGCCATAGTTAGTGAAAACACCATTGAAGTTGGTATATTTCACTTCCTATGTCCAAACTTTTGTACTCAATTACAAAACTAATTAAGCACACAATCTCAAAGTTGACTCACAAATGAGGTGAGAAGAGAAGACAAAAATAGCCAACAAAACTTATTTTTCTTCTAAATCGCTCAACCCAAATGATTTTGTCATACAAAATACTCTCTATTCTCTAAGAAAAATAGAAGATGGAAGATGAGAGAATGGGAGAAAGAATGGATGAACTAATGAGTGAATGGATGCTTCAATGTATAGCCCCTTTTTATAGTGCAAAATCAATCTCTCTTGATGCCTAAAAATTAATGAAAATTAATTTCAATCAATATTTTGGTTATTATGCTGCATGTAAAAAGGCTAGTCTTAAGCAAACAATTAATTAAAATTAATTAGCTTTGACTACGTTAACAATTGGTGCATGTGGAGAATTAAACACTTAAGACGAAGCAACTGAACTGGGCCACGAAGATCAACCCATGTGGAGCTAGGAGAGGTTGAGGGGATAGAGCATATTGGGTCGGCTAACTTAGAGCAGACGCTGGGCTGTGGAGCAGCAAGCTCACACGGTGTTGTGAGGGAGTGAGAAAAGATAGGTGGAGGCAGGTTAAGGAGCAAGGCGGTGCCGTAGGACTTGGAGCCAAACGAGCCGAAGACAAGGCCCAACCTATTGGAGAGAAAGAGAAGGAGATGTGTGCTGCTGGGGCAATGGGTGTCAGGCCCAAAGAGGAGACAACGGGCAGAAGAGAAGAGGACTTGGGCAGCCAGTCTGGGGTTTGTGCTAGGCCCAAACATAAGGAGAGTAGAGAAGATGAGGGCTGGTTGGGCGATGGGCCGGCTGAAAATTGAGCTGTTTTTTTTTCTTTTTTTTTTCTCTTGGGCTCTTGGGCTTAGTCTATGAGCCTTGCACTTGTGTAAACTTGTACAAATTCGAACCGACTTGATCAACTTCGTACCCAAATTCATTTATTTTATCTCCACTTGAAAATCACATAAAATAGGCATTATTTACTCATAAAAATATATTTCAAAGACTTAAAAGTAGGTAAAATGAAGGGTAAAATTACATATAAAATATGAATTATCAACTCCCCCGCACCAAAACTTTGCTAGTCCTCGAGCAAATAATAGCATTAATGCATATAATCATTGAACTCATCAAGTAGAACAAGACTAGTGAAGAAAATCTATTATCCAACTACATCTATCCACCCACAATCACATGGGTAAAATCACTACCATCGCACAACTCATCATTAAACATTTCTAATTTCAACTAAGTCAATTGGCCAATTAAGCACATAATGAAACTATGCAGTAAACCGTAAGCACAAAATTTCACCCACATAACAAAAATCATAAGAGCATCTTTAAAATCAAATCCCCAATGCCAAATCATTTTTTTTTCTTTTTTTTTTGGGAGACTCTGAATTTTTTTCAAAAGTTACTTGATCCCATATGCTTTCTAGAGTGGATAAAGATATGAATAAGGATGACACTCAGAGAAGAACTTAGTACATATTCAGGCAATTAATGATATGGATAAAAATAGAACTTGAACATTGGTACCAAAATCAGAACTTGATTAATTCAATTTATTTTATTTCAATTCAAAGGGGAACTCAATGCTTATCGAACACTCATCATGACATTGTAAATGAAGTGACAACTTAAACTCAACATCAGCTATATAATGACATTAGCACAGTAGAAATTTTGGCCTTCAACTAGTCAAAGCAAGAAATAATCTTTAATGAGCATGGGTCACATGAATCACATCCACATAATAAGAGCAGAACATGCATAATCAGAACACTGAAAATCTTCCCAAAATCAAATTCACCACAAATTTTCAAGTTTAAATTTTCCTCAAAATTTTCATGTTGCCATCCCCCCACACCTAAACTTTACATTGTCCTCAATGTAGAAAACAATAAGAAAGAGGGAAATGGAGAAAAGAGCAACACAACCTGACAGCATGAGGAAGTAATTTCTATATAAGCCCAACAATTCAAACTCTCAAAGTACCTTTAATCACTAACCACAAAACCCAAAAACCAAGTGAAGAATCACACCTCAAAAACACAAATACACCAAAAAAGGAAAACAAAAATAAAAGACTCAAACTTTCCTAAAAAGATTGGGTTGCCTCCCAACAAGCGCTAAGTTTTATATCTTCAACCACACAAGGTCCCACCCACTAATCATAGTAGACATGGTCTATTCGATTGATGGATTCAATTAAACCAGGGTTAATATCATGAGTCACAACACGTTTCAAACGTTGACCATTAACCATGGGAACTCGACCATCTTGGGGATCCAAAATTGAACTGCCCTAGAGGAAAACACTTGTTGGACAACAAAAGGACCATCCCATGTAGATCTCAACTTGGCAGGAAATAGCTTAATCTTAGAGTTAAAAAGCCAAACCTTCTGATTAGGTTCAAAACATTTATGAGAAATCATTTTATCATAAAAAGCTTTGGTTTTGGCTTTATAAATCTTAGCATTCTCATAGGCTTCATTACGCAATTCATCCAATTCATTCAATTGAAGCCTACGGTTAGAACTCGTTTGTCCCATATCAAAATTACAGGCTTTAATAGCCCAAAAAGCGTGGCGTCCTAATTCAACTGGCAAGAGACAAGTCTTACCAAAAAGAAGACGGTAAGGAGACATCCCAATGGGAGTCTTACAAGCAATACGATAGGCCCAAAGAGCATCATGCAATCCCAAAGACCAATCTTTCCTATTAGGTTGAACCATTTTCTCAAATATAGACTTGATCTCACGATTAGACACCTTAACTTGACCACTAGTATGAGGGTGATAAGGGGTAGCTACTTTGTGAGTCACAAAATACTTTCTAAGCAAAGCCTCAAAAGATCGATGACAAAAATGACTACCTCCATCACTAATAAGAGCTCGAGGGGTACCATACCGACAGAAAATGCACTCTTTCACAAACTTGACCACAACCTTGTGGTCATTGGTTCTAGTAGCCTAAGCTTCCACCTACTTTGAATCAACAGCAACCAATACAAAGCCAAAAGATGAGGGAAAGGGACCCATGAAATTAATGCCCCACACATCAAATATCTCAACAATAAGAATAGGAAAAAGGGGCATCATATCACAACAGGACAGGGCACCTGTACGTTGACAACATTCACAAGCAAGACATCAGTGAGCATCTCTAAATAAAATGGGCCAAAAGAACCCACTTTTTAGGACTTTAGCAGCTATCCTACGACCTCCAAAGTGACCACCACAAGCATAAGAGTGACAAAAGGTGAGAATAATATGAATTTCACTCTTAGGGACGTATCTACGTACCACTTGGTCAGGGCAATTTTTGAAAAGGTAAGGATCTTCCCAATAGTATTGTCTTACATGTGAGAAGAACCTATCTTTCTCTTGTTTAGATCAACGAGGAGGAATCTTCCCAGTGGCAAAGTAGTTCACAATGTGAGCAAACCAAGGGAGAGGGGCATGTGGCATAACAAATAGTTGCTCATTAAGAAAGTGGTCCGAAAATCCAACTAAGTCATTAGTGTACTCAGTAAAGATTCTAGACAAGTGGTCTGCAACTGAATTTTCAGACCCTTTCCTATCTTTTATTTCAACATCAAACTCTTGGAGCAACAAAATCCATCTAATGAGTCTTGGTTTAGTGTCATTCTTAGCCAATAAGTGTTCTAATGCAGCATGATCAGTGAACACAATCACTTTTGAACACAAAAGGTATGGACGAAATTTATCAAGTGTAAATACTACAGCGAGCAACTCTTTCTCAGTAGTTGAATAATTCCTTTGAGCATCAGTTAGAGTTCTACTAGCATAGTAAATGACATGAGGCATTCTATTCACCCCTTGACCCAAAACATCTGCAATGGCAAAATTAGATGCATCACATATAATCTTAAACAAAAAAGAAAAATCAGGGGGCTGCACAATAGGGGCCGACACCAATAAAGATCGATACTTTTCAAAAGCTTTCATACAAGACTCATCAATCACGAAAGGAGCATCTTTGGTAAGGAGATTAGTAAGTGGGTGAGCCACTTTACTTAAATCTTTAATAAATCTCCTATAGAAACCAACATGGCCAACGAAAGATCTTACTTGCTTCATAGAAGAAGGCACTGGCAGATTAGAAATCAGATCAATTTTGGCTTTATCAACCTCAATCTCTTTTTTTAACACTTTATGTCCCAACACAATCCTTTCTTGAACCATGAAATGACTTTTCTTCCAACTCAAGACTAAATTCACTTCTTCATATCTCTTCAGCACAATGGATAAATTTGCCAGACACACATCAAAGGAAGAACCAAAAACAGAGAAATCATCCATAAACACTTCCATGAAATTATCAATATAATCAGAAAATATAAAAATCATGCATCTCTGGAATGTGGAAGGTGCATTACATAACTCGAAAGGCATCCTCCTATAGCAAAGGTACCTGATAGGCATGTAAAGGTGGTTTTCTCTTGTTCCTTAGGATAGATAAGTATTTGGTTGTAACCAGAATAACCATCGAAAAAGCAACAAGAACTTTGTCCGGCCAATTTTTTTCAAAATTTGATCAATGAATGGGAGGGGAAAATGGTCTTTTCTTGTTACAGAATTCAGCTTTCTATATTCAATGCACACCTTCCACGCTGTGGTCTGTCTAGTGGGAATCAATTCACCTTCATTATTCTTCACCACAGCTATGCCAGATTTCTTAAGGATTACTTGAACTGGACTGACCCATTGACTATCAAAAATATGGTAGATAATGCCTGCATCTAAAAGCTTTACTACTTCTTTTTGGACAACGTCTTTCATGTGGGGGATTAGTCTGCATTGTATTTGCCTAACAAGTCTAGCATCGTCCTCTAAATGAATTTGGTGCATACAAATTATGGAACTAATACCTTTTAAATCAACAACTGAGCACCCAATAGCACCCTTATGCTCAGATAAGACACGAATCAACTCTTCTGCTTGATCACAAGATAGAAGAAAAGATATAATGACAGTTAGGGTCTCTTTAGGGCCTAGAAATACATACTTGAGTGAATCAGAGAGAGGTTTCAACTCAAGTTTGGGTGGGGATGTAACAGAAGGTGGCATAGAAGATCTAGCCAAAGGGGGCTGAGGTTCATAAATGGACACCCAAGAGGAAGACTCAAGATGAGGAGTAGAATCAAGAGTAGAATCCATCCCATCTATTGTACTTCGTAAGTCATATAATCTCAAAGCCCCATAGGAAAGACAGGTTCCCAAGAGACCACTGGTTAGAATAGCAGGCAAAGCTTCTTCAATTATTTCATTATTCACATCAACAAAGAAGCACTCAGATTCATCTGCAAACACAGGTTGAGTAGATGATTTGAAAATGTTACACCTAACCTTTATGTTCATGATTGAGACATCCATCACTCCTAACCTACAGTTAATGGTGGCATTAGCTGTGGCTAGGAAGGGACGTCCTAAAATAAGAGAGATCTACTTAGAAGCATGACTGGGGTCCATGTCTAACACAACAAAACCAATAGGAAAGAATCCTTTATTAATTTGCACCAAGACATCATCTATCTGTCCCCTAGGAGTCTAACCGACCTATCAGCAAGCTGAAAGGTATAGTTAGAAGGTTTCAGTTCACACAATCCCAACTCTAAGTAAATAGAATATGGTATCAAATTAACACTAGAACCCAAATCCAAAAGTGCCATTTCAATTTTGTGATTGCCAATAAAACATGAGATGGGAGGGGTAGCGAGATCTTTGAACTTAGATGGAGTGTCACGTTTCAAAATCGGGCTCACTTGTTCTCTTAGAAGAACCTTTTTAGACTTGTCATCTTTATATTTCCTTTTAAAAGTGCACATATCTTTAAGGAACTTTGCACAAGCCAAGATCTGTCTAATGGCTTCCAAGAGGGGAATATCGACCTTAACTTGCATAAAGGTCTCCAGGATGTCATCTGTTTGCTTGTCTTTCTTGGAAGGGAGTGGCGCATCTAAAGCTTGAGGATAAGGAACCCTTGGCTTATATGTCATAGTGGAGTCAGACACAATAGGAGAAGGGGATGGGTCATTGTCCTTTTCAGATTCAATGTCACTCTCCATGGTCTTAAGTCTTTCTGCTTTATCATGTTTCTTCTCACTCACCTTGTTATCTACTTCTTTACCATTCCTAGGAACCATTACAACTTTTAATTGTTCAAATTGTTGGCCTTTAGGGTTCTAAATGGGATGACTTGGAAGTTTTCCTTTTTCTCTTTTCCCTACCGCTATGGCTAGTTGCCCAAGTTGGGTTTCTAACTTAGCGATAGATTGTGAGTGAGAATCAACAATATGCATTTTAGACTCAATTTCCTGGACCTTAGAATCAACATTTTGCACAACAGAGGTCAAGGTAGCAAGGGCAAAAATTACCTTGTCAATATCAGAACTCTCAGATAGAGCTTGATGGGAATAAGGAGGAGCATATATCTGGTTTTGGAAACCAGGAATGGTAGATCTGCTAGACTACACTTGAGGATTCTCAACATTTTGAGACCTCTATGAAAAATTCGGATGATTTCTACAACCATGATTGTAGGTATTAGAATAAGGGTTGTTGGATGGAGGAAATCCTTGCGCAGCATTCACTTGTTTAGTCACACATTCATACTTACTAATACAAGGACAGTCAACAGAAGCATGCATGAGACTAGCACAAATTGAACACACATCTTGCATAGAATGGACATTAGACACTTTGTTAATGCACAACAATTGATCAAATTTCTTAGCTAAAACATCAACTTTACTAGAAAGGTCAATTGAATGTGAAACCTCATAAATCTCCCATTTACTTCCTAATGTCCTGGACAAATTAAAATGTGAGGAAGTAGGATGCAAGTGTGAGTTTTCACTCAAATGTTCAAACAATTCCCAAGCTTCTTCAGGGATTTTGTACAAGAAACTACCACCACATGATGCATCAGCCATTTGCCTATTATGCTCATCTAAGCGAGAGTAAAAACTCTAGACAAGTTGCCACATAGGAACCTCATGGTGAGGACAACTTTGCAACAACTCTTTAAACCTTTCCTAACTTTCATGCAATTGCTCATTTTTATTTTGTGATAAGGTGGATATAGCACGTCTTAAGGCAGTTAGTTTACCAATAGGGAAAAACTTTTTCAAGAATTCCTCTTTGCAATTGATCCCAAGTGGTGATATTTCTCTTAGTGTCCAACCAAGCTTTAGCTTTATCTTTCAAAGAAAAAGAAAAAAGCCGCACGCGAAGAGCATCTTCAGAGACATTATTCAACAACACAGTGGAACAAATCTCTAAGAATGCATCAACGTGCTTGAAAGGATTTTCATACTCTAGCTCATAAAATGATGGGAACATTTGGATAAGAGAATGTTTCATCTCAAATGGCACCGTAATAGTGGACATACATGTTTTTGTTGGTGAATCATATGTGGCGGGAGTGAAATACTCCTTAAGTTGCTTAGGTGGTGGGGTTTGTTTTTCAACTATATTTTTCTTAGATTCTTTTTTCTTAGCTCTTATCTTACGAAGGAAGCGTTCAATTTCAACATTATATGGTTCGAATTCTAAAGATAAAGAACGTCTACCACGCATTAACCACAGACAACCAAGAGAATATAATGAAATCACTTCCACAATAACCAACAAACAAAATAAGAAAAAAAGAGAAGACAAAGATCAGAAGGAAAAAAAAATAAATCAAAATAAAAAAATAAAAGAAAGATCTAAGGGAAGGGGACAAACGAAAAAAAATTAAGAAAAATAAAAAAAAAACAAATGAAATAAAACGGAAGGGGATTGTCATATTAGATACAATAAATAAAATAACAAAAATAAAAGGGTTAGATTAGATTAGATTAGGTTAGAAGGGATAGAGAAAGTAGTTAGATTAGAAGGGAGAGTGAAGAACAAAATTAAAATGGTTAGATTAGGAGGGATTGGGGAATGAAACAATAAAAATAAAAAGGGAAGGGGGCAGAGAATAAATAAATAAAATTGCTAAAATGGCGGCGAAGAGGGAAACATAAATAAATAAAAGGAAAAGAAAATTCAAAAATCACTATTCTTTCCCCAACAACAATGCCAAAACTTGATGTGGATTTTATGTTCAATTCTAGAGCCCTTTTTACTTGGAAGGGCACAAGGCTAATTGTTGACTAGCAAGTGTCGAGCTATCGATCCCACGAGGAACAATAGTGATTTTAAATTTCTACTTTTCCAAATATAAAGAATAATTCGACTGAGGAGTTTAATTACCAATACAAATTAAAGGAACAAAAAGAGAGGTGAAAGTGTCAAGTAGAGTACGATTAGAGAATGATCTAGGATTTTGGATTTCACCTTTGATGCAAATATTAATTTACTACTTCAAATCGAGATTTGATTTGTCTCTTGTTCTACCCAAGCTACAAGCATTAGGTCATAAAAAAAAAGATGATTATAATCATCAAATGAGATTATTTATCTAGAAGTTTAGCATGAATCATTCTTTTTAGACAACTCTCCTAATTTCTAGAATAAATTATTCAACTTTTACAATTATAATTTTAAGTCCGATTACATAATCGTCATATTAGTCTACAAGGTCTAATATTCATCTGAGATAGCAAATTAAACTAGTGTAATCAACATGATTAAACTTTAGTATTAAAACGCATAAATAGATTACGATCAAGTATAAACTCAAAATTATGTAATTAAAGAGACAAAAGTTACACCAAAAGAAATTAGCAAAACAATCTTATTATCAAGGATCTATCCTAATCTTAGAAATGAGTAGTTTAGCCGGTCATAGTTAGTGAAAATACCATTGAAGTTGGTTACGTTTCACTTCCTTTGTCAAAACTTTTGTACTCAATTACAAAACTAATTAAGCACACACTCTCAAAGCTGACTCACAAATGAGATGAGAAGAGAAGAGAAAAATAGCCAACAAAACTTATTTTTCTTCTAAACCACTCAATCCAAATGATTTTGTCTTACAAAATACTCTATAGTCTCTAAGAAAAATAAAAGATGAAAGATAAGAGAATGGAAGAAAGAATAGATGAATGAATGAGTGAATGGATACTTCAATCTATGGCCCCTTTTTATAGTGCAAAATCAACCTCTCTTGATGCCCAAAAATTACTGACAATTAATTTCAATCAATATTTTGGCTGTTATGTTGCATGTAAAAAGGCTAGTCTTAAGCTAACAATTAATCAAAATTAATTAGCTTCGACTAGGTTAACAATTGGTGCACGTGGAGAATTAAACACTTGGTAAGATGAAGCAGCTGAACTGGGTCGCAGTGATCAGCCCATGTGGAGCTAGGAGAGGCTCGGGGGAGAGAGCCGATTGGGTCGCCTGACTTAGAGCAGACGCTGGGTTGTGGAGCAGCAAGCCCACGCAGTGCTGTGAGGGAGTCTCAAAATATGGGTGGAGGCAGGCTAAGGAGCAAGGATGGGCCGTTGGAATTGGAGCTAGAAGGGCCGAAGACAAGGCCTAACCTATTGGAGAGAAAGAGAAGGAGAGAAGGAGAGAAGGAGAGGTGTGCCACTGGGCCAATGGGTGTCAGGCCCAGATGGGAGACAACAGGGAGAAGAGAAGAGGACTTGGACAGTCGGTCTGGGGTTTGGGCCAGGCCCAAATGGAGGGAGAGTATAGAGGAGGAGGGTTGGTTCAGCGATGGGCCAGCCGAAAACTAAGTTGTTTTTTTTCTTCTTCTTTCTCTAGGGCACTTGGGCTTAGTCTATGAGCCTCGTACTTGTGCGAACTTGTACAAATTCGAGTCGACTTGATCAACTTCGTACCCAAATTCATTTACTTTATCTCGACCTAAAAATCACATAAAATATGCATTATTTACTCATAAAAATATATTTCAAAGACTTAAAAGTAGGTAAAATGAAGGGTAAAATTACATATAAAATATGAATTATCACTTGAAGTGGATTGAAAATGGAGGAGATCAAAATCTCAGTATCTTAAATATAAATGGCCATAATTTAGCTCATCCATGTCATCCAAGACCGAGATCTCATTGAAGGTTTGATGAGTCTAGAGAGAGAGTGAAAGAGAGAGAGCAAGGGAGGTGAACTGGGAAGTTAAAGCAAACAAAACGCTAGGGTTCTCTATTAGCCAAATAAAGAGGCACCCCTGGTCATTGAGTTTTGTCAGTTTATTACGTAAAAGCTCAATTCTAGTGGCCTAAGCAGTTGAAAGCATGAACATAAAAACTTGGGTAGTCTAACCTGTTGGGTCAACTCGAACCCGACCTGATCAGGCATTTTTTTGCTTTTCTGGGTTTGGTTATTTTTGAGTTTTAGGTTGAAAAAATTGTGTTCCGAACCCTAAATTTTCGAGCGAGTTTGGGTTGAGTTTTCGAGTCGGGTACGATTTTGCCAAGTCTAGTCATAGAAGAACCAAAATTGAGAGCATAACTATGTAGAGGGAACGAAAAATTAATCTAAAAATCACAGGGTCAAAAATATTAATACACCAAATCAAAAGGTATAAAATTGTTAATAACTCTCAATTTCAAGCAACCAACTTAGCGTAATTTTACCGTTCCCCTTCAGTCGAAATTCACGTGTTTCCACAGATTGAGTATTCTCTCACCAAATTGCTCATTTCTCTCACAAAATTTAGGAACTTTTATCTCATACAAATTCATTTTGGGTTAATCATACAAATTTGTACACAACTCAGTAGTTGTTGTCTAGTTTAGAATAAGACAGGTTTACTATTTCCCTTGCCATGGTGAACCACCATCTTTTATTAGCTGTTGGATTCTTCGGTTACCCTCAAAATTATAGTTGTTGGCTTGTGCAGATTATTGCTTAGTATTGCATCTGGGTTCTTATCAAAGCCTAAGTCAGATTGATTCCAGGTTAGTTCCAAGTTCTACAATATGCCCTGTTTTGTTCTTTAGTGTTGTGCACATCTTGAAATTTCCAGTAAGTTTATTACATCTGCCAACCTAGGTATACTCTGCCTATTTGTAATCACTTAACAATCGATAAATTAGATGTTGTTCAACCTAGTAAAACTATTTTGGATGGTGAAGTATGCTGTTTTGTCTCAAGAAATATCAAATTTCTTGAAAGGTCGTAAATTATGGCGAATTATTACCAGTGAGATTATAAGCCACAAAACTAATGGAAGAGGATGACAGTAAGTTTTTGGAAAGGATTGAGGATTGGGATAGCATGAATCATCAGATTCTCACTTGGATTCGAAATACATTAGTTCTATCTATCAAACTCCAGTTTGCTCATTTATAGTAAAAGAAGTTTGGGATTTGTTGGCTAAACAATACTCTACCACAAATATTGTTCATCTATGTCAATTCTAAGAGGCTCTTCACTGTATGAAAGTATGAAACTAGTGCCTGGCAAATGCATTACTGAGCTCCTATCTCAACTGTAGGCTATGCGATAAATTATCTTTGTTTAAACCATCCTTGGAAAATGCTAAGGATGCTAAAAACTTATTTGCATATTGTGGCAACATGTGAGCCTTACAATTTCTTATGGCAATTGCACTAACCTTTGAACCTGTATGTGCCCCTATCGTCCATCGAGGCTCTTTGCCTACAGTTGGGGGAACATGTCCAAATTTTCATCTAAGGAATCACATCTTGACATCTTGAAGTCTAAGACTCCTAGCATGCAAGTGAACACAAACTCTATACTGGCAATGTCATCTGCCTCTTCCTCTATAAAATCTAAAAAAGCTAACACTTTTAGAAATGGCTTGGCCATGTCATATCACAATGCAAGAAATTATTATATACGAATAGAAAAAGTCATTAGAGTGCCCTGGCAAAAGATAAACCACATGATCATCACACCTATGCAGCTAGGCAATTGCTGAAGAATCTTGGATAATATTTGTTGTTGCATGATCTTTGAGAGCATCCTGAAGCAACTTAGCACCAATTCTATAGCATCATTCTCAACATCATTGTTAGTGCAACATACTATGCCATGTTTATTCGTATGAATCACTTAAGGCATTTCACATTATTGATTTTGTGGTTCTGGTTTTTGTAACCACATGAAAGCACAATTAGGTCATATTGTCTAAAAAATCACTTCCAGTACAGCATGAGCTGCTTATACTACTGCTAATTTAGAATTACATATTGATGATGTTGGTGATATATCAACTCCTAACTTATCTCTACTTGAGACATTTTTTAATTCCTAGGCTAATAATGAACCTCGCTATACATATTGAATCCCCTAGACCTTGTGTTGGTGTTTTTTTGAGGGGGTGGAAAAATAAATTAAAGAAAAGAGAAAACCTCAAACACACGGTTGTCATCGTAGTACTTTGAGGGCTGATCCACAGGGACGACGTTGAAATTATGGTCATAAAAAAAGTGAATTAACTAATCAACCTAATGTTAATTATGCTAATTTAAAGAAAACATAAATGCTCAATTTAAACTAAATGATCTTAATTAGACTAAACCTAAATATTTGACTAAATGTGAGCATATGAAGGAGATTATGCATTAACTAGACATAAACAGCTATTAAAATCAAAACCTAAAACTACCTAACCTAACCTGAAATCAATCAAATTACTTGAACAGGGGCACATCTCATTCAACAGCAACAGCAGAATCAACAAACTAATTGCAACATCAGTAGAATCAACACAATCAGTTGAGTTTAGAGACAATTAAAGCGAGGCAAGAATCGGGAAACAAACATCAAGCAAGCATCGAACAAAAACTAACATCGAAGCAACAGGGGAGGGGATTTGACAGAAACGAAAACTGCAGAAAAACAGAGAAATTGAGCAATGATGCAATACCAGACCAAGTCGGGGTCTGAATTCACCATTCACGATCCAGAAATAGCCTCACGAACACCAAATGCAATTCATTGAATCCAAAAGCAACCATTCGAACAACATTGAACAAGCCAGAAACAAGGGAGGGAAAATCGATGAAATAAACTCAATTAAACCCAAAACTCTTGCAAAGTCGAACTAGAATTATGAATTGCTACTGGGAAAACTCAAAATTGTAGCCTAATTACAGAAGTTCGAAGCTAGGCAAACCGAAATGCATAAACCCTAATTCTGAAATTCAAAATAAACTCGAAATTAAAACTGAAATCTAAACCTAAAACTTAAATTAAACCTAAACTAACCCTAAATACTACCTAAGACTACCTACAATTACCTAACCGAGATCAATGGCATCGCTGAATCCTCTTAAATACCCGAACCCTTCTCGATCTCTACCGTCGATTTGGTGATGGCGTCGTGGATGATGGAGATGAAGCCAGCAAAGGGTGGGTACGTGGCTTGTTGTGCGTGTTTCATGGTGGTGGATGAGGGTGGTAAGGGTGGTTTTCGAAGTCTGGGTTCTGGGGTTTCGGTGGGCTGAGGAGGTTTCTGGGTTTGGGGATTCTGTAAGTTTTGGTGGTTTTGGGAAAAGATAAGGGAGAGAGAACGGGGTAGAGAGAGAGGAAGAGCGAGATGGGCATGGGGTCTGGGTTCGGTGAGGACGAAGCAGGATGTCGAGTGTTTTCTGGCATTGCAGGGCTCAAGTTCGGGGAGAGAGAGAGCAGGACGCGAAGAGGAGGAGCAAGAAATTGAAGGGGTGGGGGATTTTTAAGCCCTAAACCGGGGTTTTGAGAATGAACCGGCCGATCTGATTTTTTTTAATTGCTGGACCAGTTTGGTTTTTTCAACTGGACCGGGGTTTTTGGTAATTTGGGCCGGTTCTTCAATTCTCGACATTTCCTCTATTTTTCTCGCATTTTCACCATGTTAGCCCTTTTTTCACATTTATTAAAGATCTGCAAAATAATATAAAATCAGTTAAAAACCTTAAAAATATTATTAAAATGAGCATAAAACAGGTGTAAAATTACCTTAAAAATAGCACATTTTTGGTTCAAACACCTTGCACCAAGGCATGAAGAAGGCCTCATCTAGCCCAAACGACACTTGTCACCAAATTCCAGCACATTAGCCCACTTTGTCATGGTGTTTCACCTATCAAATGGGCTTGCAAATTAATGATTTATAGCTTGTTGGAAAGATGATAGAGTCTACTATTGGGATATATAAACATTTTCAGTATATGTTTACATATAAATTCTCTAAAGTGGTGAAGACTCCATTACAGCAGTGCTGGTTTTTACTCGGTAAACTTGCTGAATTTGGGTCACATTTAAGTCATATCAAACGAAGCCCAAATGAAGAAGGCCCAAGTTTTGGGATTACCTAGGATGTATATTTTACCCCACAAGCTAAAATTAGGCATTGGATTTCAATATTGGGAGAAATGACCCAATTATGTGAAGTGTGCATAAAATTTCAATTTTGAACCAATATGAAATTTGGCCTTCATTAAAAGGGTACAACTATTATCTTTGAGATTAATTCGAATGGGATGATTCTACACACACGAGTGAAGACACTCCAAGTGGCGGCACCTCCATTGGTGGAGTAGAGCCTCCTCAAAGCTCTTTAGAAGAGGATCGTAGAAAATACAGCTCACCTTAGGTGTAATTATCTTAGTAATTTGATTTATTTTCCTAAGATAACTCTTAATTCCCCTATTGCTACAAATTTCCTACTATTGTAACAGCTAATCCCCCCATTTTGGTATTTATAGACCCCATTACTCCGATGTAAACCAAGCTTGAAGTTGAATTACCATCGAAAAGGCATATGGTTATTTTCTCTCACTAAAATCTCTACATCTTTATATCTTAATTAAGAGTGGTGAGTGGAGTCTTTCCTTTAGGATTCTTCTTTGGTGGCTCAGAGCCTTTAGAAGAGGAATTTGGTGGAAAGTTTGAGTCTTTCCTTTAGAGTTCTTCTTAGGTGGCTATGAGCCTTTAAGAGAGGAACTTGGTGGGGAGCATTTTATTTATCTTTTGGGCCTTACTTTGGGTCAAAACTCACAATCTTATTGATTGTTTGAGATTGAATCCAAAAGAAGTACACTTTGGAGTGATTAATTTCCTTCTTGTCTATTATCTTGGGAATTTAAGGATCCTGCCGCATCACCTTGTCTCTGTTGGCCAATTACGTGGTCTTGGTTTTGATGCGCATTTTTCAATCACAATTATACCATGCAAGATCCAAATATAGGGCAGATCATTGGGACTGTTCATAAAGTTGGTAGTTTGTTTAAACTTGTCTCAATTGAAGTTCCATATTAGCCTATTACCCACTGTGCTAATGTTGTGTCACAAGACTTGGCATTCTTGACTAGGTCATATTTCTATTTGTTTTTTACATTCTTTGATTTCCAATGGAGTATTACGTAGTGTTAAAGCTAATTAAAAAAGATTTTCTAGCTTGTCAATCAGCAAAATTTCAAGGTTTACCTTTTAATAATGGTGAATCCAAGCCTTTTAATCTTATTTTCTCTCATATTTAGTAGGTGACCAACTCCTAATCTTACAATGGAGGCTCGCGTTACTTTGTTATATTTGCTGATGATCTTTCTTGACATACTTGAATTTACCTTCTCAAGAATCAATCTAAACTACCTCAAATTTATTACAATTTTGTTCCGATGGTTTCTACTTAGTTTTCCAATAAAATCAAAGTCATTTATTCAAACAATGCACCGGAATATAGGGAGAAAAAATTTCTAAATTTTCTTGCCAAAAATAGGACTATTCGCTTGTTATCTTATTCTGCCATAAACTGGGATCGCTTTCTATAACATTCATGTCCTGGAACTTCACAACAAAATATCCAATCATAGAGGAGTTCATAGGCATATACTTGAAGTTGTCTGGGCCTTACGCATTTCAGCTAGTTGTCCAGAATCTTCTTAGGGTGAGCTCTTATAGCAATACATACTATCAACTATGTCCTTTCTTCTGCAATT
The DNA here is from genome assembly GCA_017589665.1 of Selenicereus undatus. Lineage (NCBI taxonomy): Eukaryota > Viridiplantae > Streptophyta > Magnoliopsida > Caryophyllales > Cactaceae > Selenicereus > Selenicereus undatus. Next base: position 33,206,589 of record JACYFF010031958.1, on the reverse strand, counting down.
GAAAAGAAGTCCCCTTCTGAATGCTTACATGGTTCTCTACCAAATTATAACCTCCTTTGGGTTTTTGGATGTGCTTGTTTTGTGAAGTTGCAACCTCATGAGCCAACCAAGTTAGAGCCACGAGCCAGGTTATTTTGTTTTCTTCTCTATGGTATTGAACACAAAGGGTATAAATGTTCATATCCTAAATCCAAGTGACTCTTGGTCCCTAGTCATGTTGTCTTTTAGGAACATGAAATGTTCTCCACAATCTCGGTCTTTTACTTGACAAAGTCTGAGTCTTCTTGTTTGAGTATTCTTGGTGTTGCTCTTTTTCCAAATGCTAATGGCAGGCTTACAAAAGTTTCAACATCTTCAAATGAACAAGAGAACCATCCTTGTAGCTTTACTTCTCATGGATTTCTACAACTAATAGATCCCTAGGAGGACTACAACATAAATTTAACAATGAAATAAAGTATCTTGAGTTGTTGAATTACTTCTTAGGGCTAGAATTTTCTTTTGATATGAAGGGTTACTACATGTTTCAAGTGAAATATGCTAGTGACCTCATCTCTCGAGCTAGTTGACAAACAACAAAACAGCCTTCTCCTCTTGAGGTTAATGTCAAGTTTTCATCCCATCAACAACTCACCATTAAAGGATGACAACTTCGTATTGCCAACTAGTCGATAGTCTTGTCTATCTCACTATTGCGAGACTTGACATTTCATATGTCATCCATGTTATAAGTCAGTTCATGGTAGCTTCCTCCACTACTTATTATGCTGTTGTACTTTGAATTCTCCATTATATAAACGGCACATTATGCCAAGGACTTCATTTTCCCTTTAATTTTTCTTTGGAGTTAAAAGATTACTCATAATCAAATTGGACAGGTGACCCCACATATCATTGCTTGTAACACACTGAATTTTTTTAATTACTAACTTCGACCAATGTGTGAATGTGTGATTTATGTGCATATATTTTAAGTTTTTTACTTTATATATATATTTACGTTTTAGGTTAACACTATTATGTTTTGGGGAATAATTAGAGGTATGCCTCATTTAGTAGTATTTGCAGTAAAAAAAAACAAAGAAAAAGACAAGAGGGAGAAGTGAGTTGAAAAAAAAAGAAAAAGAAAAAGAAAATGGGGTTTTTAATTTCACCTCATACTTATCCAAAGGGGGCGCTCTCCTACTTTCTCAAGCCAAACCCACAGCACAAACACAGAGGGAGAGGGAAAGAAAGAGACCAGGAAGAAAGAAAACAGGAAAAGAAAGAGAAATTAAGCTTGGTGGATTAAAGGCGAGTAATCTTTGCTTTTCTTTCAATCCAAAATTGAATAGGGCAAGATTATTTGAATAATTCATGCTTCAATTTGAGGATTCAATTGAATTTTGAAGCTATGAATTCGATGTTTTACGGTTTAGTGGATTAGAACCCTAAATTCTTTTGCTAGGAACCCATCATTAAAATTTTCATAGTGATTTGTGACTTTAGAGTTATGTGAATATTGTGGATTGATAGTTATGTCGTGGTTTTATTCATATGTATGCCAAACTATGGGTAATTGGTTTAATTACTTGTATTAAGACAACAAAATGGTGGAAAATAAAATTAATTTTCGGATTTGTACAGAATTCATATACTGTTCAAATTATTGTGGATTAGTGGCTATATGATAAACTATGAAACATTTATTGTAGATTCTTCATATTAGTTCGTAAGTTTTTGTAAATTTTCATGAATTTTGGATATGTAGTTCATGACTTATGAATTTTCGATTAAAACTATACTATTTTAGAGCCTAATTTTGGTTCTTGTACGAATTCTCTATTTAATTATTGGCTTGGCCAAAAACTCTAAACACTTTAATGTAGGTTCTCTATGTTGGTTTTAAATTTTCTTGAAAGTTTCATGAATTTTGCAGGTGTACTTCATGAGGTATGGATTTTTATCAGAATTGTTTGTTTTAAAGCATAATTTCGGGCACTATTTCAATTTTTGTGGAGGATTGGACTAAAAAAAGCTTATGAAAATTTTAGAGTGAACTATTCATAATATTCTGTATGTTTTTACAACTTTTCATGAATGTTGGATGTGTGTTCTTTGAGCTTACGAATTTTTGAGTGAAATATCATGTTTGGTTTAATTGTGGGTTGTGGTATGCATAAATTATATATTGATCATGTTTGTGATGATTTTAAGCATTAAAAATAGTAAGGTATTGTTACAATTTATTCAAAATTTGTGAAATTTGTTTGGGTCAAATTATGCCTTGATTTGATGAGGTTTTTTGTGTGTAAATTATTTAGAGTTGGATTATGCCTTGGGTTGGTTATATTTTGGTAAAATTTTTAGATAAAATTTTCTTTAGAAATAATAAGTTATGGTAATATGATTATCATATAACTAGCTTTTGTTTTGGTGAAAGAAGTCATGTCTTACCTAGGGCTATTACGGTTGCATTCCAGAGCTATTGCCATAGAAGTAGTTGTCTTTGTGTTTGGAGTTGTGTGGGTAGTTAGTTGGCATGTTGAGTGGGCGCTATTTAGTCCAACAATTAACTCCCCGGTTTGTGTTATTTGGGAGCTGTGTGGGTCATTGGTACTCCAAGATGTGATTGTGACTCCACAATTTGTGATTTGAGGACATCAGCATACTCTAGAGCATTTGGTCCCTGGTTGGTACCTTGAGTGGGCTTCGTCCGGTCCACTTGGATGTGTTTGTGACTCTTATATTTTGTGATGATTCTTTGGGTAGGTCATGAGTTGATTTCCCTTAAACTAAAGAGTTTTGGTTAAGTTGAGAATATACGATATGTTATGAAATTGGTTTTTGGCTTGGATTTGGGTTTTGGATTTGGTTTTGGGTTTGAAGGATCATTCAAGATATCTATAAGATTGTAATTGATTTTGAAGTATATGTATGATTGATAAATATGTTTAAAGAAATATATTATTTGTTTATAGCAAGTATGTGGACTTTTAAAAGAAATATGCTTTTACATGTGTCAAGTACGACTATAGATGGGCCATTAGCTTGATTTAGCAGGCTTTTCTTTCTTTTGGACTCTGGTGAGGATTAGGAGTCCAAAGGACATAGTTGGTATAGGACAACCATAGTTAGTTTAAGTAGACCAACAACAGAGTTTATTTAGAGACTTAAGTGAAAACGAGGGTTTTTGAATCGTACCTGGTATGGGACAGGCACGACTAAGTAGTCTAATTACCCACCTCATGACATATGTGTGCATGTGTGTGTTTTGTGAAGTTCATTAGTCCGATATATATATATATATATATATATATATATATATATATATATACATATATATATATATATACATATATATATATATACATATATATATACATATATATATATATAAAGGATATGAGTTGATTTATGAAGCATGAACACGTTCTTAGTTCGTCTTCCAGGTGTTATATGCGATGTTCTGATTCTATGAGATATGTGTATTATATGCTTATGTGTTAATCGGTAAATGTGTAAAGTGTAACATCAGAGAAGGTAAGGGTTGTTCACTGGGCTCGGGGAGCTCATGACCTCACCATTTTCCAAGTTTAGAAGCTAAAGGAAGCCACATGAACAAACATGAGCTAGGGGGTCAGATGCACTTTTCGGAGAGTGAAGTTGCAAATGCATTTCTCTCTAGGTGTTTATGTTATGAATTATGTTCAGTAAATAGATATGTATGTATTTTTTATGTAAGTATTTTGGATATGGTTTGAGTATGCACGTGAATGCATGTTCTAGAGTCACCCTGTTGAATTTAGCCAAATTAAGGTTAAGCAACTCAAAGAGCCTTGTGGATGTTTCCAGTTGAACATCAACAACGGTGATGCGTCTGCCACCTTCGGGCGGTGTGTTTTAAAAATGGTATCAAAGCACACAACCTGTGACCTATAGGAATTATGTGCATGTGTGTTTGATTAAGTGCCTGTTATTGTGAAAAAAAATACATGCTTATGTGAATGTGTATGTGCTTAATTGAATTATGTGTGCCCAACTTAGTTGTAGTCCTTACTTGACCAAACACTTGGTATAGTAACAAAACCTATAGCCGACTCATTTAGATGGCTGCTATAGGACGAGGTGGGTCTAGTGATAGAGGGGTTAGAGCTGACCGCATGGTAGGCATTAATCTAATTAACAAGTTCCTTAAGTTACAGCCTCCGAAGTTTAGAGGAACTGCGAATCCTTCCGAGTTAGATGAGTGCATGAGGGAACTCGATAAGATATTTAAGACCATGTTGTGCCCTGAGTAGTGCAAGATGGGTTTTGCGACACATTTATTCACCGGAGAAGCATATCATTGGTGGGATTTCATTCATTCGAATGATGAGGACGAAAAATCAACCCACTAACCTAGGGAAAGCTTAAAGAGAAGATGAATGAACAATATTATCCTAGGGATACACGTAGTGCTAAAAAGTTATAATTCTCTAACTTGGAGCGGGGTACTATGGTCGTGATGCAATATGATGCTAAGTTTATAGAAGTCAGTCGATTTAGAAAGCATTTGGTGGATACATAGCAGAGAAAAGTTGATCGATTTAAAGATGGTTTAGATATTGACATTCTTAAAGGTTTACATCTCAAGTCTTTAGCAATTTTGAAGACATATACTTAAGAGCAATGCATGTTGAAAAGGTTTCAAATGAAAGCAAAGCTAAAAATGTAACTATTACAAAGAAATTTAGTAGAGGAACTTGGTATTTGAGAAACAGATTACATTATTCAAGAGGAGCGAGGGCCTAAACTAGCTACAGATATGAAATACTGTGAATTCTGTAAGAAAAGTCATTTGGAACTAAATGCTATTAAGTGACAGGAAAGTGCTTCAACTGCAAAAAAACCTAGCCATATAGCTTCCTATTGTCCGCAACCAAATAGAAGGGCTACTGCAAATATTAAGAGACCATATCAGAATGATGGAAACACTTCCTAGCCACTTATCAAGATGGAATATGATAGGAGCAAGAGCTCTATGGGAATTCACACAAGGAAACAAGGTAAGGTAAGTTTCAAAGATGAAACTTATTTTAAGAAGTGAAGGATGTAACACCCCGAATTTTTTAATTACTAACTTTGACTAATGTGTGAACGTGTGATTTATGTGCATATATTTTATGTGTTTTATTTTAAACAAGTATGTGTGTTTTAAGTTAATACCATTATGTGTTGGGGAATAATTAGAGGTATGTCTCATTTAGTAATATTTGCACAAAAAAAGAAAGGGAAAAAGAAAAGAGGGAAAGTGAGTTGAAAAAAACAGGAAAAAAAGGGGGTTAGAATTTTTTTTGATTTCACGTGATACTTATCCGAGAGGCTTCTCCTATTTTCTCAAGCCAAACCCACAACACATGAACAAAGCACACACATAGAGGGAGAGCGAAAGAAAGAGTATAGGAAGAAGGAAGAAGATGAAGAGTAACCAAGCTTGGTGGATTAAAGGTGAGTAATCTTTGCTTTTTCTTCAACCTAAAATTGAATAGGAGAAGATTATTTGAATAATTCACACTTTAATTTGAGGATTCAATTGAAGTTTGAAGCTATGAATTTGATGTTTTAGGGTTTAGAAGATTAAAACCCTAAATTCATTTGTTAGAAACCCATCACTAAAGTATTCATGGTAATTTGCGAGTTTAGGGTTATGTGCATATTGTGGATTGATATTTATGATGTTGTTATTTTGTTCATATATATGTAAACTATGGATAATTGGTTTTATTACTTGTATTGAAGAAAAAAAATGGTGGAAAATAGGCTTAATTTTTGAATTTGTAGAGAATTTGCATACTATTTGAATTATTGTGAATTAATGGTTGTGTGAAAAATCATGAAATGTTACTATAGATTCTTCATATTAGTTAACAAGTTTCTGTAAATTTTCATGAATTTTGGATGTGTAGTTCATGAGTTATGAATTTTCGATTGAAAACGTCCTGTTTTAGTGCCTAATCTCGGCTGCTATACGAATTTTCTGGTACTTATTGGCTTGGCCAAAAATTCTGAAAGTTTTAATGCAGGTTCTTTATGATGTTTGTAATTTTTTGAGAAATTTGCATGAATTTTGGAGGTGTAGTTCATGAATTAAGGGTTTTTTATCAGAACTTCCTATTTTAAAGCATAATTCTGGGTACTGTTTCATTTTTTGTGGCGGATTGGTTTCAGCAGAAATTAAAAAAAATTTAGAGTGAATTATTCATAATATTTTGTATCTGTCTGCAAATTGTTGTGAATGTTGGAAGCGTATTCTTTGAGTAATAAATTTTTGAGTGAAATATCAAGTTAGGTGTAATTATGGCTTGTCATATCCATAAATTGTATATTGATCATGCTTATGATGATTAAGCATTGAAAATAGTAAGGTATTGTTACAATTTATTAGAAATTTTGTGAAAATTTTTTGGGTGGAATTATGCCTTGAATTGACGAGTTTTTTTGTGTAAATTGTTTGGAGTTGGATTATGCCTTAGGTTCGTTACATTCTAGTATAGGTTGTGGATAAAATTTTCTTTCGGAATAATAAGTTATGGCAATATGATTATGTTATAACTAGCTTTTGTTTTGGGGAAAAAAGTCATGCCTTACTTAGGCCTATTACAGTCGCATTCTAGAGCTATGACCATAGAAATAGTTCTCTTTGTGTTTGGAGTTGAGCGGGTCGTCTGTCGGTATCTTGAGTGGGCACTACCTAGTCCACCAATTGACTCCGCAGTTTGCATTATTTGGGGGCTACATGGGTTGTTGGTTGGCACCTTCAGTTGGCGTCGCCCGGTCCGCTGACTGGCTCCTTAGTTTGTGTTATTTGAGAGCCGTGTGGGTCGTTCACTGGTACCTTGGGTGGGCACTACTCGGCCCTCCAACTGACTCCTCAGTTTGTGTTATTTGGGAGCTGTGCGGGTCCTTGGTACTCCAGGATGCAAATGTGACTCCATAATTTGTGATTTGAGGGCATCTACGTACCCTAGAGCATTGGGTCCTTGGTTGGTACCTTGAATGGGTTTCTCCCAGTCCACAAGGATGTGTTTGAGACCCTTGTGTTTTGTGATGATCCTTTGCATAGCTCATGAGCTGATCTCCCCTACACTAAAGAGTTTTGGTCAAGCTAAGAATCTATGATATGTTATGAATTGGTTTTTGGCCTGGATTTAGATTTTGTATTTGGCTTTGGATTTGAAGGATCATTTAGGATATCCATGAGATTGTAATTGAATTTGAAGTATATGTGTAATTGATAAATATTTTTGAAAAAATATGTTATGTGTTTATAGCAAGTGTGTGGACTTTTGAAAGAAACATGCTTTTATGTATATGTCAAGTATGGTTATGGATGGGCATTAGCTTGATTTAGCAGGCTTTGCTTTCTTTAGGACTCCAGTGAGGATTAGAAGCCCAAACGACATGGTCGATATGGGAGGACCATGGTTAGTTTAGTAAGTAGACTAGCAATAGAGTTTATTTAGGGACTTAAAGTGAAAATGAGGTTCTTGAGTCGTACCTGGTATAGGTCAGGTACGACTAAGTAGTCTAATTGCCGACCTCACAGCATGTGTGTATGTGTGTGTTTTATGAAGTTCATCAGTCCAATATATATATGAACAATATGAGCTCATTTATGAAGCATGAGCATGGTTTTAGTTTGTCTTCCAGGTGTTATATGATATATTTTGATTTTATGTGACATATGTATTATATGATTATGTGTCAACCGGTTAATATGCAAAGTGTAACATCGGGGAAGATAAGGGCTATTCACTCGGCTTAGGGAGCTCATGACCTCACCATTTTTCAAGTTTTAAAGCTAAAGGAAGCCACATGGGTATACATGAGGCTAGGGGTTAGATACACTTTTCAGAGAGTGAAGCTACAAGTGCATTCCTCGCTAGGTGTTTATGTTGTGAATTATGTTTAGTAAATAAATACAGTGTAGTTTGTATGTAAGTATTCTGGATATGGTTTGAGTATGTATGTGAATGTATATTCTAGGATCAACCCGTTGAATTTGGCCAAATTATAGACAAGGCTTCCACTACACTTGTCTTCTAATCATTTAATTAATGTTAAGGAGCTCAAAGAGCCTTGTGGATCATTCCCGTTGAACATCCACGACAGTGACGCATCTGCACCTTTGGGCGAGGCGTTACATTGCTCCACTATGGGCTATTGTTTCCCTTTTGGAAATGATATAATTTCATGGCGTAATAAGAAAGAAATAGCAACTGTAGAATTTTGAACTCTCGCAAATGCAACATTTGAATTTGTGTGGTCACATTAGTTATTGAGAGATATGGGCATATGTCAACATTCATCAACAATTTTTTACCGTGCAATCAAGGTTCCATTCAAATCACTCATATTGATATCTTCTATAAGCGTACCAAACATATAAAGGTTGAATGTCACTTAATTAGACAACTCACTTTTGTTCAAATTGCTGACATCTTTACCTAATCTCACTTACTTAGAAGATTTTGCCAATTAGCATCCAAACTCAAGATGACTTCTCCCAACAAAGCATCCTGAGTTTAAAGGGGTTTGGGGGCGTTGGAATATGCTAATATTATGGGAATCCCTTTATTTATGGTTCCCTCTTCATTTTTGGGTTATTATGATTAATTAAATGATTTAATAATTATTTCCTTCTCTAAATTCAATAGTCAAACTCATATGTAATGTCGTTGTAATATCAACTTTGATATATACAAAAGTTCTACATTTCCTCACTTTGGCTTTCATTGAAGTAGGATGTTAAACATAATCGCTTCATCAAGCTCCTATAAATATAGCTCCCTTTTTAAAAAAAAATAAACCTATCCCCAAACATTACCCTCAAAATAAGCCCATATTAGAAATTACTTCTTATTAAATCTTTACAACAATAACTCCTATTGTGGCTCCCGCTTTTGTAAGGTCTGGGGAGATCTAGATGTAGATGGCCTCTGTGCCATGGTAATCAAACCCCCTAAGCCTTTGAGTACAGGGAGGTGAAGTCAATCAGTATGGTGTTTCCAGCACTTCACTATGTCCTAAGGACTAGTGAATCATGTTTGGCTTCCACATATCCCACTAGTCCCAAGAGAACCATGCTCTGTTCCTTTATTAATTCTTTGGTGTTTCTCTTCTTCATGTATGAACTTTAGGCTCTGATATTCCACAATTTATCCTGTGGATGAGGGGGACATGAAAACTTTCTTACTACTAGGACAAGTGCATACTTGATTGGTTTCATCGTTGATTCTACAAATTTATTCTCATTGTAAATTCTTTAACTACTTTTTCTTTATACTAATTCCTTATTCACTCTCATGATCCTCATTATTAGTGGGAACAGTAAGTATTGTGTGAGACTGTCTCACATAAGTTATATCATTAGAGGAATGCTTTTATGGTGATTATGAATAATTAATTAGGATGATTAATAAAGCATCTAAGTATTGTTGTTGTTGTTGTTGTTGTTGTTGTTGTTGTTGTTGTTATTCTTATCCTTATCCTTATCCTTATCATTGTCATTATTGTCATCATCATCATCCTCATCAGTAGTAGTAGTAGTAGTAGTAGTATTACTATTACTATTACTACTACTACTACTACTACTACTACTACTACTATTATTTATTGTTTGTATTATTATTGTTATTATCATTATTGTTGTCGTTGTTGTTGCCATTGTTACTCTTATTATTATTGTTGGTGGTGGTAGCAGTGGTGGTATTGTTATTGAGGTACTATTTTAGATTTTAATTCGACTTTTTATTTTAGATTTTCTTTAAATATGGTTCTCAATTTATAATCATGTAGACTTCAAAAGTAATGTTTTCCATTGCTTTCTCCTTTGTCCTATAGGATGCATATTTGCAGTTCTCTTCATCTTAATTTCAGCTTTGGTTTTGATGAGTTCATCTCCTCTAAATCTCTCTTCATATGTGGTTTCTTATCAATTTTCTCCATCCTTAATTATAATATGGTTTGCAATTTCAGCTTCAGGTATTTAACTTCTTATTTTGGAAGACTTGGTTTGGAAAGTGGTTAATTTTCCTAGCAAATACTTTGTTACTATCAGATGCTAGGCATAAAAAAAAAAAAGAGAGAAAGAGAGAAAGGGACATAGTAGATATACAAACACTTTTTAAATACAAAATGTATCACATACAAATCTTCAACTTCAACTTAACAATTACCAAAATTGTATGGAAGAAAATAGTGATTCTAGTTCTTTAACGGTCATATAACATTGCTAAGATCCCCCCTCCCCTACCTACCCACCCACCTCTTTGATCTTTTCCCAAAAATCTTCGCTAGCTAGCCATCTCAATTTCCCTTTTTTTAAAAGAATGTTCAGGTTGCATTCTTGTCTGAGAAGAAAATAAAGATGTGATCGATTCATCAAGTTGTCGAGATTGCAATTATGAGATTACAAATGTTTATTTTTTTTCATTGTGTTTTTCTCCATTATTGGAATTTTTTGAATGAACTTTTGCTTTTTAATAGATTGATATAAGAAATGTCCATGACTATTATTTATATTTTCTAAATGTTCCAATTTCAAAACTATTTATATCTATGTTCTTCAAAATTAATCTAACTTTATCAACTAAAAATGTGTATATTTTTTATGAGTTGTAGCCTCTCTCTCTCTCTCTCTCTCTATCTCTCTCTTTCTGTCTCTCTCTTGCATGTTTAAATAAAACCTATTTCTCATTCTTAGTTTAATAAATGCACTAAATCTCTAAAATTCAAACATTTTACTTTATTAAGTCTTCAAAAATTAATCCAAAATCAATGGAATACTTTTTGGATTGTGAAATTCTGTAATATGCTTTCCCATTTTATTAGTTAAGTTGTTCTGTGCACCTCTAAATCTTCTAGGATTTGGCTATTTCTAACACATCTTTTAATGTTTTTTTCCCAAGATGTTAAGAAGGTATGTTTAATATAAAAATATTTTCATGTTTTAGTGAAGTAATTAATTGATTTTCAAATATCACAAATAAATCACTTTAAATACAATGTTTGATAAAGAACAAAATCTAAAAGAATCAAATAAAACTATGGGCGCAATAGTTGATAAACAAGATGTATTAAATGATGATAATGAAGAGACAAATAATGGCCAATTAGAAGAAGAAATATATCAATAGATAAACCTAATTAAACTAGAGAATCTTAATCTTGCAACTTTAGCAAAAATTAGAAGAAAACTGGATAAAAAAATATGAAAAATGGTATTTGATGAGGAAATCAATGAGATTGGAGAAGAACTTAACATAGATGAAATTGAGTCTAATCTAGTTACTAATATTGTTCCTAAACTTGAAGAATTTGGTGAACCTTCTAGAAGAAATGTCCATTTTATGAGACCTAGGTAAGTTTCAACAGGGCGTACAACTAACTTTTTCTTTGGGTTTATCCAAAGGAAAACCACGACCTTTGACAAAATTGGTCTTGAGTCAATTAGCTAAACATGATGCATTTTAAACATTGACAGAGCTTGCAATAGAGAAGAAATATTTGAGTATTAGAAAGAGGCATGAACAGAGCCTTAAACTTAAATACTATATGGACTGCTAAAAATTTCCTAAATTATATCGAACATAGTTTTTCCGACAGTGTAGCTAACTGGTATGATTCATTAAATAAAGATGGTAAAAATGCATTAAGACTTATGGGAATACCAGCTGCAATATTCAAAAAATTATGTAAGGAGATCGAAACTAAATTTATCGGAGCTAAACTTAATTACGAAGAAAAAGCTAGAGAATGGCAAAACAAGCTTAATAATGTAGAGCTTTCAGATATGAAATATGTAGAAAATTATATTGCTGAATTTAGTCAATATTATTACACAATTTAGCATAATGAAACCAACCTTTGTATGTTTTATGATAAATTACCATATCTGATCAATTCTAATCAATGGAAAACACATTGTATGGCTTGAGAAAGTAGATGTCATTGATACCCTTGTATCACGGGTTGCTAATTCACACAAACTCAAACTCGTGCGGCTAGCAAACTCGCTTGGGACCCTTCCTTAGTTTCCTAGTAAGCCTTAAGTGATGTTAACTTAGACTTGAGAAGCTAAGTAAGCACACGGACACACACACTCAAGAGAGTATGGAGAGTTTGGAAGAATGCTTTGTATTGCACTTTGGAAAGTTTTCAATGGCTTGGTTACAAACGGGCCCCCTTGGGGGTTTATATACACATCCACCTCCTCACAGAACAGTGGAGATCTATTCGATCCTACGGCTATTATTACACCTCTAGAATATTCTATATAAATATCCTAGATACTGCACAAGTGTAGAACTATGTAGAACAGTCTAGAGAGTATTTTAGAATATTCCAGTATAGCCTAGAAGGTTCTAGGACTCTCTAGAAGGTCCTAGATATTCTAGAAGCTTCTACAAAATCCTAGAAGTGTTTAGAGTTCTCCAGAAGGCTCTAGAACTTTAGAGTGTCTATAAGGTTCTCGAACACTCTAGAACTTTAGAGTGTCTAGAAGGTTCTCGAACACTCTAGAACATTCTAGCGTATTCCAGAAGGTTCCAGATCATTCTGGAAGATTCCAAAACATTCTAGAACTCTTCGGACATGCGGCCTATGACATTATCCCCCACCCAATCGGGTAACGTCCTCATTGCCTTTGGGTTTTCGTATGCTTGGCCCTTGAGTTACCTCATCCCCAGGAGGTGTCTCTTCCACTTGGTTGGGCTGATGTGTTGCATGTAACTGCTTGACACATCGACCCTTCACGTGCTTGCGTCCCATCCTCGTCCTAGCCTGTTTCCTCCTTTGTGCCAGCTTCCCAGGGATGTCGGGGGTATGGCACTTTCAGGCCCCTCATCCCTCTTGAGGGCCAATAAGTGGCCTACCTCTTTACCCTTCGTGAATCAAATGACAGGTAGCACCCTTTCCTTCTCAGCTACCCCTCGCATAGGTATTGCTTGAGCTTGCTCATTGTCCATGATGACCAAGGTGCTAGCGTGAGGAACTATGACGGCTTTTGCCTTATCGAGGAAATCCATTCCCGAATAGGACTTCTGATCATCAAGAGGAGCAATGGTTATATCGAGCTTACGTCTCCATGGTCCAACTTGGATGTCCATACCTCAAGCAACTCAATGGATTGGAAGGCTCTTCGCATTAACTCCCTTACATAGTCCTTCTCCTTTTTTGTAAGGTAGGCTAATCTCGTCGGCGAGTTCTTTTGCCATGTATACATTGTCCGCTCCCATGTCCACCGTAACATGGAGTTTCTTACCTCCAACTTCGATCTCTACATACATGTGGCCACCAACTGGCTTCCCCACCTTGGATTGCATGGCACTTAGGTGTGATATCGAGGCAATACTTGGTTCATCTTCATGCCTTTCCTCTTCCATCACAATTGCAGCAAGTTTCTCATACTTCGGGCACTCAAAAACCTGATGAGGCCCATTGCATAAGCGTCATGAGTATTTCTTCGATGTCTCACCCTTCTTGTCTCTTTCCTTGTCCTTGAAAATTTTTTGCTTGCCCCGCCTAGGACACTTATCCTGGTCTCCGTCATTGTCACTGTCATTCAGGGTCTTCTTGCCTCGTGGCTTTCAAGATTCCCTCTTGAACTCGATGAGTAACTCGGCGGTGGCGATCACCGATGCGAGGTCTTGCACCCCTCGCCTCTTCAGCTCCATCTTGGCCCATCCTTGATGGCCATCAAGGAAATAGAAGAGTGCATCATGTTCTCCCATGCTTAGAATCTCCAAGAGTAGCTTTTGGAACTCCTTGACATACTCCCAAAACTAACTCTCCTTGTACTAAAGGCGTCGAAGCTTGGCCCTAGCCTTGTGTTCAGCATCCTCTGGATCGAACCACTTCTTGAGTTGCCTCTTGAACCTATCCCATGTGTTGATGGGATCAGATCCTCTATGGACGTCGCCACACCTACAACGCCACCAAACAAGAGCAATGTCTTTAAGCAGCATTACTCACCTTTTGAGCATCATCCTTGATGCCCATTGCCCCAAAGTATTCCCAAAGGAAGTTGTCCATCTCCCTTACACTCCTAACCTCATGGAAGGCAAGAGGTCTTGATGCGTTCTGCTTTGGAGAGGTGGATACTTGGACAACTCCATCATTGGCCACTGTAGCCATGCACACCTTGATTTGTGCCTCTAAAGCCTCGACCCTTGCCTTGTACACCTCAACCTCGACCTTGCAAGCCTCGACCTCGATCTTGCAAGCATGGAGTTCGCCATCCTTGGTGGCCTCGGATGCTTGAACGACTTGAAGTTCCTTCTTGAAATCGACCACCATGGAGCTCATAGTCACTTGCATCTCCCCACAAAGCTCATCTGTGTCCCCCATGGACTCGAGCTCCTCAATGCGTTTGTCCATGTCCTCGATGCTACCCGTTAGGGTGGATGTGGAGTCGGTGAACTTCGCAAGCCTATCCTCCACAAGTACCGTCACATCCTTGGTCTTCTTCGTGCCCTTCTTGCCACCTTGTTGAGGGTTGACATCGGTCAAGCTTGAAACCATGATCTTCCAAACAAGAACTTGGCTCTAATACCAACTATAATGGGTCGCTAATTCACACAAACTCAAACCCGTACGGTACTAGCAAACTCACTCAGGACCCTTCCTTAGTTTGCTAGTAAGCCTTAAGTGATGCTAACTTAGACTTGAGAAGCTAAGTAAGCACACACACACTCAAGAGAGTATGAAGAGTTTGGGAGAATGCTTTGTATTGCACTTTGGAAAGTTTTCAATGGCTTAGTTACAAATGAGCCCCCTAGGGGGTTTATATACACATCGATCTCCTCATTGGACGGTGGAGATCAATTCGATCCTACGGCTATTATTACACTTTCAGAATATTCTATATAAATATCCGAGATACTACATAAGTTTAGAACTATGTAGAACATTTTAAAGAGTGCTCTAGGATATTCTAGTATAGCCTAGAAGGTTTTAGGAATCTCCACATGGTCCTAGATATTCTAGGAGCTTCTAGAATAGTCTAGAAGTATCTAGAGCTCTCTAGAAGGTCCTAGAATAGTCTAGAAGACTTTAGAGTGTCCAGAAGGTTCTAGAACACTCTCCAACATTCTAGCATATTCCAAAAGTTTCTAAATCATTATGGAAGATTTCGGAACCTCTAAGAAAATGCGGTCCATGACACTTGGTACAAGAATATCTCATTTAAGAAAATAGGTCAATGATCAGTGTTTTGATCTCCAGAAACAAAAGAAAATGAAGAAGTATTTTCTAGCTTGATGGGATTCTCCTGACCAATGGGAAAGAAACCTGAAAGGAGAAGAAAAAGAAAATTTTTTTTAAGAAAAAGAGCTTTAACAAGCAAAGGGGAAGGACATATAAAAGAAAATGTTATAATAAACCAAGCCCTGCAAACGAAATTTTTTTAGAAAAGTTGCATATTGTCCTACCGGAAAAAATAACATTAAGTGTTCGACATGCGGAGAAGTAGTTCGTTATGCAAACAAACACAAAAATAGGAAGAATAACAAGCTTATTTAGACTTTGGATAATCTGGATTATTTTGAGCTTAGCAAGGAAGAAGCCCTAGATCTAGCATTGAAAAGCAATAAGAGAATTGTTGAGATTGTCCTAGAGGATGAATATGAAGAAAGTGATTACGAACAAACTAGTCACATGATGGAAAGTAGTTCAATTAGTCTTAGTGATCTTCAAGGAGAAGAATTTGTTGTAGATAATGAGAACGAAGAAGTTAAAGGAGATTGGGTTCTTCGTATAATTCAGAAAGATATGATCTGTAAAACATCCATTTTTCAACTAAAGAGCAAGTATGTATGTGAAATGATGGAAGGAGATTTGAAGATAAAAGATTGTGAGTATAATGTGAGAGAAATTAATCTCATTAATTGGAAAAACATCCCTAAGCATAACAAAGATAGAAAGTATATGCATATCCATATTGGAAGTGTCCAAGTTCAAATTACTCCATCATAATATTATGATAAAGATATTGACCTACATGCTATACTTTTTTATATCAGGCATGTCAAATTTAATAATCAAATTAGCACAAGAATTAAGACCGATTTATGTAATGCATCAGTAGGATTCAATTGTCAACCTGGATATTATGTGAGCCTAAAAGATGAATTTGCTAAAAACTTCATATCTCCTAAGATAAAAATATTTGGGATGAATATGAAAAGAGGAGGTTACCCACTGAGGATATTTTGAAAAATAATATATAAATTAGATAATACCATAGACCCAAAGGCTAAAATAATAATGATAGAGGCAAAAAAATTTGAAAGTCCTACTCCTATGCAAAAAAACCTTAAATCCCAATTATTAACGAGTGAGAGATCAGAATAGGAAAAAGGATCTTCATCAGCTAAAGAAGAGTTTAAAGAAGATTATACAATTAGTATGACTAGTGAAATGAGTAGAATGAGTTTTGAACCCGAATGACACAGTGTAGATCGAAGTATGAGTCTCGATAAAAAAGTCATTGGGTACAAAACAAGAACCGTTAGTGAGTCAATCTATGAGGATGAATTAGTCAAAAATATGACTATGGAAATATGATGTGAAGTCCCCAATACAAACCCTAATAGCATCCATATTCCAATAAATGTATGCTTAGAGGGATATAATAGATATGAATTACGTGCCTACATCGATAGTGGTTGTTTTGAAAAAAGATCTTTATTTCCAGAATCTATGTTGAAAAAAGCCAAAAATCCTTTAAGGTAAGGATAGCGGATAATAGCATTATAAGCCACAACGAAGCCATAGAAGGGTTATCTATAGAAATAGGAGGAGTTCAATGCATTTTATCAGTTCGGGAGCTACTGATCTACCCTCTTATGATATGATTATTAGAAATAATTTTCAAAGAGTATATTCTCCATGCACACAGACCATAAACTAAATAATCTTCACAATAAATGGTCACTCATTTCCCATTGATAAATTAAATAAAGATTACACTATCAAAAGATTAAGTTTACACAAAGTCAGCGTGATGAAAAGGTAATACCTGCACAACGTGATATAGTACTAAAAATCTCATTACTTGAATTATCTGTCAGAGAACAGATTGTTGAATAATAAGAGCAATTATGCAAAGAACTATACTCTGATAATCCTCTTAAATCCCAACACCATTATCCAAGCCAAACAAATGGTGTGCACACACCAGGATATCCAAGAATTTGATAAACAAATCAAAGAACTTTTGGACAAACGGCTAATCAAGAATAGTAATAGTCTTCACACTAGTCTTGCTTTTATGGTGAGAAATCATGCTGAAGACAAAAGGAAAAAAACTATAATGGCAATCAATTGCGAACACTTAATGATAATGTTGTCTTTAATGATTATTATATTCCTAACAAAACAGTCCTTTTCAATAGAATTTAAGGAGCCTCTAGGTTCTCGAAAATGGATTGCAAAAGCGGATACTAACAAATTAAAATGGATGAAGAAACCATTCTTTTAACTGCTTTTAGTGCTTGTATAGGACATCATGGGTGGATATATGTCATTTGGTCTTAAAAATATGCCTCAAAAATTTTAAAGAAGAATGGACAACATTTTCAAAGGTTTTAATCACTATTGTCTTGTTTACTTGATGATATCCTTGTCTTTTCCAAGACAATAGAACAACACAAAGATGATGTCCTAGCTATCACCCAAAGATGCATTGATCATGGTATTATTCTTCGTAAGAACAAATGCATTTATGCTAAACAAGAAATCAAGTTTTTAGGTCTAGAAATAAATGCCGGATAAATCATCCTACAAAAACATGTTCGAGAAAAAATAAAAAATTTCCCTGAGAAGATTGAAGACATGAAGCATTTAAAAAGATCTCTTAGATGTCTTACCTATGTATCATATTTCATTAAAGATTTAGCTAAATTGAGAAAGCTATTACAGCATAAACTCAAGAAATAAGTAAGTTGGACATGGACCCCTAACAATTCACAGATTGTTCAAACTTCAAAAAAATGTACAAAATCATCATGTTTTAATTTGCCTAATGAAGGAGATGAATTAATTCTTGAGATAGATGCTAGAAATGAGCACTAGAGTGCAACACTCAAAATCAAAAAAGGGGAAAAACTCTGCAAATATTGCAGTGAAAGTTTCAATAAAGCAAAATGCAATTGCCCCATGATGGAAAAAGAAATCCTAGCATCCATAAGGGGAATTGAAAAGTTTTTAATCTTTTTCACCCTAAAAAATTTTCTTATTTGAACTGATTGCAAATGAATACTTGGTTTTGTGAAAAAGAATTTATCAAATATGCAAGCGTAAGGAAGACTCCTATATTGGCAATTATGACTTAACCAGATTTTCTTCTCTATTGAACATATATGGATGGGGATCAAAGAATTCTCTCTTAGATATTTAACTCGTGAGCTTACCAATTGTGATCATCAGAGAAGAACTCCTGCTGGAAAAGGAGGGAATCCAAAATGAAATGTCATTACTACTAGAACGGGTTTCTCCTTCTAATAGAATCCTTATGGATATTTTGGAATTCCATTCAAATAGTAGGTCACGCTTTGATTTATTATCTTCTGCCAGCCTAATGTCACAAAGAATTAGACTTTTAGAACTACAAATGAACTACCTAAGGTGTTCATATGATATTTAAAAAAAAATAAGTTCTCGTGTTTAAGAAAAATGGTTTAATGACTGTTATGTAGCCAGCATCAACTACTGTCATAATTACTCTTATGGTATTTGGGAGTCATGGAGTACTACAATCTTCTTTCCTGATAGATTTGGGGTTAGTGGTCTTAGATTCCCAGCTAATTCATTCTCGCCAAATGACCCTATCATGAAAACATAAGAATATGGAATGATAGCTTACCTAATAGAAATCTCATATCCAAAGTACCCATTCTTCTCAATACTAACTAAGTTTCAACAGTGTATGTTTAAAAGGATCAATTGGATTCTCACATATCCTAATACTATAACAAAAATTCCATATATTAGAAGCCTGGTACATTGCGTGGTAATCAAATATGAAAATGGACAAGCCAAACCAACCCATTATTTTGTTCAATTACTTGATTTAGATGATCCCAATGATTAACGGCAAGAATGGTTTCTAGAATGATAAGAAGTAGTTAGTAATCCTACTTTAGCAAGAGTCATTGGTTTTTATGATATTTATCATCAGATGTGGGCATTAGTTGAATAAGGAAGACCACTAATGGATTACAGGAACACTACTTTCGTTTGTCCATAATGATCTCAGCAAATATATGAAGGTAGAAGGAGCTACTTCAGAAGATGTCTTTGATTATCTCTTTGATGTTGGAGTTGAAAATTCTTATTAGAAAAAGAAAAGAAATATCTTCATGAATTATTTAAAAGATGGGATCCAAAGCATCTTCGACATGATGAAGATTTTGATGATTATATGGATAATGATGGACTAGAAGGCATTATTAGAGATGAAGGCATGCATAATCTCAATATGCATGACTAGTCTTGTCAACATTAAAGGCTTTGAAAAGTTGTTGCTCCATTATTGTAATATTTCATCAAGTGTCAAGCTAGTAAAATAATGCTATCTACGGCAGCCATATAAGGACAACTGTAATCATGTGAAAATATTAGTATATGCCGTTCGGGCATCATGTGTAGTTCATCTCCTCTATAAAAAGAGATGATGAGTGCTGAAAAAGGACATGGTCATTTGAGCATACTTGAGCAAAATAGAGGTCGGGTATCTCCATTTCTCTATGAGCAACCATATCTTATGATTTTAGTTGTCTAAGTCCCTCTTCAAATCTTTCCATTGTAATATTTTCAATTTTAAGCTTTCAATAAAGAAGTTTCTCAGTGGAAAATGTTATTCAATTGAATCTTATGTCTTAAATATTATAATTTCTTGATTAAAGTTTCACTATCCTTAAAAATATAAAAAAAACTTGATTAGTGACTACGGTCCGAGGTAGAAAACGAAACGAATATTTACTATGTCTGATCTGAGGAAGGTGGGGTTCAGATTAGCAATTTCTGTAAACTGAAAGTTAGAAGAATACCAAGGTCCAAAGCCGACTAAGTTCAGGCAATAGTTAAAACTCTCTAATTAAGTTTTAATTATTTTGCGAAGCATGGTGGGCCTTTAATCACATAAAATATAATATTTATGATATAAGTAGTAGATTATGATAACTAGTACCAGTAACATCATTATAAGAAGTTCAAACATTAATATAAACTTAGTTTCGCACAAAAAAAAAACGTAATTCTTTGAGTATTTGTACTTTGAACCTCATTTGGGTCAAAAACAGAAGTTTTATAAAGTTCTGGGTCATAAAATTAAATGTTTGTCACCTAGAAATCATTTAATCCAAAGAATTGTTCCCCCAAAAACGTTTACACTAAACTAAGGAGCACTATAGATATTTTTCTAAAAACATGAAGTCGGTAAATAATTACTCCAAACCACAGTGGACGAGAAAGGAATTTTTTTCTCATTTCACTACCTCTTATTTGCATTTTATCAAGAGACATATATCTATAATTGTTTTCAAATATGCTTCATAATTATCATCTGCATGTATATTTTTCCAATCCGCTCTTTTAACTTTTTTTAATGGCTTCTAAGTGGGCTTTCCCTCAAGCATGGTCTCTTTTCATAGCCTAACCATTTGTAAAATGTGCACATTTTTCTCATAATTTTGTAATCTATTGTTATCTCTTAAGCCAGTTATCATACGTTGGGATTTGGAATTGGTAACATTTAGAGGCTTGACAAGTGTGTATATTTATAGTGATAGTGGCAACCATCTCATCGTTTTTTTGCGTGACTTTATAATTGACATATTATGGAATGATATAAGTAGTACTTTGCATGTATTACGTTCAATTTCAAACCAGTAGAATTGTAATTAGGGGAAATATTCGGTACATATTGTTTGCTTAACTTCTACTTGTTATGTCTAGTTTTTAGTTTTCTTATGCCCTTGGGCACATCCAAATTTCCTTTTAGATAACTAATCAATAACTTCACCTTACGCATCTTAGTTTGTTGCAAGTTTGTATTTTCATTGGTAGCTTCGTTTCTTTTATAAAAAAATAAAAAAAAACCCTTGTGCTATTCCTTATATAAATATGTTTATGTGTATAGTTAAAGTATGCACCTCAACAAATAAATTCTCAATGAAACAAATAAAAATTGCTTTTGTTTTTCCTTTGGGGAGGGGGAGGACACAAATTTTTTGATTTGGCATGATCAAATACATAAACGTTAACCAAAGTTATAGCTAAGCAATAAACAACAAAACAAATCTACATGAGACATAAAATCAGGAAAAGATAAAAAAAAAGGGAGAATTTTCCTTTCATAGAAATAGAAAAATAGCTATTTGATAAGGCTCATGACAAAAGCAAAAGAGAATGCACTTTAGTGGTCTTGCTGCCTTGGTTTTTGGATTTCCCCCCAATTTTATTAAGTAGTTAATTATTGGAAAATTTGTGCTTCATTTCCATTATAAACATTGTTGTTTTCTTTCTTTTCATTTGATAGGGTAACTTACATAGTCAAAAAATTATGGTGAGTTCTCAACCATTGTATAGCTTCAGGATAATGTCAGCGAATCAAATAAGAATTAAAGTGAGTCGCATTTTGTGGAAATACTAAGGGAGAATAAATATGGAGATTTTGTTTAAAAATTCGATCATGATCAACTTTTTTCGACGGATTTTCCAACGGAAAAAGCAACATTTTCCGTCGGAAAATGAGTTTTCCGATGGAAATTCCGGCCAACTGCGTCCGTCGGAATACGAAGGGTCAGGAAGCCGTTCCGATGGAAATAGTAAGTCTGTTAGACCGCTTCTCGGACAGACTTCCGACATAATTGGGGGCCGACGGACTCATTCGTCGGATGCAAACAAAAATTCGCGAAAAAAATTTCAAAAAAAAAATTTTCCCAGGATTCCGTCGGCGATTCCATAGAACCAACCGGATTCCATCAGAATTTTTAAAATTTATTTAAAAAATGAAAAAAAAATACCGAACTATAAAAATATTTTTCAATGTATCTAATATACAATAAATTTCCATCATTGACGTTAAATTAATATTATCATTAAATTGTGCTCCATTAATTAAAAATTATATTCTTTAATAACAAAGTACAAAATTGAGAGTAAATTATCATCTAACAAACTAACATCAACGTAACAAACTAACTATATAAACTATTAAAATTGCATAGTTACATGCAAATCAATTATACAAATTATTAAATTCAACGTATATACTTAATTAACAATAAATTTATACAAATTACATATGAGAAAACCTTATCAAAAAGTCGACGACGAATGACGACGAAAGGAGGTGATAGCGGCAACCGGTGGTGGGGCGATGGCAAGTAGCGGTGCTCCCTCTCTCTCTCTTTCTCTCTCTCTCTCTCTCTATCTCTCTCTATTTTACGAAATGAGGAACGGAAAAATGAAGTGAATTGTGAGTTTTATAAGAGAATGTCTGACGAAATTTGCCGTCGGAATTCTGTCGGAATTCCGACGGATTTTTCCGTCGGAATATTCAAAAAAATTTGAATTTTCCCTCCATCAACTCGGGGCAAAAAAAATTTGAATTTTGAATGTTTTTAATTTCCGACAGAATATTCCATCAAAATTCCGTCGGAATTCCGACGGATTTTTCCGTCAAGAAATTCAAAAAAAATTTGATTTTGAATTTTGAATTTTTTAATATTTTCCAACGGAAATTCCATCGAAAGTTCCGTTGGAGTTCCATCAGGATCTGTCGGATTCCGACGGAATTCCAGGGGAAAATAGGTCCGTCGGAATTCCAGCGAATTTTTCTAAATCCGTCGAAATTCCATCAGAGATTCCGACAGACCAATTTTTCGCCGAAATATTCCGTCGGAATAAGTCAAATTTTTAGCAGTGATTGGCACTAAACTTTCTTTGTTTGCATTTTGGTTTCTTTTAAGCTACATACAAACAAACCCAATTCAATATATAAACAAAACCAACTCTTAAAAATGCCATCTTCTAGCTCAGTATGTTCAACATATAAACAAAAGTACTCTAACTTTGAACATAAGGCAATTAACTCATGAATATCTTTATCCATCTCAATTAGCACTAAATTTTCTTCTAGAGGTAAATGAGGCTTGCTAAAGTATATTTGCTTCATCCTATTCTTTGAATATATATCTGAATTCCATAACTGCCTTCTTAAGATCATCCACGCCTAGTTCATCAAGGTCCATGGCTTTAACAGTGCATTCAGACTCATAATATACACGATAAGACACCCTCCGAAAACTACCTTCATAAAATACATAAAGTTAGCTTTCATATCACTCATTTTATACTTAAACAAAACCAAAAATGAAAAGAAATATGACAAACAATTCCATCAATAACCACACAACAAATAATTAGGGCTTCAACTTTCAGACATCCACATACACGTTGACTATCCTATCATTCCTAACTAACACAAATTACATAATTCTATTCATGCATAATCTTATTACTGCGATTACATTACTTCAAAAAGGAAAAATAACCATACTTTCTTCATGGACAGGTACAAAGAAGCAAAGCATTGTTACCTAGTGCTAACACTATCCAATTGTCATCCTGCAACTTAAAATTTCTTTGAAATTTACAACCTTTCATTGTCCTAGCCTTATTCATCGCTTTACTAGCAATTATAATTCTAGGGCTCTTCTTGAGCAAGACTATTTAATGACGGTGTGAGTGGAATGAGGGCAAGAGAAGGATAAATAAGAGCATGGTCCTTTGTAGGGTTTTACTTGCATTTAAATCTTAACGTGTAGCTACCGGTTGCCATGTCATATCTTACCCAACTTGTATAGTTTAATATAATTTTTAGCTTAAAAAGTTTTCCAATCGCATTATTGATCATTTTAGTTAATATGATGGAACTTGCTCAAAAATGCCATTATATTATTTAAAATAGTATATATATATATATATATGTACATGTGTGTGTGTGTTGTAATTCCGTGCCACTAAATTATTTGGAAAATTTAAAAATGCCATTGTGCTTGTTTTTTTAACCTGCTACAACAGCTTTCAGATTGTTTTTGAATTATAAAAAGGGCATGAAATTTTTATTTAAAAAAACCCCCAAATGCATATAAACAAAGTTTACAACCCCATACCTTTCATCCCATTCGATCAACCCCCATTTAGAGTGTTAGGGTTTGCTTGGCACAGTCTCCCCACAAATATTTCACCTGTAATTCATTTTGTTGATGTGAAATTTGACATTGGATTTGAGAAATCCACCTCAAATCGAGCTGAAAGAGCCCTACAAATGCCTTCTTCATCTTCAACTGCTCATAAGCTTAATAAGCGTGTAGGTCCATCCATTATTTCTCATATTGTAAACAATATTCCAGTTGTGAAAAAGTACTCTATTCTCACAAGTATGACAACAAAGAACCCATTGAGAGGTTTGCAAGGCGCAAGAGATTTGGGATGATAGGTGGTTGTGAAAACTTTGAAAGGGTAGATGACCATCTTTGTGATAGAGTCTGAGCAACCATGATTGCTGGAATTATGAAAATGAGACATTGCCTTAAGAGATTGAGGAGCTAGAGAAGATGAAGCAAGAAAGAAAGGGTGAAATATAAGAAATGAGGAAATTGAAGGAGAAGAATGCAAAGTTGAGGATGGAGCCTAATGGGTATTAACTCAGGAAGCGACTGATTACAGTTGGTTTGAAAGTGTTTTCTTTCATATTTGTTGCAATAGTAGTGAGGATGGTTTGGAACTAGAAAGGGAGGTATTTTTAGGCAATATTTGCAGATGGTTACGGTTAGGCACTTTGAATGTTTGGTGGTATTTTGATGGGAGGGTTGGTGGTAATCTGCTGGGAGGGAAATTAGCTTTTGATGGTGATAACTAATGTAGGTTGTAAATGTAGATTGAGTAGCAGTTTCAATGTATTTGGAGATTCACAAAGATTGTAATTGTATGCAAATTTTCAATCTGAAATGGAACGAATTATGTAAGTTATGTTGTGAAAATATTTGTGGTTATTTTCATATTTGAATGTAGATTATGATTGCATTACACCAAATTTACAAATGAAAGCTTAATATAATTAGAAGAAGCTTAATTGGATAAGTTAATTAACATTTACTGTCGATAATAATAGACATAACATCCTTGCCAATATGCCTTAAACAAAGCAAGTGTTTCAACATAGAAACAAAATACAACCAGCGCCTTGTTAGATGATATATACCTAAGTGGTTCATAATGATGCATGTTCGATGCTCATTTACATCCAACATCATACGTATCCAAAAATCATACGTACCCACAAAAAAAAAACACTATCCAGTACAGGACAAAAGTCACAAAACCGGGCCAAAGGTCTTAAAACAACTTTAGCCTTGCCAAACGCGTCAACTAGACATCAGCAAGCATTGAACCCCTCATTCATCCAACGCCACAAAGGTCTTCTTTGGAAAACAACTATCCTCATTCTATCTGATCTTCTAAGAGGTTGAGGGTGTGCAGAAAGAACTAGCTGAGATGCAGTTGACATATGGATTGTACTTACACTCATTTTCTTTATTTTTAAAGATGGGGAGTAGTAAGGGTCTGCACAGTAGTAGTTGCAAAGAACATTTGTAGTTCTAAGGGCATATTAAGTAGTAGTTGAAGTAGCAAGAGTCCTAGGCAACCTCACCTTATGGGACTGAGGTTTAGGTGACAGAGGTGGATAAGTTTAACATAGTGATAGGAATGATGGAAGAGGACGACGAGCCAATGAAGGCAGATGAGTTTGAAGTGGTTTGTGTAGGAGTAATGAAGATAATGTTGTGATAAAGAACTTGGTGATAGGAGTTACGGTTGGTAAGGTTATGTTAGAGACAGAAGAGGTGGTCATGGTTGTGATGTTTGGGAAGGTTGTGATGGAGGAAATAGTGGGAGTGATGAAGAGGTGGTTATGACATAGGAAGAGGAATGACATCAACATTTGAAGGTTGAGGAGTTACTGAAGATGCTTTCGTAACTTTCCTCTTCCTTTACTATAGATAACATACAAAAAGAATGGGGTATATAAAGTAATAGTGTCACATATGACATTACACAACTAAAAAGGAACCAAAGTGGATTTTTTGAGCTTTACCTTTAACGTAAGGATCCTCTCAGAACATGTCTTTTTGTTATGTGCTAGTTTTCCACAATTGGAGCAATGGATGTTGTTATATTTCCTAGAAACCTTACCAAACTTGGCCCTAGTATTTTCCTTAAGCTCCTTCCTAAACTGTTGGCTTCTCTTCTTTTTGGATGGGAAAAAAGGGGGCATAAACAAGTTCCCTACGGGCATTCTTCCACAATCCTTTCATTCCTTTGCCATTAAGAGGACTAGCGGTGTGTAAATGAGTCATCCTCAACATCTCAGTGCTGTAGCAGGGGTGGAAAAATTATTCACATTTTAGTGTCCCTTCTCTTATAACATCTACAGAATGGGTGCATGGGATGCCACTAAGTTGCCACATTGTACATGTGCAATGCTTTGCATTCTTATTAACAATAAACCCTTCAGTAACATGATTAACACTATATAGTCCAGCCCCTATCCTAGATGCCCTCCAGCACCTAGCTTGTTTTTTACCTTTCTCCATCTTGGTAAGGATCCTAGGGAAAACAGGTTATTCCAAACTTTGGGAGAACTTCTTAAAACCAGCAAGTCTTTTTCTCACTAACTCATGTATTCCTCAAGCATACTCAAGTTTGAACCTAGCCTTAATAATAAAGCCATTAAATATCTCAGTCATGTTATTGTCTACTTAATCACATTTAGTGTCTGTTTTAAAGAACAACCTATGGAAATGTTGAGGATTCTTATTTTCTAAAAACCTCCAAGATTTAGCATTCAAATCTTGCATCTCTTTCATATAACATTGAAGTGGTTATGATAGCTTGACTTAGTAATTGTCCAAAAAACCTCCTTTTATTTGACCCCACTCCACTTGGTTCTAAGGTTAGCATATGCATATCTAGCATAGAGCCTATGCTCAGTAGTAGTCATAAGGTTAGTTATAGCATCAACAAGCACCTGTTCACCCAAAAAAAAAAAAATAGAGATTTAGTCTTTTCATAACGAAGTCAATGTGATTTAAAAAAATCAAAAAAAAAACGCAAACAGAATAGGGCCTAAGCTTGCCTACTACTGGTTAGAATGATGGTCCATTCTTCCTTTATACCAATCTCCAAGACATTCTTTAGTGGCCCCCAAAACCATGTTAACATCTCTACATTCTCTTTTTTTCCCTAGTCCTTATGCAATAAGACACATGTTGTCATTGGCATCTCTCCCTATGGTAGTAAATAGCTTACCATCCCATGGTCCTTTCAAGAAACAAGCATCAATGCTAATTACCCTCCTACAACCTTCTAAAAAACCCCCCTTTTCAAATTATTAAGCTGTAAGCCCAGGTACTTGAAGATGTATTTATCATCAGCATGCTTGCTCTCACCTACAGCAGCTACCAGTGTCATTGCTTAACCCTTCAACTCATGGACATAGAAGCCTTACGCCTCCTCAAGTCCCTAGACTTCAAATGAGGTTGGAGTATGAATGGCTCCTTATAATTAACAAGCCATTCGATTGACATACTTCTCTTACCATGCTTAGACCTGGCAAATAGGTCATTCGGTTCGGGTACGGGTCGGATTAAGTTCGGGTTTGGTGATGTTCAGGTTAAGTGATATTTCGGGTCGTTTCGGTTTGGGTCAGGTATGGTTCGGGTCAGGTCGATTTCGAGTCAACCAATTTTTGGTCAAATACGCTCATCAAGCTAAAACAAGCAATTTTGTAGAAAATTTTGGGTCGGGTATGGTTCGGGTCGGGTCAATTCGGGTTTCGGGTCTACTTTCGGGTGAGCATATTTCGGGTGTCGGGTCGGGTATGGGTCCGGGTCATTCGATTCGGGTCTCGGGTCAGTTTTGCCAGGTCTAGCCACGCTCAAAGCTAAATGGAATGCATGTGTGTGTGTTAGGAATCTTTTTAGCCTAAAAAGTTTTCTTCTTTTACTTCCAAGAAGCCCATAACTTCCATTAATAACCCTTACCAAGGCACATGACTTATAATCTACTTATATCACTCTTTAAATACTTCAACCATTCCCTCTCACTATCTTGTAGTTTTCAACTGGCTTTTGTCAAGCTTTCTTGTTAAGAAACCTCAACCCAACCTCTAAATCAATCCGCTCAGTAGATGTGCTTCCTTAGTATCCAAAGCATTTGACTATCTTTTTCATTTTATTGGTCTCCCTCCTCTCTTTCAGGATCTATGTCATCACTTGCACTGTCAACATTGTCTGAATCCTTATATACTTCTCCTACTTAGCTTTGTGCAAGCTCATCCCTCCTTTCCTCTAATTCTTTTTCCATTTCTTCCATTCTTTTTCTTCTGTTCTACCTTAACCTGATCAGATCATCATTATCATAATTATCAAAGTTGAATCCTCCATTTGTTATAGATCCATCATCTTGTTCAGCATATCCCTCATTAACATTGCCTTCACTCTCACGCACATCATCAGTTATGGCATCATCTAGATCAGTATGCTCAACATATAAACAAACATACTCTAACTTTGAACATAAGACAATTAACTCATGAATATCTTTAACACTATTAAATGAAGTATATTTGCTTCATCCTATTTGCTGAATATCCCAATTTCATAACTTCTTCCTTAAGATCATGCACACATAGTTCATCAAGGTCCATAACTTTAAAAGTACATTTAGACTTAGAATATACATGATGAGGCACCCTTTGAAAACTAGCTCTGTAAAATATATGAAATTTAGCTTTCACGTCACTCATTATGCACTAAAACAAAACCAAAAATAAAGAGAAATACAACAGACAATTGCATTACTTCAGACACACGCATTTACATTGACTATATTATCATTCCTAACTAAACCAAATTGCATAATTCTACTCCTGCATAGTCTCATTATCGTAATTGCATTACTTCAAAAAGAAAAAATAACCATAATATCTTAGTAGAGAGGAAGAAAGAAGTAGGGCATCGTTACCTGACGCTGACACTGACCAATTGCCACCCTACAGCTCAAAACAACCTTTCTCTATTCTAGCCTTCTTTAATTCACTAGGTATCACAATTGTAGGGTTCTTCTTTAGCAAGAGCAATTTAAGAGGATGTCAGTGGAATGAAAGGAATAGAAGAAAAAATAAGAGCATGGTCCTTTGTGGGCTTTTGCCGACAATTAAGCATTCACCTGCAACTGCTGGTAGTCATGGTAAGATATGCCCATCTTGTATAGTCTAATGGAATTTTTAGCTTAAAAAGTTTTCCAGTGGCGTTATTGACTGCTTTAGATAATATGATGGCATTTTACGGTAAGAACTCAATAAACCTGAACTCAATAAACCTGAGA
Organism: Selenicereus undatus; assembly: GCA_017589665.1. Lineage (NCBI taxonomy): Eukaryota > Viridiplantae > Streptophyta > Magnoliopsida > Caryophyllales > Cactaceae > Selenicereus > Selenicereus undatus. The sequence continues at coordinate 33,177,108 of JACYFF010031958.1, read as the reverse complement.
TATACAAGTGCAAAACATGTTGTTTGAGGGAGTAGTTACTCATTCATTATTTTTGTGCTTTTATCACCCATTTATTGTACTTTAAGCATTTTTCCTCACATAATCTCTCTTTTTTGTGTGTCAAAGAGATTTGGTCATGACAACTATGCAACTAAATTTTACTATTAAAGGGGTTGGTGATATGATGTTTATTTGTTACTTTTTTTTTATGCCTTTGTAGAGACACTGAAAAAATAGTGCTTGATGGTTAGTTTGCTAGAATTTGGAACATCCTATGGCTAGAAAACTCATACTTAATGTTTTCGTTTCAAAATATCTACATTTCATTGAAAGTTCTTTCTGTGCATAGGATCATAAAGAAACCAAACTTTGCAGCCACTCAACTAAGTGTGTTTTTGGGACTTGATGTATTTAGTCATGATGTGAGATATGTATTATAATTGATAGCTTAGGACTATTTTACATATTCAAAGTAGTCAAAGCATAATGCCCAGTGATGAACTTTAATGATCTAATAACTAGTTAAAAACAAGTCTTCATCTTCATAAATAATGCATCGCTAATTTGATGTAAAATAATCATATAAATGAATTCAATAACTTTATTATACGGGCCATTACATAAAATTCAAAATAAGATCATAAATTATTTCACAAAGACAACTTCAAATTTATTGAACACTATTAGAAACAAAGAGCTGATTAATAATGTCCACGTTCATTTATAAGGATCAATATCACTTTAAGAGTTGCACTTATCTTATGAACTTATGTAGTGTTGATTTTTTTTTTTTAATATTACATGTTAAATTGCAAGCCTGAAACTCAGTTGCATGAAAAATATCCACATACTTTTATTGAATGATCAAATGGAAGGAAAACAACATGCATCATAGATGAAAACATCTTTACTTTATTAATGGAACATGTTAGATTAGAAGATGAATTGTAAACTCTACCCACATATTTTAAACTTCATTAATAATAGTCTCTTCAAAAAGTGTTTCCCCTAAACGAGGTTGTGGTATGTGCAGTACATCAAATTACTAGATTGCATACTGATATGATTTTTGCTTCTGTGATTTGGAGTAGCATTTCACCATTACAAACAAATTGATCTTATGTGTGCATTGTTTGCACGTATGAATCTCTAAATCTAAGATAGTTAGCCTCTAGCATTAGTTGGCCTCAACATGCACAAGAGATGTTATGATTGTTAAGCCTCCTTGGCATTTCTCACACTTAGTCAACATAGAATCTTAATTGGACATAGAGTTATCTGGTTCTTTGGTACATATATGTTTCAAGTCAGGTGTTGCCTAAAATTGCTAAGTTTGCGAATTTGCTTCCACCTATTTATAGCCATCTTAATGGTTCCAATAATGGGCCTTATGTTGTGATCCCACATTTAAACTTGTCCTGGGGCTAATTATTTTGAAGGCTCTCAGAGCGAGCAATCCTCTAGATGTAGTACTCTACCTACCTATTGGGTGCTATCTTTGATAGCACCACTAAAGCTTTACAAAATGTTGTCAAAAAGACAAATCCTTTGGATTTAGTATGACTACAAATTTTCCATTTGTGATTTCAATTTTGCACCAATGCTTCATGCATTAGGCAGATATTCTGCACACCAAAAAAAAAACTTGGTGAATCATGCCAAAGAAGCTTGCAAGGAAATCTAGCTATGAGCAAACTACAATTACGCTAATGCAAGGTGTTAAAAATTGGTTATCCTTATACAAAAGGTATGTATCTCATAGTTGTGCACCCTTGAAAATCAAATGCTTCAACATTTACTATTTATCCTTTCTACTTTGCTTTTATGACTTCTTGTAATAATGCAAATCATGAAATACACGTGCAAAACATGAGTTTTTACACTGGTTTCTTTATAAAAAAAAATTGAAAAAGTGATAAAAGATAGTGTGAAGATAAAATAAATGAAAAATATCTTTCAATCTATTTCTTCATAGCTTTATAGAAGTATAGGCATATCTCCGTCTTTAATTACATAGTTGGTTTCTAAGCCCACTATCAGTGGTCCCTTCGATATATCTTATTGGCTTTGGATGTTACACACAAGGTTTTCATAGTTTAAGTGCTTCCATTACCTAATATCTGCATTTTTTCTTTTGCGTTTTCCCGAGATATGCATTTCTATATACTCTGATTGTGTGTATAAGTTTTTATGTTGTGTATCTGTATAAATATACATAAAATTGATTGGTCATGTGGCACAATGTAATTGGGTCATTTATTATTCTATATTGAGAATCTTCTTTTCTTTTGTTTCCTTTTTTTTATAAGTGAAATCTCTACATTCTCCTAGAATGTAATTTTTGTATCTTAATTTGGACTAACTTCATATTTTTTATTGGTTGTTTAACAATTTGTGACTCCTAGATTTTATGGAAACCATTTTTAAGGGGCCACTTTTTTAGAATGCATTCCTAAGTACCTACTATTTTAGGTAAACTATTAGCAAGGATCAACATTTCACAAAACAGTTATTTTTAGGAGTTTTTTCTTTCAAATCCAACTATCTATTTTTGGTCCAAAAGGGTTCAAAGTACAAATACTCAAACTTTTGGGCTTTTTTAGAAAACTAAGCTTATATTATCATTTGCACTTCTTATAATAATTTTATTAGTAATAATTATCACAATCTACTACTTATATTATAAACATTATGTTTTTTGTGATGAACAGCACACCATGCTTAGTAAAACAGTTAAAGCTTAATTAGAGAGTTTAGACCACTACCTGAACTTAATCAGCATTAGGCACTGGCGTTCCTTTAACTTCCAGTTTACAAAGATTGTCAATCTCAAGTACACCTTCCTTAAATCAGGCACAACATAAATATGTTTCATTCTCTACCTCAAGTCGTAGTCACTAATTAAGTTTTTCATATTTTCAAGGATAGTGAGATTTTAATCAAGAAATTAGAATACTTAAGATATAAGGTTCGATTAAATAACATTCCCTACTGAGAAAATTCTTCATTGAAAGCTTAAAAGTAGAAATACTACAATGGAAAGATTGAAGATCAAATATGCTTGCTCATAGAGAAATAGACAATCCTGATTTTTCTTTTGGTCAAGTATGATCGAACGATTGTGGCATTTCTCAGCACTCAACCTCTCCTTTTATAGAAGAGATGGGCCATATAGGGTATCCTAATGGCTACAGTATACACTAATATTTTTCACATGACTCTAGTTGTCCTCACATGGCTACATTAGACAAAATTATTTCATTGACTTAAAACTTGACAAAATAATCCAATAATTGAGCAACAACTTTTTAGAGCCTTTATGCTGACAAAACTAGTCATCCATATTAAGATTATGCATTTCTTCATCTCCAATAATGTCTTCTAATCCAACATTATCCAGGTAATCATCCAAATCTTTATCAAGTTGAAGATGCTTTGGATCCTATTTTTCAAATAATTCACGAAGATATCTTTTTCTTTTTTCTAATAAGAATTTTCCAGCTTCAACATCAAAGAGATAATCAAAAACATCTTCTGGAGTAGCTCCTTCTACTTTCAAATATTGTTGAACTCATTATGATAGATGAAAGTAGTGTTCCCACAAAGCATTCGAGTTCTTCCATGTTCAATTAATGCCCAAATTTGATGATAAATATTGTAAAAATCGATGGCTCTTGCTAAAGTAGGATCATTAACTAATTCTTGTCATTCTAGAGAATGATTCTTGTTGTTGATTATTGGGATCGTCTAAATCAACTATTTGAACAAGATAATAAGCTGGTTTATACTCAATTACAACGCAATGCACTTCAACATACAGACTTCTATTGTATGGAATTGTTGTTGGGTCATCAAGAGATGTGAGAATCCAATGGATCTGTTGAAACACGCATTATTGAAACTTAGTTAATCTTGAGAAGAATGGGAACTTCAAATTTAGGATTTTCATGAGGTAAACTACCATTCCATATTCCCAGGCTTTCATGATGGGGTCATCTGGAGATATTGAATTTGCTGGGAGACTAGTACCACCAACTCTCTATTTATCGAGAAAAGAATATTGTAGTGCTCTATGGCTCCCAAATATCATAAGATTTATGATAGTAGTCGATGCAAGTTCCGTACCATTCATTGAACCATTTTCTTGAATATGGGAGCTTATTTTTTCTTGAATGTCACAAGGACACCTTAGGTAATTCGTTTGTAACTTTAAAAGACGGAATCTTTATACTATTAGATAGGTCGAAGACAACAGACCAAAATGTGATCTACGTTTTGTACAGAATTTCAAAATATCCATAAGGATTCCTCTAGAAGGAGAAACCCGTTCTAGTAGCAATGAAATTTCATTTTGGATTTCGTCCTTTTCCGGCAAGAGTTCTGCTCTGATGCTCACCATTAGCGACTTCTCGAGTTAAAATATCTGTCAAAGAGCTTTTTTATCCATATATATGTTTAATAGAGAAGAAAAACTAGTTAAGCCATAATTGCTAACACAGGAGTCGCCTTTGTGTTTGCATATTTGATAAATACTTTTTCACAAAACCAAGTATTCTTTTGCAATTTGTTCTAATAAGAAAAGGTTTTGGGGCTATAAAGATTAAGAACTTTTCAATTCCCCTTGTAATTGCAAGGATTTCTTTTTTCATAGTGGGATAATTGTATTCTACTTTATTAGAACTTCCACTACAATATTTGAAAATTTTTTCTCATTCTTTGATTTTGAGTATTGCACTCCAGTGCTCGTAGCTGCCACCTGCCTCAAGAATTAAGTCATTTCCTTCATTAGGCAAATTGAGAACAGAAAGATTTTTGCACATCTTTTTGAAGTTTTGAATAATTTTTGAATCACTGGTGGTCCATGACCAACTTACTTCTTTCTTGAGTTTCTGCTATAGTGGCTTTCTCAATTTAGCTAGATCTTTAATGAAATCTGAAGGATATGTAAGGCATCCAAGAAACATTTCTAATTGCTTCCTATCTTCAATCTTTTTAGGAAAATTTTTCTTTTTTTTTAGAATATGTTTTTGAATGATGATTTGTCCAGCTTTTGTCTCTAGATCTAAAAACACGATCTCTTATTCAACATAAATGCACTTGTTCTTACCAAGAATAATTCCATGATCAATGCATCTTTGCGTCACAGCTAGGACATCATCTTTGTGTTGTTCTATGGTCTTAGAAAAAGAAAGAATAACATCAATGTAAACTAGACAACTGTGATTAGGATCTTTGAATATGTTATCCATTCTTCTTTGAAATATTTGAGGTGTATTTTTTAGAATGAATGGCATTACTATCAATTGATAATGTCCTTGAGGGGCACTGAAAGCAGTGAAAGGAATGCTTTCTTCAACTATTTTTATCGACCAGTATCCGCTTTTGTAATCTATTTTCGAGAACTAAGAGGCTCCTCAAATTCTATTAAAAAGGATTATTTTGTTATGAATATAATAACCATCAAAGACAGTATTATCATTAAACATTTTGTAATTGATTATCATTCTTTCTTTTCCCCTCTTTTCTTTAGCATGATTTCTTACCATAAAAGCGGGACTGGTGTGAGAACTCTTGCTATTTTTTATTAATCTTTTATCCAGAAGTTCTTTAATTTGTTTATCAAATTCATGGATATCCTGGTGTATGTACACCATTTGTTTAACTCGAATAATAGCGTTGAGATTAATAAAGTAATCTTTGCAAATGTCTTATCTTTATCCCAAAATTTTAGAGGATCTTCCTAGTAGAGTTCTTTACATAATTACTCTTGTTTTTCAACAATATGTGTTTTAATAGATCAAGCAAGTAGTGAGATTGGTAGTGCTATCTCATGTTGTGCAGACATTATCTTCTTCCCATGCTGGTTGCATGTGAAGTCAATCTTCTGATAAGTGTAAGTTTACTCAACTTATCAATAGGGACTAAGTGACTATTAATTGTGAATATTATTTGGTTTATGGTCTGTTTGCATGGAGACTATCGCTTGAAATTTTTTTTCCAATAATTATATCACGGGAGGATTGGTCGGTAGCTCATAGGACTGGTATAATGCATTGGACTTCTCCTATTTCTATTAATAACCCTTCTATGGCCTCTTACGGCTTTTTATGCTATTATAAACTATCCTTACTTGTAAAGGATTCTTGGCTTTCTGCCACATAAATTCTAAAAATAAAGATCTTTTTTTCAAAACAGACAAAACAACCACTATCTATGTAGGCACACAATTCATATTTATTTTATCCCTCTAAACATACATTTATTGGGATGTATATGCTATTAGGATTTGTGCTGGTGACTTCATAACATATCTCCATAGTCATATTTTTTACTAATTCATGCTTATCTCCATATTTTTGACTAATTCACGCTATTAGGATGTTTTGTACCTAATGACATTCCTATCGAGACTCATACTTCGATCTACACTGTGTCTTGCGGGTTCAAAACTCATTCTACTCATTTCACTAGTCATACTAATTGTATCATTTTCTTTAAGCTAATCTTTAACTGATGAAGACCCTTTTTCCCAGTCTGATCTTGTACCAATGCTTCTTAATAATTGGGGTTTAATGGTAAATTTATCATTTTTATCTACTTTTATTACATTCTTCTTATTAATTTTTATAGGATTGACAAAGCTAGACATCCATGACCTATCAATTTTTATCTCTTGCATGTTGGACTTTATCGTTTGAATTTTTGCATTGGAGTAGGCCTCTCAAATTTTTCTACCTCTATCATTGTTATTTTAATCTTTGAGTCTATGGTCTTATCTAATTTATAAATTATTTTCCAAAATATCCCCAATGGGTAATCTCTTCTTTTCATATCCATCCCAACTATTTTTATATTAAGAGATAGGAAGTTTTTAGCAAATTCATCTTTTAGACTCATATAGTATCCAAGTCGGGAATTAAATCCTACTGATCCATTACATCAATTAGTCTTAATCTCTGTGATAATTTGATTATTCAATTTGGTATGCCTAATATCACAAAGTAGAGCATAAAGGTCAATATCTTTGCCATAATACTGTAATTGAGTAATTTGAACCTGGACGCTTCCAACGTGAATATACATGTACTTTCTATCTTTGTTATACTTAAGGATATTTTCCCAATTAATGAGATTGATTTCTCCCATATATATCATACTCACAGTCTTTTATTTTTAAATATCCTTCCATCATTTCGCATACGTACTTGCTCTTCAATTGAAAGAAGGATTTTTTATACCTCATGTCTTTCTGAATTATAGGAAGAACACAATATCCTTTGACATCTTCATTCTTATTATCTATAATAAATACTTCTCCTTGAAGATCATCAAGATTAATTGAGCTACTTTTCCACCTATGACTAGTTTCGTCATAATTACTTTCTTCATATTCATCTTCTAATACAATCTCAACAATTCTCTTGTTGTTTTTTAGGGCTAGATCTAGTGCTTCTTCCTTGTTAAAGTCAAAATAAACTAGACTAACCAGAGTTTCAATCAACTTATTATTCTTCCTATTTTTGCATTCGTTAGCATAATGTCATGCTTCTCTGCATGCCCAGTATTTGCAGTTGTTTTTCCCTGCAGACAGTGAGTAGCTTGTCTTTAAAATGTTTGTTTTTTAGGGCTTGGTTTGCTATAGTATTTTCTTTTATATTTATGTCCTCTCTGCTTGTTAAAGCTCTTTTTTTTATAAAATTTCTTTTTTCTTCTTCTCTCAGGTTCCTTTTCCCATTGGTGAAGAGAATCCCAACAAGCTGAAAACTGATTCTCCATTTGTTTTGCTTTTGGAGATCAAGACATTGATAATTGACCCATTTTCTTAAATAAGAGATTCTTGTGCCAAGGATATCAATGACATCTACATTCTCAAGCCATGCATGTATTTTTCATTGATTATAGAATTGAACAGATATAGTAATTTGCCATAAAATATACCAAGGTTGGTTTCATTATGCCTAATTTTGTAATAATATTGGCTAAATTCACCAATATATTTCTCCAGATATCTCATATCCTAAAACTCCATGTTATTAATCTTTCTTTACCATTCTCTAAGTTTTTCCTTGAAATCAAGTTTAGCTCCGATAAATTCAATTTTAATTTCCTTACATAAATTTTTGAATATTGCAACTGGAGTTTTCATCATTCTTAATGTATGTTTACCATCCTCTTTTAATGAATCATACCAGTAAGCTACAGTGCCCGAAGATCTATGTTCGACATAGTTTAGGAAATTTCTTGCAGTCCATGTAGTATTTAAGTTTAAGACACTATTTATACCTCTTTTCCAATACTCAAATATTTCTTCTCTATTACGAGCTACATCGATGTTTGAGATGTATCATGTTTGCCTAATTGGGGTAAGGCCAATTTCTTCAAAGGTAGTGGTTTTCCTTGGGATAAACCCAAAGGAAAAGTTAGTTGTACATCCGGCTGGAACATATCTAGGTCTCATAAAATGGGTATTTCTTCTAGAAGGCTCACCAAATTCTTCAGGTTTAGGAACAACATTATTAACTAAATTGGACTAGATTTCTTCTATGTTAAGTTCTCTAATCGATTGATTTCGTCATCAAATTCCATATTTCTATATCTTTTATCCAATTTCTTTTTAACTTCTTCTAAAGGTACCACATTAAGGTCCACTAGTTTTATTAGATTCATATGTTGATATATTTCTTCTTCTAACTAGACATTATTTGTCTCTTCATTATCAACAGATAATACTTCTTGTTTATCAACTATTGTGCTCATGATTTTGTTTAATTCTTTCAGATTTTGTTCTTTATCAAACACATTATGTAATTCTTCAAGATTATACTGCTTACACTGCCTCCTCGTCTTCTTTCTTTGCCTTTTCAGATGATTTTTCTGTTGATTTTTCTCCTACTTCTTTTTGAATTTTTATATCATGCAAAGGAAATGGATTTTTGTTTTTTGGGTTTTGGAAATGATATTTATGTTGAAATAGAGTACTAATACTTAAAGGAGGTTTTTCACTATCTAATTTTGTTAATTGAAGAAAGATAGATTACAGACAATTGCTTCTTAATCTCCTTAACTTCAGTCTTAATTTTTTCTAATTCGACTTTTAATTCTAAAACTATATCAGTGATATAGTTTAATTGAGGTGCTACAAAAGTGGTTTCTTCTGGTCACGTAGAAAAATAGTTCATTAGCTTAATTAATTATTAAGTAGCTTAATTATATTAATTATTTTTGGTCACTTGGCTCTGATACAAAATGAAAGAGGGCCTTGAGTAGTACTTATAAGAGAAATTACACATGCACAACATTAAAATTTTACAAAGTAAGTTTTTAAGGATTAGGGTTAAAAATGTCAATATGAAAAGTTTAGGCGAAATATGAACACAAAAACAATAAATGTCCCATTAAAATAGTTTCCATAGAATGATAGACCTTTTAAATATATTCTAACAACATGGTCCCCTAATTATGATTTTGACACCAAGCAGGTTATATGGCTGTAATATTTTGGATGTTTAATTTTATTTATCATTTTGTTTTGAATGTCTCTTTTGAAGTGTTATAGGTTGTAGACAAATATTTATTGATTTACACATACGTCATAGGCAATTCTTCTTTGAATCATCAAAATTATTAAAAAAATACGAAAATTCATCACTAAAAATATAATGCAAATCATGTAATACGTATGCAATGCACATTCGGTGAACGAGAATTATGCTTGTCATTATTGATGGTGGGTATGTATTCTTGATTAGGTGGCAAATTGTGTGGAAATTTAGCTTGAGTTTATCTTTCTAACATTCTCTATAGATGTACTTTAATTTAAGCATTTCTTAAACCTTTGGTTGAATCTAGGAATCATCTTCTAGCTTTCTAATCTGTTAGTATATAATATAATGCAGTGTTTATATCAATCAACAACAATTTGGAAGCACGTCTTTGAGCTTAAATATGGCTATAATGTAGTTGTATGCAATGACTCTTACAGGGAGGAGCATACAATCATGCAACACCAACAATGTAGAATGCATGTAGTATTGACCATTGTGGACTTATCACCGTTCTTCCCATGGTAAGCAGTTCATCTTTTATGTTGCCCTTGCTAGGAGTTTCACCTTTCAAGTTTTGGCTTTTATTTGGTTATAAAAGACCCGAATGTAACATCTTTTAGCACTTCCTTAAAATCTTAAGCTGACAATGCCTTTGCCATGATATTTTCTTCTTTTATTGCTCTTGTTGAGGTTACCTGTGTTTCTTTTATACAATACTTGCCAAAAACATATCCTTTTTCTTATTTACTTTCTTATTGGGCCATGCCCGCCAACATGGAGAGCATGGCATTCTGCAACTAACTTTTCGTTCTTTGCCTCCTACTTCCTTTTTTTTTTTGAGGTTAGCCTCGGGAAGGAATTACTTATCACTTATCCAAGCAACATTCGCCTTGCACTCGTCCAAACTAAATATGATCATTGTAGCCATGATTTTTCATTGAGAAAACTACTTGTTTGGGGGTTTTTTCATCATGTTCTTGGCAATTTAAATGTAAAAGTCTTAATGTTCCTAAAAAACCAAATATAAATGTGTAAAACCTTTCGTTGATTTCTTTATGCTTAGTTCTCAGTTTAGCTTTTGTGCTTTTCAATTTACTAGAAGAGAAGGAAATAGAGTAGCCCATGCTCTTGCTAATTTTCGACCCTGTGATCCGGGTGTTCGAATTTGGTCGGATGATATACCAGATGATGTTTTCAATCTTGCTGTGAATGAATTTTGTTATAATTTGGATTTGCAGTAATATTACTCCCTTATTTTTGTTGATAAAAAAAAAAATTCTTCACGATGTGATAGATTGTGCATAATTTTCACATCAATGTTGTTATTTGAACATGACTTTCATAATTGTTGCACAACATGTAGCGTTCCTCTTATTCCATATGTAGTCCACTAGTGCCTTCCCTGTGGCACAACAAGGATGTTACCTTCTATGCTCTGTTGTGGTGTGGATTAGCAAGTAAACTAAAAACATTTTCCTTGCGTACTAAAAATTGTTCAAATTTTGCTTTGCATGTTTATTATTAGCAACTTTATCACCATTCACTGAAGAGAGGGTTGAACAAATTGATATTGGAGGCACATTTTATTCAAAGCTTGCTATATTTCTAAACTCTTGGAAAGATATTGTAGTTAAGTATTAGGGCAAGCCTGTTGGAAAGATTTTTTTCTGGCATAGCATCACAGATTTTGAAGCCTCTCGTGATCGTTTCTCTACCATCTCTGAACTCGGTCTATATGAATTAGGTCAATGTTTTGAGTAACTTTAAATTAAAATCATTTATCATGAATTTCAATAGTGTTAGACTAACTCTTTAAACACTTTGGCACAATTGATGTTACATGCTATGGGCAACTAACATGAAGTAAGTGTTTCAAGAAATATAATTGTCACTCCACATATATAAAAGTCACTTATATACAAATCATCATCCGTCCAAAAAAAAGTAAGGAAAAAAAAACTTAACAAATTTTTTATGACGAGTTTTGTTCACTTAATGGAACTAGTAAATTTTTTGAAGTGATTTCGAATTTTCTTTTTAAAAAGTCACTCCTAGCTCAATTGTTAATTACACTAAAAAAAATGCTGACTTCTTAGTATGTGTTTTCAGTAACTTTAACTTCAAATTCTTTATGGTTACTTAGTGGTGCTAAGTAGCATTTCTTTTACGCCCTTGGGTTCAATGCTCACTCCTCACTATATATTTTGAGTAACTTTAACTGAAAATTGTGTATGACCACTCTGGTGATGTTAAGGTGACTATTTAACGCTCAGGGTCATGACTATTAAATGCTTTGGGCAACATAAACAAAGTGTTAAAAATCATAGTTATCAATCGTATATAAATAAAATTCAAATGTATATGAACTATCAATCACCCAAAAACTTAAAAAAACAATTAATCATTTTATGATGAATTATATTCAATTGATGGAACTAACATGTTTTGAAGTGAGTTTAGATTTTGAAAAAAAAAACTCCTAGTTAAGTTACTAGTCACCCCAACTACATAAAAAAATCAATACTAAATTGTCATTTTAGTTTATCACATTTAATACTTTAGTGGTTAATGGAGTGACTAATAATATGTTAACACTAACTTTTTAGTTGAGTAATGAAAACTACTGTGTATAATTTCTTCTTCATGGGACTCTAATGCATTACTAACTAGCAAACTAAATCTCACAGAGATATTAGAATAAAAAATAAATTGCAAAAATAAATTGGAAAATAAGCAACATTTGGTTAAAAATTTTTGATAGAAATCAAAATTTACTTTATTGCCAAAAAAAATCAAAGAAATATGATGATTACAAAAAAATATGATAAAAGATGAACAAATTGTCCAATGAAGAAAATTATATGCGAAAACAAAACGTAAGCAAACAAGATTCAAACAATGCATTGAACCAACACAAAAGTTCTATTAAGGTCGAATAACTAGTTGAAATTTGCAATCACCCAAAAAAAAATTGGTTGTGCTTTTCAATTTTCTGGAGTAAAGTTTGCAAACTGTAATATTGATCACAAAATGAAAGGAAAACGATATGCTGAATTGATTGCCATGACGTATAAACTTCCATCTCATGATACAAATTGGTTATTAAATCATGAGACTATCTAACTAAGATTTTGCTTTTATCGTATCGACAAATTTCGTTCAAGTCTCACACTTTACAAAACTCTTACTCGCAACTCTCTCACTCAAGCTTAAATAACCAACAATAACCCTAACCCTGCAACACCTCTATCCCTATCTTATAGCCTAAGCTAAAAGCAAGCATAGTGTCGGTGCCATATTTGTTTATTCGTAAATTTTATAATTTAACAACATATATGGGCTATTTGTAGAAAATGTCTTATTTTGCTTTTTCTTTGTAACTTGGGGTTTGCCCCATTAACAATCAAAACAATAAAAAACCCCTAATCCTAACCTCATAGGCCTACTGCTACTGCCCACAGCCACTGAACTGTGAAGTTTGGCAAAATCTACCATTACTTGCAAGTTGAAGTGTTGCCTAGTACCTACAATGGCAATTTCACAATTTTCACCCTAACGTTTGTCACAATTTTTTCCTCTGGTTGCACAGTAATTAATTGTAATTTGGTAACTCCGATGTTTTGTGTTCTTTAGATGTGATTAAGTGCAAAAATACTAGTTCTGCGTGTAATTGGTGTTTTCGTCAACTTTTGACGAATTTTGAAGTTAAATAGGCGAATTTGAATATGAGTTTTGGGCTTGAATTTGAAAGTCAGATATGGTATTTAAGAAATAGGAGTCAATTTATGGGTGTTGCATCGGACAATTACCCAATTAAGTCCAACTGAACTATTTGCAATTAGCAAAAAAGAAAAAAAGGCTCTTGAAATTTAATTGGAAAGCCACAATTTTTTTGGGAAACAAAAACAAAATAGGAAAGTTTTTTCGTTATTTGGAGGAAGGCATGGTTTGTTAAGTCAGTGGTTTTGTCGACTTTGATGGCCTTTCATGTTTTTGGAAGGTTTTCCTACTATAAATTAGGCCCATGAGTCCCTAGTCATTTATCACAAAAAAGCAAGCAAATCAATCGCACACAAATTATAATTGTGGTGTGTTTGTGAGTGGGCGGCGGAGCTCGTACAACGAGATCTCGTGGGTGTCACGAGATAGTGGCATACATCAATTTGGGTGTTTGTCTAAGTGGTGGTAGAATCATGGAGGTGCTATTCAATTGTATTCAAACCTAGAGGCAATTTCTGTAATGTTCTTGAATTGTTATGAGTCTTGAATTAGGGCAAATAATTTGACATAGTTACATTGTACTATTTACTATTCTTATAGTGGAGTTTTGTGTCTGCTTGCCCCGTGGGTTTTTCCCTTTACACTGGAGGGTTTTTCACATTAAAGTTGGTCTCATATTTAATTCCGCATATTATTGGTTTATGCATGTTATATGATTACTTTATTGTAACTAATTGTTCTTGTGGGTAGCCTTTGGACCTAACTAGTGTATCAGAGCATGGGGTGGTATAACTAGTTGTGAAAACTATGGAGAGTTCTACTAGTGCCTTGATGATTAAATTAGTTGCTAGTAATTATTCCATTGAGTTGAAAGGTTAAAAACCTAAAAAGACAAGGACTGAAGAGTGCAAAAAAGTTAAATAGTAAGGTTGTTGGTACAATTAGACAATGGGTTGATGCCAGTGTCTTTGACCATGTAGCTAATGCGCCTAATGCCCATAACTTGTGGACCAAGTTAGAAGGTTTGTGCTAAAGAAAGACTACCCAAAATAAAGTCCTCTTGATCAAGAGAGTTGTTAACCTAAAACTGAACGGGGGACATACTAGTGTTGAGCACTTGAGTGATTTTCAAGATGTTGTTAATTAGTTGTCTACGTTGGAACTTGTTTTGAGTGAAGAGTTATAAGCATTATTTCTTCTGAGTTCTTTGTCAAACAGTTGGGAAACCCTAATGGTTACTGTTAGTAACTCATCTCCAGGTTGTAAGTTATCCTTGAGTACAATCAAAGATTGTTTGTTCAATGAAGAAGCCCATAAAAAGGATATGGGTGCTGATATCGGCTAGGCTCTTGTCACTGAAGGGATGGGTCAAAGTAAGAGCAAAGGACCAAAGGGAAAAGAAAAAGGTAATAATAGACCTAGAGTAAAGGGAGAGCTACATGCTGGAAGTGTGGAAAATCAGGGCATATCAAAAATTACTGCACTCATAGAAACAAGGACAATGTGACGACAAGAATCAAAAAGAAGGCTGACAACAAAAATATTGCAGCAGTTGTCACACATGATTGTTCAGATGATGATGTTACACTAGTTTATGCAAACAGAGAGTACAGCCATATTATTGATTCTGATGCTGAGTGGGTTGTCAATTCAACAGCTTCGTATCACCGTGTTCCCAAGAGAGAATACTTCAGCACCTATATGGTTGAAAATTTTGGCAATGTCAAGATGAGCAACAATAGTATTGCTGATATTTTTAGGATAGATGATATATGTATTCATATCAATGTTGGTTACATAGTTGTTTTGACGAATATAAGGCATATTCTAGACTTGCGCGTAAATTTGATCTTTATGAGTGCTCTAGACAAGGATCGTTAGCAGCATCAACTTGGTTATGGTATTTGGAAGCTCATCAAAGGTCAGAGGCTAGCTTTGTTGTATACTTTGCAAGACACGGGTGAAAGTGTGTGGTGGGTAGACTAATACTATTAAGGATGATGCTTCACCAAATTTCTGGCACCGCAGGCTAGTTCACATGAGTGAGAAAGGGTTGAATACTCTAGCCAAGGAGTCTCTTATCTCTTTATCTGAAGATAAATTTCTCAACCCTTGTGATTATTGCTTATTTGGTAAGAATCATAGAGTTTCTTTTTGCAAACACCTAAAGCAGAAAGAAAACAAATTGGAGTTGATAAATTCATATGCAAGTGATTCCATTGAGGTGGAGTTGTTGCACGGTGATGGGTATTTTGTCTCCTTTATTGATGATATTCCACGTAAGAATTAGGTGTATATGTTGAAAGCAAAAATTTAGGTATTTCAAAAGTTTCAACACTTTCATGCCATAGTGGACAGGGAAGTAGGCATGTTGCTGAAGGATCTCCGAACAGACAATGGTGGAGAGTACACCTCTTATGAATTTGAGGAGTACTACAAAAAGCATGACATTCACCATGAGAAGACGGAACCTGGTACACCCCAACACAATGGAGTTGCAGAAAGGATGAATAAGACCATTGTTGAGAAAGTGAGATCAATACTTAGAATGTCCAAGCTGCAAAGACATTCTGGGATAAAGATGTTCGTATAATAGTTTATATCATCAATAGAGCTCTATCAGTTCCTTTGCAGTTGAACATTTTAAAGCGCGTCTGGAATTGAAAGAATGATTCTTACAACCATTTGAAGATTTTTGGGTGCATGGCCTTCATGCACTACCAAGGACTAGAGATCAAAATTTGATAGCAAAGCTACTCCTTATGTGTTCATGGGCTACGGAGATGAGGAGTTTAGCTACAGATTATGGGATCCAGAAATGAGAAAAATAGTAAGAACAGAGATGTTGTCTTCCACGAGCATGAGACCATAGTTGTCATTGATCAGTCTAGGAAGACCACTCAATATTCAACAGGTGTGACTAATATGACACCAGTATTTATCTCATCTCAATGTGCCATAGATGGGGGTGCCATGTTAGAGGCAAAACTTGGGAATGCTACAGATGATACTCTTACAGATGGTGGTCTTGATTAGGGGGAGTATTCTCCCAAAGTTGCTGCAGATGCTCCAATAAGGAGGGGTTTAAGAGATTGCTAGCCATCTACCAAGTATCCCAGTTCTAAGTATGTTCTTTTAACTGATGAGGGGGAGTCAGAGAGCTTCAAAGAGGTGTTGTCTCACAAGAACAAGCAATGATGGATTTAGGTCATAGAGGAAGAGATGAATTCTTTGAAGAAGAATGAAACTTATGATTTAGTGGAACTTCCAAAAGGCAAAAAGGCATTCAGAAACAAGTGGGTGTTCAAGTTAAAGAAACATGGCAATCAAATTTTGAAATATAAGGCTCGAACGATGGTAAAAGGGTGTGCTCAGAAAAAGGACGTTAACTTCAATGAAATCTTTTCTCCTATAGTGAAGATGAGCTCCATTCGGGTTATACTGGGATTAGCTGCTAGCTTGAATCAAAAACTTGAGCAACTAGATGTGAAGAATGCATTCCTACATGGAGACTTACAGTAGGAAATCTACATACATCAACCTAAGGGTTTTGAAGTTGAAGGGAATAAGACATGGTTTGTGGGTTGAAGAAGAGTCTGTATGGTTTAAAATAGGCTCTTAGACAATGGTACAAGAAATTGGACTCGTTTATGACGTGCCAAGGCTATAAAAGGACAAAAGCATATAATTGTGTATATATTCGTCAATTTTCCAATGGTAACTTCATTATACTGTTGCTTTATGTTGGTGACATGTTGATTGTTGGGTAAGATGCTAATATGGTTAGCAAGTTGAAGGATGAGTTATCCAAACATTTTGACATGAAGGATTTGGGTCCGAGGAGATAAATGTTGGGCATGGGCATTACTCAAGATTAAAACAACAACAAACTATGGCTATCACATAAGAAATATGTTGAAGGGTGTTTCAAAAGTTCAACATGAAAAATGCCAAGCCATCTAGCACTCTACTTGCCGCTCACTATAAGTTGAGCAAGAAAGATTATCCATAATCGAAGTAGGAGAAAATAAAGATGTCTAAAATTCCTTGTGCTTCTGCAGTCAATTCACTTATGTATGTTATGGTTTACACCTAGACATATATTGCTCATGTTGTTGGTGTTGTGAGCAGATTCCTTTCCAACCCTAGAAAGGCTTGCTAGGAGGCTGTTAAGTGGATCTTGAGATACTTATAGGGAACAACCACACTTTGTTTGCAGTTTGATGGGTCTAATCCAATTCTTGAAAGTGATACTGATTCTGACATGGCAGGTTGTCTTGATCGTAGTAAGTGCGCATCAGGCTATGTCTTTACTTTTGTAGGGGGAGTTGTGTTATGGCAGTCGAAATTACAAAAATGTGTGGCTCTATCTACAACAAAAACTAAATATATAGCCGTTGTTGAAGCATGGAAGAATATGTTGTGGATGCAGTGGTTTCTTCAAGAGTTGGGTTGAAACATAAAGAATATCTAGTGTTTTACGATAATCAAAGTGCCATCGACTTGAGCAAGAACTCGATGTACCATTCCTGCATGAAGCACACAGATGTATTGACTAAAGTAATTCCTAGTGGTAAGTTTGACTTGTGTACCTAGTTAGTCGGGTTGAGCTCAAGTGACATGACAAGAAGTTGAGGTCTTTTCCCTTGGGCTAGAGGGGGACATTTGTTAGATTCAGCACTTATCCAAATAAGTCTAGCCCAACTATTTACAACTAGCAAATAAGAAGAAAAAAAAGGCTCTTGAAATTTAATTGGCAAGTCACCTTTTTTTGGGAAACAAAAACAAAAGAAGAATGTTTATTATTACCTGGAGGAAAAGGCATTAATACCTTGGTTTGTTTAGTTAGCGATTTTATCGACTTTGATGGCCTTCCATGTTTTTGGAAGGTTCGCCTAATATAAATTAAGGCCATGAGGCCTTGTTCATTATTACAAAAAGCAATCAAATCAATCACACACAAATTAAAATTGTGGTGTGTTTGTGAATGGGCAGCACAGCTTGTGCATCGAGATCTCGTGGGATCCAAGATATAGTGGCATACATCAATTTGGGTGTTTGTCTAGGCCATTGTAGAATCAATTGGAGGTACTCTTTAATTGTATTCAAGCCTAGAGATAATTTCTGTATTGTTCCTGATTTGTTATAAGTCATAAATTAGGGTAAATAATTCAAGACAATTACTCGTTGCACTATTTGCTATTCTTATAGTGGAATTTTCTGTTGGTTTGCCTGCTAGTTTTCCCCTTTACATTAGAGGTAGCCCACTTCAATTAAAGTTTATGACAACAAGCACAAGTAAGGTTACATTCTAAAACTAGTTGTCAATAGGAGGAGTAGCCTGCTTATCTTATATACCATGGTTCTTCTCTTTAAGACTCCCGATATGAGACTCTTCACTCATGTGTGATATTTCAAACAATAGAAAATTTCATGTTCTTATTTACATTGATGTTGGATCAATTTGATCCACATTGCTAGGAGCTTGAATTTAGAAAACAAAGAGGATGTTGCATATATACTCTTGAATGTTAGCTACTTGAACTTGAAAATAATTAGATGCCTTTGTGCACCATGTCATGTTTACAACCAAATGAATTATGAACACACTTTTCCTAAGTAGGTCAACTCTACAGCGAGAGTTAACTTGATGTGGACATAATGAATCTATAAAGTCTCACTAATTATATAAGCAATCACCTTGTATTCATATTCTATAGAGGATTTGGACACTATAAGTTGCTTCTTGGTGCGCTAAGAAATCAAGTTGGAACCTAGGAACATTGCATAACCAATTATAGAGTGAGAACTATCTGGATAATTAACCTAATTTCCATCCAAATATGCAAGAATAACATCTAGATCTTTCATCACCTTTTTAAAAGTGAGTCCATGATTTGATGTTCCCTACAAGTAATGAAAATACGATGCACCACACAGAGGTAAGTAGTACAGACGGCATGTATAAATTCAGAAATTAGATTCACTACATCTGATATACCAGGGTTACTCATATTCAAGTATTACAAAGTCTCAACATATTATAACACTCAGTAAGATTGGAGAATAATTCCCAATTGATAAATAATGATGCAATCCAAGAAGGAAGGAGTGTAGGGAAGGGTTTATGCCCAGGGATTTGAAATTTTATGAGAAGATCATGTATATACCTGGATTTAGAAAGAAAAAAGAAAACTAGGAGTCCACACAACCTGTGCCCCCAGAAAACAACGAATTGAGAATTGACCTGAAAGGATACACACACGCATATACACACATATGTATATGTAAACACACACACACACATACACACACACACACACACACACACACACACACACACACACACACACACACACACATATATATATATATATATGTACATATACATAAACATATACATATGTACATATGTGTATATGTGAATGTGTGTGTGTGCGCGCGCGTGTGTGTGTGTATACATATGTGTGTGTGTGTGTGTGTACATATATATGTATGTATGTATGTACATATATACATGTGTGTGTGTGTATGTGTATACACACACACACACATA
>JACYFF010031958.1:33113109-33137287 GCA_017589665.1 Selenicereus undatus | reverse complement strand
GGATATATATATATATATATATATATATATATATATATATATATATATATATATATGTTTTTATAGATGTGTGTGTGTATGTGTATGGGTTTTGAATGTAGGGTTTAGTGGTGAGTGGTGCGCTGTAATTAGTAGAGAAACTGATAAGAGGTCATCAATAAATTGATTATTAATATTAAAGAGTAAATAAGATGAAACTAATAACCTCATATTTGTAGGAGTATATATAATTGTTCTTTTATCTTTTTGTTAGAATCTTTCATATTGGAGCGCGATGATAAAAAAGGATTAATGCTTTTGGAGTATTTTTATAATAAGAAAGTTTCTGTGTGATTGAAGGAAATTATTTTCGCATGATAATCAAATTAAGTTGTTTATATGGTTCAGAGTGTTAGGCAATAAGGAAGATTCAAGTATAGAATTTGATGTGGCAAAGATGAGAATGATTCAATGAAGGTGTGGATATAGGAGATTGGATAGAATTAGGAATGAAATGATTAGAGAGAATGTAGGAGTGTCACCCATGGAAGATAAGATAAGAGAGGATAGACTAAGATGGCTTGGTCATGTCAAGAGGATGAGTGATAATACACCACTGAGGAGGTGCGAGATGATTAACCTTTTGAGGTGTAGAAGAGGTAGAAAGAAAAGTTAGATCGCGATGATTAGAAATGATTTTAAGTCTATTGGTATAACGGAGGACGTGACTCATGATAGAAGCTCGTGGAGATCTAGAATTAAGGTTGCATATCATAATAGCATACTGCTAGTCCTTCGTTTGGCTTTATTTGAGTAGTGATCATTGTTATGTTATAATAGTTATTATTCTTTCCTATGTGTGATGCAATCATGTAGGCTAGTAAATTGATCTTTGTAGGGTTATTATCATCACACCTCTGTTTGCTTAAGTTGTACCCTCTTCACAATTGTGGTGTCACCCCCCACCTTTGATTGTTTGAATGTAGACTGTTATTGGCCAAATTAGTAATATGTGATCGCTTGCTACTCAAGGTATGCAAAACTACTAATGAGACAATACACCAAATTTAGGTCATAGCTCATAAGAAGACATAGTATGGCTCACTAAAAAATACTGATGAGATAAACATTTGTATATTTTATCAAATAAAGTATATAACGTCTGATGTTATTCAATCGCTTTCTAAAAAGGCGTGGTACAATGAATGTAATTTTTGAGCATGTCATAGCTGAGTGAAAGATATATTTCTATCATCTCATAGATCGATTTATTTTACTGCTCACTAGATGTATAATATAGCTCACCAAAACACATGGTATGACTAAATATACCTTAGAGATATGAGCAATCTACCATAGTTTTTTTTGGGGGGGGGGGGGGCAACAAATGAGTTTCCAACAATGTCACAAGTAGTTCACAAGATGAACAAATACCATCGCTCACTAAATGTAAACAAACAAGATGTCATGAGAGGCACAACTCACTAAACATAAATTACAGCTTACTAAACATGCACTACAACTCACTAGGATTCATTAATTTGCAAAAGCTATATGACATCAATATAGAAGATTAATGTAATATAATGCTTACTAAAGGATATTATATAGTTCACTGAAATAAATATCTTAAATTAGATTTGGACTGATATAAACAAATATTATCTCACAAGATAGGTTTATTCTACTACTCACTAGATATGTTAGATAGCTTACTAAAACACATGGTATAGCTCACTAAAACAAATACTGTAGTGTAGCATAATTCAGGGAAAACACAAATAACTTTTCAACAATGTCACAAGCAATTCACAAGATGAATAAATACCATAGGTTAGTAAATATACACAAATGTGATGTCATGAGAGGCACAACTCACTAAACATACGTTATAGCTTACTAAGCATACACTACAACTCACTAAGATTCTTTAAATTTGTAATAGTTATATGATCTAGTACACAAGATTAATATAATCTAATGCTCAACAAATATCCATCATGGCTCAGTAAGGGATATTGTATAGTTTATTGAAACAAATATCTTCAATCATATTTGAATTGAAATAAACAAACATTTTTTTAAAAATGTTAAGATATATACTTTGCTACAGCTTAATATTGGCTTACTAGGAATATTAAATTTGGGTTTACCAAAATATGTGTCAAAATACTTTTAAAAAATTATATGAAGTACTCCTCACTGGACATATATTATAGCTGGCCAGAAGGTAGAGTGCAACTCACTAAACATACACTATAGCTTAGTAAATATTTAGTGTAGCTTACTAAAATTTTTCATGTGTGAAGTCACAAAAAATATAAAGCACTAGTCATCAAATCTGGAATATAGTTTACTATATATAGATTACTGCTCACTACCACATTACCTGAACTCACTGAAACATATCAGTGATTTTTGTAATGCATGTGTGATTGTCACAAGAACAATTGCTCACTAAACATTTCAAATAGCCTAATAAACATTTATATTAGTAAAAAATACATAATGTGTATAGAATTCTTTTTGAATTTCTATTTTCTTTTTAAGGTTTTTGTGTTAGACTATAGATGATAGTGTTTTGGATGAGTTATACACAACAAAGTGTTCAAGAAATAGAAAAACAATAGTGGTTTATATGAAGTACATTTTAGTTTTTATAGGTCTTGTGCTTACCTTTTTGAAGGACACTTCCTTTCATTACTTGTAGTTCTCTTATTCGATGCTTTGCTCTGCTTAGTTTTCAATTGCAGTATTGCAAGATTGCAATTATAAGAGTGTGATTTCCTTAAACCCTAAAATCACATTTCATTTTCAATTCTTTTGTCACAAATCTTACGTCGAAGAAATTCTTACAACATTTAGTGCAATTTGGAGAAGATTGCTGGTAAGAATTTGTGATTATCGTTCCAGAATTTGACGGATTTGAGTAGGAAGATAAATGGTTTTAGAGAGCGCGCGAGAAAGATTTGTTGCTTTGAAATGACGATTTTGCAGCACATTTTTTATTGTTCTTTGTTTTAATTATGCGCACGACCTATCGGTTGCATGACATAGTGTTAGAGTTGGGTAATATGCCGTATCGGGTCGAATTCATGTTCGTATCGGGTCGAATTCATGTTCGCATCAAACTTAAACGGTTTGAAAATCCCCGAACTTGAACCGACCTACTTAATAAATGGGTTGAAAAAGTTTAACCCAAACCGCTTAACATTTAAGCGGGTTGACCTGAACCTAACCCGTTTACATAAATGGGTAAAATGGGTTAGGTTCAGGTTATCCATTCACCTACCAACCCGTTTAATTGCAACACAAATTTCAACCCAAAGATAATTTACTAAACAAATTATATATTTTCCAACCTCTTAACGCATAGCTACTTTTAAAAGTACATCAAAATAGCAGCTAACTTACAGACTTCAACATATTCAGAGTCTATTCTTGCAAAACAGTCAGTCACAACATAATTTTACAGCCTATAAAGTTCACATAAGAACCAATTAGTTAAGTTACAAACTATGTCCAAGTCAAGTCTTAAACTACAGCAAACAAAGTCAAATTGTCTGGAATTCTTAATAACGTAACCAGCAAATTAACACCCAATAAATCGATAAAAGAGACAACAAAGCCTAATTCCTATAGAAAATGTAAACAATAAATGGTAAATAGTAAATAAATTGTAAATGTGTTGACCTATTTAACCCGTTTAATTAAACGAGTTAAAAGATATTTTTTTTGTGTCGAGATTCTCAACTTGAACCTAACTTAATTGGTTAAACGGGTTTACCATGTCAAGCCATTTAACTAAAAAGGGTTAAAACTTCATACCTAACCCCATTTAACTTTGGGTTGGGTTCGGGTTGGTAATCGTGTCGGATCAACATTTTCCAGCTCTACATGTTGTGGCTTTGTTGTTAGGCATATTGTATGTATTTGGATATGTACAACCATCGAGGATACAACAGCAAACAGTGGGAGAACCATGACTTCAAGTTGTAGCTCAATGCCTAGCTTGTCAGAGATTGGACTAAAACGATGATTGAAAAAAGATTACAAAAGTGAAATGTATAAATTTAAGCAACACCACTCTAAAAACCTCCCACCAAAACATCGGTATTTTTTTGAGTTCTTGTTAACAAATGTTACTTAACTTTTCAAAGTATTCATGAATATCACTCAACTTTTTTTTTCAATTAAACTATCATTAAACTTTCCAAAATATTCAAAAATGCTAGTACCATAAAGCATTTTTTAAGTCACCATTCAAAAAACGTCCCACGAAAATATAGATGTCTTTTTGAGTTCTTGTTAAAAGATGTTATTCAACTTTTCAAAATATTCATGAATATCACTCAACTTTTTTTTAGTTAAAAATATCACTAAGATTTTCAAAATATTTAAAAATGTCATTAGCATAAGGTATTTTTTGAGTTACAATGGTGCATTTTATGAGAATCGACTCCAGCTGCTGCCTATGCAGTAGCTGTGACTCTGTGAGGACTGTAAGCGGCCGAAAGTTAAATGATGCTCTTTTATTTTTTTAAACAAGTTCAATAGCATTTTTGATTTAAAAAAAGTTAAGCGAAATAATTGAACATTTTAAAAAGTTTAATTGCCTCCACACTCTTTCCGCCTCTTCGTTGCTGCTCTGGGAAGCGCCTCGGACGATCCTCAGCTCCTCGGCGGAGTACGAATCCGGCGTCTTCAACCCCTTGTACTCATCAACTTCTTGCACTTTTGTTTAGTTGCTTTCCTTTTCGTATTCAGGAATGTATTTCTTCGTTTGCTAAATTTATTCTTATGCAATATTTGCGCTTAGTAAAGAGTAGGAGCGTGAGCTTTAACCGTTGAAGATTCAAGCTAATAAATAGCTTTTGGATTGAGCAAAGGCGAAAGGAAGCATTGTTAATTTGTTCTTTGATCATGGTGAGCATCATTCTAGTGGAATATTGTTCTATTTGCCTTTTCAGGTCATCAATTATCCTGCTCATTCCATTCGTTGAAGTTCGATTTCAAATTCGCACCCCCGATTGCACTTCAAAATTGTTGAATTAGCTACAATGATTGTTCAAAGATTGTCGAAGAAATTTTTTTGGGTATTTTGGATGCTTAAGAGCAAATCCAGTGGTGAGCCAATTTTTTGGCTCACGGGTAAGGCCTACCACTGTCACATCAACTTTTTCTCTAATATTTTGCCTCACAATCCTCGCTCTTCCCAGCAAAAGGCTAATCATTTTACCTTATTAAATAAAATAATATATATGGATACACTTTACAATACACAACTTTATTTTTAAAATTAAAAAAATAATCTAAAATCAATTTAAAATATTTAAAAAAATGATTAAACAATTAAAAAAAAATTTGGCCCAGGAGAGTTGCTCATGGCAGCAAGCCAACTCGCGAGGAGCTTTTCTTGAGCCATCCACTACAAAGTCTTGAGCTGGCACCCCACTCTCTCGTCTCTCTCTCTCCTCGCGCGAGCTGTACGCTGCACATGCTCGAAGGCAAACCTTTTTGGCGGCCCAGGATGCGCCAATGCCCTCTTAAATATCTCCTGCAACACTACCAATAACGCAGTCTTAGAGCATGTGCAGAGAGAGAGACGAGAGAGTGGGGTGCCAGCTCAAGACTTTGTAGTGGATGGCTCAAGAAAAGTTCCTCACGAGTTGGCTTGCTGCTATGAGCAACTCTCCTGGGCCAATTTTTTTTTTTAATTGTTTAATCATTTTCTTAAATATTTTAAATTGATTTTAGATTATTTTTTTGATTTTAAAAATGAAGTTGTGTATTGTAAAGTGTATCCATATATATTATTTTATTTAATAAGGTAAAATGATTAGCCTTTTGCTGGAAAGAGCGAGCATTGTGAGGCAAAACATTAGAGAAAAAGTTGATGTGGCAGTGGTAGGCCCTTACCCGTGAGCCAAAAAATTGGCTCACCCCTGGATTTGCTCTTACAAACCGTGCAGGAGGCCATTAACCCTCGGGTGGGTTTTCCTTTCTTACCCTTTTTGTTCAACAAATTACAATGACATGTATTCATATTAGAGGTGAATGAGGCAAAGTCTGCTTGTTTGGCATGATGTGTTTGAAATGAATAACCCAATGGCCAATTTGTGTATGGGGTTGCTCTAGAAGTAGCTACTTTCCTCGGAAGATTTGCTGGGAAAAGCCCCTTGAACTTTTCTGGCTTGTGTTCAATGAAATAGAGAATTCTGCCCTGTCAAGGATGTGACACTCATAATCTCCTTTTTTTTTGGGCACATTATTTTTTAAGGATGTAAGAGTTGAGTTCAAATTCTGTTCAAAGAAAGCAGCGGGATATGAGCTCCTTCCTTCAGTTCCTGTGCCAAACTCAATTTATAAGGAAGGAAGCTAAGTATAGAAAGAAAAGAGAAATATGAAATGAAGTGTAGTGAATGAGGAGTAACCAGAAGTTGTACCAATTTTAGCTGATAGCTGTTGTGTTTCGGATTTGAGGGGTTGGTTTCTGCTATTTGGGCTTTAACATTTAAAGGTGATCCTTGTATCTCATTAGTACAGCCTTTTGATTATTCATCAAAAAAAAAAAAAGTAAAGCTGGCCCCTATGGTTTAAGGCTTATGAGGAGCTGTCTTCTTTAAGCTTTTGAATGTGATTTAATTTTTTATGCCACTTTGAACTATGTTAAATGCAGTGGTTATTTTTGTCCACTAAGCTGAATCAGAGACCAATTTCGAGTTTATTCCTTGGAAGTGTTGTCACATTTCAGCATTCAACACGGTCCAACCATGCCTTAAATTGCCCAAAATTATGGAATGTGAGGATGTACTGCTGAGTATATTCAACAGCTATCTAGATCACTGGACAATGTGAATGAATAACTGCTAACGAGGATGGACACCTTGACACATATGTACTTTGACCCGAGAGCAATGCGAGCTCTCATTTTAATTATTGGTGTAGTCTGTCTGCTTTTCAATGCTTGGCAATTTGTTATGTGCATTACTTTGCATAAACTCATGGTTGACATCTTGACAAAAATGTTCTTGGACTGAATTCATGTCCTGTGCCAGACTTACGGGATATATTTTAGTTTTTTTCTTTCATCTTCTGGTTATGATACATAAGGTCTGACCCATTTACCTGTGCTTTCTACAGAGACCAACAAAATTGGTTCTAGATGAGAATCAACTCCTGGAAAACATTTTGCGGACATTACTACAAGAATTGGTGGTGAGAATACATACAACTGTGTTAACTTTGCTTGTGCTTTTCATGGCTTGAAATTCTATTTAATCCTTTATCATATAGATGTTGCAGCTTGACTAGACATAACTCACATATTAGCAAAGCTGAGTCATAATCCTGAGATAAATAATGAGATATATATACCAGTCCATGTGGAGTTTGCCATTAAAACTTCAGGCAAATCATCTTTTTTTTATGTGAAATAGCTTTTTTGTCCCCCTCCTTTTTGGGGTGGGGGGGGGGGGGGGACGGGAGGGATGCGTACACATGTATCTTGGGTTTTTTTTAATCTCCAAAATGGAAGCAAGAAATGCTTCATTCAAGGTCTTTCAACCAATTTTTCTCCTTCCACCAAGCACCGGGGAAAAAAAAGACCTGTAATTGTTCTTTACTTCAACCTGTATGCTGGTTACCTAATGCAGGCATGTGCAGTACAGTCAGGGGAGCCGATTATGCAATATGGACAATCCATAGCCGATGGCGATATCAAGCAGGGTCAAATTCCACGTCTTTTAGGTATGCTCTTATTTATGCTTTACTATATATAAAGATGGATGCATTCTTCGCCGAAGCTGCTGTAAATTTGCTGAAGGATTGATAAGGATATGCATGAAGGTCTTATTATCCCTGGTTTTCAAAACTGTATGATGCATTAGATATTTTGCTTTCTCTTTTTTAAGTTGTTGACTATTGCTTCATGTGGTTGGTGCGTACGATAATTTCCAGCTACGTACGTTTAATCATGTCCATTGCATGGTGAAGTTGATCTCCGTGGGGATTGGGGGGGGGGTTATCGAGTAGGTTTTGGTAGTTATACGAATTTTATGCTACTTTGGGCAATTGCTTGCTCATAGAAGCGTTATATACTTTGTACATTATGGAGGGTCAAGTACAATTCATTGAAGATTTTTTAATCTTTCTTCTTTGACCCCCTTAAATTGTCAAATTTGATACAATAGGAGATTTGTGTTGCTCTATTTAGGCTGTTGGTGTTTTGTCAAGAGCCTCTTCGTTAGATTTGTCAAGGCCCTCTGGGCACATCACAGACCTATTTGCTATAAAATAAGGCTTCTTTTCCTAAGCATGTCTTTTGTGGGAATCTTGCCTTTAGTAGCTGTCCAAGTCAGAAAGCGAACTTTTGTAGGAGCCTTAGACTTCCAAATGGCCTTGGCAAGGAAGTCTTTACAGTTTAACCCATCAACAAGACTATTGCAGAGGCTTTTCACAGATTAAGTGGTTAGATTCAGGGGTCAAATAATCTCGTCATTACCCTCAGACAAACATTCACACTGGCAAGTAAGGCCAAAAGGCTAACAATGCTTTCCTCTTCCCAATCATTTGAGAGAGAAAGCAATATTCCAATTTCTTTGGTCACCATTCCAAAGGACTACTTCTATCTTGCTTGGATACTTCAAATGAGGCATGCTAACAAGATCAGGAAATTGAACTTTAAGAGGTCGGACCCGCACTATATATCTTTCCAGAACAATGCCCTAGACTACTTTTCGTCCTTTAAGTGAATTATGGGACTTGAAAAGATCCATATATGCTATAATTGATGCCCAATGACCCGCCCCATGGGTGTAAGGATTCCCTTTATGCAACAACCAAATTTATCAACTCCGTATTGGGCCATAATCATATCTTTTCACAGAGCATCCTCTACACATTTTTCCTATTCTCAATATAATTGTATATTATGATGTGAGTTTTTTTTTTTTGGTTTTTCTAAAAGCACACGATGGCGAACTCTTTCTTTTTCTAAATAGGTATCGTTTTGTATCTCTGTGAAAAAGAACATGTGGAAGGCGGGATGATATTTCAGCTTTTGGAGTATTTAACTGAAATGTCAACCATGAAGAATTGCAAAGACATTTTTGCCTACATAGAGAGCAAGCAAGACATACTTGGAAAGGTGTGTGTTACTGAAGTATTCACATTTGTGCTTTGTAGAGTTCTTTCCATCCCATGTCATTTATAGTTCTACGACCACTGGTGCGTAATTTTGTGTCAATGGTCCGTGGTTGCTTGACTAGCAAGAACTGTTTGCTCGCGGAAAATTGTTGATGTTGAGGACATGCAATCAGCTTCTTCGTCGTCTATCAAAGGTTCTAAATCCTACGTTTGCTCTTGCTTTCATTACTGTTGCAAATGTAGTCCGACCTGTCAGGCTGCGCATTCTTGTATCTTGGGTCTGTTGGTAGAAAGAGGCTGATCAAATCGTTTATTAATGTCTGTTCCTGATTGGCCTCTTGGGGGTTTAGCATTGTGTGCGTGGTTAGTAGTATGTCTTGAGTGGACCAATGATCTTTTCAACAACTTAAAACTCATGGTAGTTTGAAACTGATATTGATTGCCCCTTAACAAGGACACAATCAGATATGAGCCTAAAGGAATGAAAACTAAATGAAACTAATGAGGCTCAATCAATCGGAACTCATGGAATATCCCACAAGAAGTACTCATCAAATAAAACAAAGAAAAAATATTTGATAAGAAATTCGTTTTCTTCACAAGCATCTCCTTGTCATGGCCTTTTGTTTTGTTTGATATGCATCTAGTGCTCTGTGATGGGTTGTTCTCCAGAGATTTTGCAAACAACCTTTTTGTTCTCTCAAAGATCCTTCAATCTATTTCCAATCCAGTCATTTGATATCACCTTGCCACAACTTGGCCATACCCACATATGAGCCGTCGGTTTCCAACTTGGGTTTTAACATTGCACTTGACCATTTCCTAAAATTATTGTGTGCTTTTACTTTCTAGTCCAAGGCCTTGTTCCTTTTGGTTGTAAGATAAAGCTAAGAGCTACAAGGGGCTAGGAGGAGCTAGAAGAAGCTCAAAGGATTTGTAAGAGCTTACAGAAAGGGTCTAGAAGAAGTTATAAGAAACTGTAAAGAGCTGTAACTTGGAAGCTTAAAGCTGAAAGAACAGGCCCCAAAATGAGGAGTCAAGTATTGATGGAGGTCTGGTGGTCATCCCTCACTTCCAGAATGTTTAGGCTATTCCCAAGCATTAGAAACAAGCCTAGACAATTAAACGCACCTTGCTACTTGGGACGTTTGCAACTGACCCGTGAAATCTGGTCATGGTCACCTAATTTTGAGATGACTTAAATCCTTAATTTTGGTGTTCTATTAAACCTTAGGATGTTAGCTTTCGAATAAAACAAGTTTCAGCCTCATTGGATTTCATTTGGTCATCCAAAACCTATGTTTAAATCAAGCTGCCCTGAAGACAGTTTACATCCAGATTTTACCCGGTTTCGGTGATTATATTTCTTAATCTTCCATGAGGTTTAAATGTCCAATTTTTGCATCCCTGGAAAGCTTAAGATCTTAGCTTTCATTTCCAATTTGAATTACCAGATTTGGAGTTCATTTGGTTAGGGAACGAAGCTGATTTTCAGTCATGTGCTGTTTTGAACCCGGTTCTGCACGGTTTGGGCATTGCATCTTTTTTAAGGGGTAAACGACGTCCAAATGCTCTAATTCCAAATGGAGGGTATTCTAGACTTCTTGAGGTTTCCAGGAATGTAAAAAAATCCCAGAATACTCAACATTTGAGGTGTCAACCATGCATCACAAGTCAAGGCAGAAACTGGCACCTATATACCCGGTTGCTTAGCAAGGAGGATTTCCTTACTAAATGGGTTTCCTTAATGTGAAAGCATATTCACCAGCTTGGTTTGAGCTGCTTGGAGAGCTGCCACTAAGCCAAGCATGAGGGAGACACGTGGAGCAAGTGAAGAGGAGACATTTGGCAAGCATGTAACCGGCCACCCTAGCACCACATGTCAAGCAAGCAATATTCAGCCCTTTTGAGGTGTAGCCGTGAGAAGCTTTCCTTCTTAGTAAGGAAATTGACTCATCTACATTCCTTAGTGCTTAGCAAAGGCTTATATTCATGCTAAGATGTATTTAAGGCCTTAAACTTTTTGGTTTGTATTAGATTAGTTCTTAACTATGTACTAAGTAGTATTAAGTGTTTAATGACTTTCCTAGCTTAGAAGGAAAGCTCATTTCATGTATTTTGAAGGCTATATAAAGCCTTTAGTTGTTCATTTTGTAATATATACTTTGAGTTTAAATTTGAGAGAAAAGACTGTGTCTTGAGTTCCCTAAATACTTTCCTTGCTTATCTTAGTTCTTGGCCGAGCTAAGTGGTGATCAAGAGAGTCTTAATCTTTGGTTAGGTGGTGTATCTTATCCTAATCCGAGATTGAGGGCCCTAAGCTAGTGATTAGTGGTGTATCTTATCTAATCACCTAGCTTAGTACTATCCAAAGTCATTTGAAAAACACTTGAAGTACTTGAGGTTGCCTTAGGTTTCTCCTAAACCGTGAAGCTTCCTTGAGTTCTAGCTTGTGAAATTCATCTATCCTTATATTCCTAAACACACTCCCATCACTTCCCCCTCAAAATAAACCTTCCACAATTCCATTCCCATACTCCTTCAAAGTTTAGACTATCTCTAATAGTCTAACACCAAGCCATACACACAAACACCTCCAACCGTGCAAAGTGAACCTACACGGTTTCATGGAACAGCAAAGTGGCACGGCCTACCCATGCCTAGGGGCACGACCGTGCCACCTTTGAGCCGTGAAGTTCTCCTTCTTTTCTTTGTGTTCTTGGAAGGCCATAGCTAGGGTCCTACTTCCCTTGCAGACCTCCATCAAGTATCCATGTCCAAGTTGGAGTGACTTCAGTACCTTGACGTGGAATGAAGAGTTAACTAACATAGCTTCAAGCATGCCTTGTATATTGACTATTGCTAAGCCACATATTACTAAACTAGCTCCTGCTGCCAAGCAGCTGTGAGTTGGATGTCAATAGGGATCGGCCATATTGCAAACATAGGATGTATAAAATGAGAAGTGGGATTTATTTTCCCTTCTACAAAATGTGCGAAAGGACCCTGATTGCTTCCAAACTAGAGTAACCTTTCTTTTGTAGGCAGCTCCTTGAACTGCCAATCAATATGTGGCAGCATAAATTATACCTTACTGAGCCAAAAAAAGCTAAAATCAAAGTGCGTTCAACATCCAGCTTTCAATAATCAGGCTGAAGACGCTTGTATAGTTAGCCGTTCAGATTTGGCTTACTTCGTTTCTGCAAATCACTGCATGCATACATCATGGTGCTGCTCTTGTACAAACTTAAAGAATATTAGATTAGATGTGAAGAATTCTACTTAAAAGGCTGTATAACTGGTTTTCTAGTCCCGTCTGTCCATGTGAAAGCTTCTCTTTTTTTGTTGTGAGGTCCTTGTGGTTTACGCTTATTGCTTGGGAATTGTTTTCTAGGGTGAAACTTGCATAAGGGGTGGTGTAATATTTAACATTTTAATTCAGAGTAAAATTGTGATTGTCACTAGAAGGAACATTTGGGTTGTAGTTATTAAGCTAAATAAGTTATATTCTTGAACACTTTCTGGATTAGATGGCTAAGATGAAAGCTGTTTGCTTGAGAAATGAATATTCTCCAGACTTTGACATTTATAAAGATCGCAGGGTCAATTGCGTTGGTGTTTTTTTTTATCACCTATGCTGCCATAGGACTCAAAAATTTGCAGGTTTCGTATTCTTAACACTAAGCCTACATGTCTATCGGGAGGGTAAAAAGTAAAAACTAATTATTAGTTCTTCCGTGCTGGAGGGACTGAGCTTCTTTGAGGTATAGTATATTTATTGTCACTTGTAGAAGCCTTCAATAAGATTTAATTATTTGTATAGTCGCCTAAGGAACTCCAGCTCAGCTTCATGTTGGCAATTGGAAAATAAATTATTAAAGCAAATTACTGAAGTCAATTATGAAGTTGGATCCCAATGAGAAACTTGACATTTCATTTCTTAACATTTCTGGACAGTGCTTATCTCTCATTTCATTGACAACTGGCCTTGAATGCATGTTTATATGTCAAGATTCTATGTTTCAAGTAGCTCTTTGTTACATGGTTGGAAAATGTTGTTTACGGTAAAATGTAGCGATATATCGCTTCCTTGATGTGACCTTGCAGGCAAATGATGTGGTATTTTGTGGACGGATTCTTATGTTTCTTGCTCATTTCTTTCCCCTGTCTGAGCGTTCAGGTTAGTGCTGGTTCTCCTTTATGTTGGTTTCCATGTGTTGGAATCATATAGCTTCTCTTTCTAATGTTTGCAGCTGTCAATATTAAGGGAGTTTTCAATACGTCCAATAAAACAAAATATGAGAAAGAGGCCCCTGATGGTATTCTGTTACACCTTTCAATTATTGAGTGCTTTCAATTCCAAGCATACAAATTAATGCCTCAGCTCATTTGCACCCCCCTTGTTTTTTGGCTGGCAGGTATTTCTATTGATTTCAACTTCTACAAGACATTCTGGAGCTTACAGGTGAACATATTGTGATTTATGGTTCGCTTGTGGCATCATGACTTCCTTCCCAGTCTATTCTTTGTGCCACTCGATACTCTAATTTTGGGAACAAGCCATATTCTTTTTGGGTCCTTGTTAATCCAATCTCAGAAACAACATATTGCAGCTGCTAGCAAATGATTGGAAGTAGACATAGGATGAATGACTATGAGGTGGTCGCTGAACTCAGTGAAACATAGACCTGAAAGTTATTGTTTTTGTATATCATATTGCTGTTCCTAACAGTCCAAGGCAGCATTGTGGAGCTGCTTGCTAAAATATTTCTTCCTTTTCCTGAAATCACGATGAATCAAGAAAAATTCAAACTTGAAACAGCTGAAGTGCATCATGTATTGCATTATGTAGATCACTGGACCCAAACTTGAAGAGAAGTCCTCCCCTTGGTGATAGTTTCCACGTAGAGAAGTGGCTTTGTGTTCTAGTTTCTGCATCATTGAGAGGTCTCTTTATTTTACTTAATAAGCTTTTTGTAGGTGAAATTGGTAGATTAAGTAGATTTTCTTTGTATCTCTTGCGGCTGTCCTGGAAGATTCTTAGACCGGAGATATTAGTCGTTTCATCTACTTAAACCTTTGGGGCCATCATCCTATTAGTAGGTTTTTCTTCCCTATTTTGGTCTTTGAGGAGCATTAATTCTTCTTTGAGATTCTCAGGCATTGGAACTGGTTTAAAGTAGAATAGCTGTGCTGTTGGTTTGAGGCATCATCATACCCAATGGTGTAATGATTTTTGTTTTTGCCCTCCTTGTACACTGTACACCTGTGCTTAGCCCTTTGGTTTCCTTTTGATTTTGCTTTACATTTTTTTAAATAAAAGGAACCGCTTCTAAGAACCGTTTGGTCGAGAAGTTTAGGTACCTCGGTTCGATCGTTCAGCAGAATGGTGACATTGACAAAAATATTAACCAGCGCATTAAAGTCAGTTGGCTAAAATGGAAGCACGCTACGGGTGTGCTGTGTGATAAGAGGATGTCGGTAGGTTTGAAAGGTAAAGTTTATCGTACGGTGGTGAGACCTGCTATGATGTACGGTTTGGAATGCTGGGCGTTAAAGAAGACATATTCAACGATTAATGGTTGCAGAGATGAGAATGATCAGATGGATATGTGGATATACGAGATTGGATAAAGTTAGGAATGAAGTGATAAGGGACATAGTCAAAGTGGAGCCCATCGAAGACAAGATGAGGGAATAAAGACTAACATGGTTTAGCCATGTGAAAAGGAGTGTGGACGCACCGGTAAGGAGATGTGAGACTATTAACATCCCCGATGGTAACAGAGGGAGAGGTCGACCAAAGAAAAGTTTGGATGAGGTAATTAGAGGGAACCTGAAGGTTATAGGATTGACAGAGGACATGGTACAAGATAGAAGACTTTGGCGAGATAGTTCTTAGATCGAGGAACATTGTTGGCATAGAATCTTTCGGTTGTAGCAAGGTCGGTTTTGTTAAGGGTTGCCGTTTGTGTGTTGTTTGCAGATAGTGCTTGCTTCTGGAGATGTCATTATTTGTCTATCACTGCTAAGGTATGGTACCTCCCCCTTTTGCTTTACTATACAAGTGGTTCTCTCTCTATAACCCTTCTTTTACAAATGTTTTCACAAAATTCTTGTTTAGTGGGTCGCTTAGAATCAACCTCTCTATGGACAGAGATGTCGGTGGAGGTAAGGCTACCTACATCTGGATCTCCCCAAACCCTGCGAAAGCAGGGCTCACACTAGGAATTGTTGTTGTTGTTCTAAGAACCGTTTGGTCTTTTCTCTTGTAAGTAATGCCTTGTTGGATTGTGATAGCATTACTAGCTTCTTTAGCAAAGCTAGATGGGATTCGGGGGGGGGGGGGGGCCCACTTTGAGTTTCTGACATGGTTGGATGGATCCTCAATTCTACTGGGAAGTTCATAGTCATGTCTAACTTTTTGCTTTTCAGAGTGTTTGACCTCCCTCCGATATGTACTAGTATATTCCCTTCGATGCTTATTGGAACTACTCCACTCGTGTTATGACAATGGCTTCTGTTTGAGGCGACTCATGACAGGATTGAAAAATTTGACATGTGACAATGTGCCAAAGAGGGGGAAATCTGGCTAACAGATCCTTCCTCTGTTGAGGATTTGGAGTCCACTTACCACGTATTGCATTGCCCCTTTCCTAGAGTTTTGTGCGAGCTAGCCTTTGCTTGTTTTGGCTTCTCTTGGTTTGTTGCCAAATCTATCAGGCTTTAAAATGATGGCTTGGGAATGATCTTCCAGTAGGAAAGTCAAAACAGAAAAGTAGTCAGATCATTCCTCATGGAACTTTGTGGGTCATGTTGCCAGAGAGAAATAAAAAGGGTTTCTTATGGTGTTAAAACTCTAGTTGAGCAGATAAAGGATAAAAGGTTGAAGAGTCAATCTGGATGAGAGGATACTTGCTCTGCTGTGTTTGATGTTGTAGACTTTGTTGATGGTTCCCTTTTGGGAATGAACAGGCTCTTATATGTTCTGATTTGTTTCTTTTGTATCTGTTACTTATACCTTTTTTTGTGTGTGGCTTTTTTCAGCATATGCTGTCTAGCATTTCATATTGCAGTGGACTCTGTTGGGGCCCACCACACTCGGCTCCATGTTAATGGTTCATGGTTGTATGCATTAAATTTTGCATGGATTTTCTCTGACTTCGTAACTTTAGTTTTCATATGGATTCAGGAGTACTTCTACAGCCCTCCATCGTTGACTCTTAATCCTACGAAGTGGCACAGATTTACATCCAGCTTAGCGGTAGGATATATTCATTATTGACAACTTATGGTATATCAATTGATAGTTGTTGTTGGTTTTGTGAGAAAATTGTTAATGTTGCCTGTTCTGTGCTTTTGGGCTTGGTCCTCTTTTAGATTGTGCTAAATACATTTGAGGCTCAACCACTGAGAGAGTGAAGAGGGAAATGCTAATAATTTTGAAGAAGAAGGGGCATCTTTCAATATTAAATATCTAACCAGCAGTAAACTAATGGGTTTGGAGGTACTTGCTTTCATGAATCCTTATTGGTACAGTGAAGCAGAGGCGAAGGACTTCTTTAGGTCTTCTGGATTAGGTATTAGTATTTCTGTGATTACTCACTTTTTTGAACCACGCTATTTCTGCAGTTGAAAGATCCCAGCTTTTGGCGTCATGTTCTTGTACAGTGCTTGATATTGTTCGACTACTTGAAGGTATTTCACATGCCATAGGGTTTGTTTCAAAGACCAAGTTGAATGTGTTCCTTGTAGTATGTGTTACTTTGTGACAGCAGTAGCTACAGGCTACATTAACGTCTCTCTTGTAACTCATTTAATTGGTTGGGACCTCCATGCTTCTCTCTTCCTGCCCCCTTTCTGATACTTGAACTCTTCATTTCACCTCTTGTGCTTATACTAGGTGGGACGGTTCAGAGGGAGGCAAGGAGTCATGGTCCTTCTGCCCCCCCTTCCCCAAAGAAAACTTCGTTGGATCCTCTTGTTGGTTGTGTAAAAATCACGTATAGAAATTTATGCGAAATTCTACGTCCTAACTAATATATGGAGTGACAGTGTTGCAGATAATGCCAAAACTTGAAGTGACAAGGCTAGAGGATTATGCCCCTTTTTTTATCAAATTTTCTTGCCTCATTGTTTTAACCGAATCAACCGGAACAAAGACAAGAAATATCTTAAGTAGAAGCAGATTGCTTGCGGCCAATTAATCCCATTCCCCCTTTCATTCAACCAAATAGAACGTTTTTCTTGAAATATTTGGCCTTATCTCATGATCTCTGTCATCCTCTGTACATGTTTGCCCATCTCTCAAGATTCCATTGTTTTTTAGACTATACTGGCCTATTCTAATCCTTATCTTGCCCTACAACTAGAGTAAGCACCAATACAAGAGGGTGGTGATAGGGCTTCTTCAGGAAACTAAGTCTCGAAAAGTAGGAAAAACAGAATTCAAGTCAGAGAGAGAATTTGAGGGAGAGAATTGATTGTATATTCATGTCATGTTCCTCCATTACAAATCGAAAGAGATTATTATACTAGCTTCCTCTCTCCTACACTCAACGGAAAATAACAAACTCGGGTCCCCCTTTGCAATTCTGTTACTAGTTCCCTAAATTCCCGCTAGACCACGAGCTCTTCACGTGACTTCTCTACCAAACTGTATCGAGCTGTATCAGGTGGCAATTCTGTTAAGATCGTGAGTATTCTACCACAAGAGGAGGGTGAATTGTGGTGTCTGATTTTCGCGTTGTGAATAGCAAACACCCTTGTGACTTGTTTGCAGAGGGTGTTCTCAAATATTGCAAATGCGAAAATCATCAAGATAAATGTGGAAAATAAAGCACACACAATTTTTACGTGGAAAACATCTCTAGCCCAACTGAGGTGTGAAAAACCACGACCTACCTCGTGTAGGATTTAACCACTTTTACTATCGGGCTTCAAACGTTACAAATGCAACATACCTTGTTACAACTTGCAACCACGTAACCTTCTTCCCTAAGACAGGTTACACCACGTCCAAATCTCACCAGATTGGACACGTCCAAAGTCCACACGACTAGGACACACTCACTCAGTTTTCTGATTCAAGATCAGGGTTACAAAACACCTTACTGGGTGCTTCTGTCTTAAGCAGATGTAAGGTACACTGAAGTCCTAGTATGCCAATATCTTGAAAGCTCAAATTTAACACAACTTGTCTCGGTTTTTCTTTTCTCAAGAGTAGCTCGAAAACAATTTTTTCTCACTAGAAAAATCACCTTTTTAATTCTCCCGTTTTGCGTTTGCTATGTGTAAGTTTCTCGTTTTTTCTTTTTATCAATGGGAGTAAAATGCTATATTTTTATACAAAAATTTCAACGGTCAAAAACCAAGGAGAAGAGAAGAAATCAGCTAAGTTTTGCAAAGAGAAATTTTTTGCTTAGCTCAAGGAATTCTAATGGCTAAAAGACAGTGTTTCCCAAAATTGTAGGAATTTGATTTTGGAAGATTATCTTTGCCCAAAAATATCCGTGAGAAAATCTTTAGTATGAGTTTTTGAATTAATCACTTTCCAAAGGATAAGAGAGAGATATTTTCGGTTTTGGTAAATATTTTCCAAAATCAGTTTTGCAAATCTTCAGCTTGAATTTTCATATCCGAAAATATAAGCAAAGGAAATCTTTTAGTTTTGGCAAATCTCCCAAAACCTATTTTCGCAAATCACCCATAATATTTTCAAGAAATATTCTTTCCAGAAAAATAGCAATTTTGGAGTTTAAAGAAAGTATTCTGGAGATCTTGGCCAACCAAAATGAAATTTCAAAGATAACCGGGTATGACCACTTCAGTTCAGAAACACCCTAGGCACCCTGTTTGCAGGGTTGTTCGCAACTGGTGTTCTGAAACACTTAGCGCAAATACCAATTCAAGAGGTGTTTAAAAAGCGTTTTCAATATTGGCATATTAACAAGAGTCTAAATAAATAAAACCTATATACCCAAGACTTCTTGTTTTGAACCAGTCATCTTGTCCAAGATTTATAGAGCTGCTGTGAACACCAATGTCACCTTGTTTGCTGGAGTTGTTCTTTGCATTGTCAGAGTTCAGGAACATGCCTTACAATCAACTGTCGAGATGGCGTTCTTGACTTAATATAGAATCACCAAGTAAAACCTGTTTTAAGGACTTGTTCTCACATGTAGCAAACCAGTTAATACAATAAAGATTATAAACACCAGTTAGGCCTGTTTGGAGATCGTGTTTGGAGCAATATTACTTGGACAAAATTTTTACACTTGGATTTGTTATCATCAAAACTTAAATATAATAACTCAACAAATTCCATGCGTCAAAATACACTTGGGTGTTCCCAAAAAGCATTTGCTGTCTACATCTGGCTCCAATTCCGAAAACTTTGATTGAAAATGTATTTCTGATTTCCTCCACAAATTACATATTTTTGCATTACATGTTACTTTCTTTTAGGTTCAATTATACTTTGTTATATTGGAGATTTGTTGTGGAGTGCAATATTAGGATGTGTATGAAATGTGAATTATTCGATTCTCTAGATAAGAGAACACAAGCAGTGAACCTTTTTCAGTAATTGGATTATTGATGAATTTGAATTTTTGGAACCAAGAAACGAATAATCAAGATAATGAAATATTGTAGTCTGTGGAGCTTCTTCCCGGTAAAAGGAACCTTTGGAAAGCTTAGATACTGAGTTATGTATTGGACTAGAATGTCGATACTAGAGACTTCATTTAAGACCAAAAATGTACGGAATTTCAGAAAATGGGTAAGGGTGACTCTTGGATACATACTCGTTTCAGTCCTTCGTTGCCAAGTAATGTAGTCTTAGGGCAGGGAGGGTGTTAGAAGTGATCCAAGTTTCCTTCACTGAACCATTGCTGAACATTTAAGGAAACAACATGCATCATCATTAAAAATTGGTCCACTCGAGACCTTATATTTCAGCAGGAACTATATTATCATAAATCTCTGTTGAACAGTCTTGTTTGCACTTGTACCTCTCGTTTATGGTCTTTTGGCAATCGTGGATGCTTGTCTTCTCATCCCTGAGGTTCTAATGGGTTATATATCCCCACTGGCAAGAAGATTTTGTAACTAATATCACTTTCTTTTCAAATTGTTTCCATTATATTCAGCAACTACAACGTAACAACATCACAATCCTGCCAAAGATGGGATTTGGAGAGGTCAAAAGAGATACCCCTTTGTACTTGGCAAGCAGTAGGATTTGTCGTTTGATATGTTAATTTGGATAAGTGTGGTATTTATACCTTGATCTTCTTCATAAATCAGGCTTCTATTCTGCTTTCTTGTGTTCTCTAATTACTTTGGTTTTGCTGTTATTTGCACTGCAAGCCTTACTTTCTTTTCTTCTAATACTATTATCTTTTGCCCTTTTTCACCCCCTTGCAGGCCCCTAGGAAGAGTGACAAAGATTTTCCATCGGAGGCAATGGTCAGTACCATCCAATAGCATTTCTCCTAACACCCCCAGTTCTTTTTCTGTGACGGTCCAGTAGTTGCTTTTTGCCTCTTAGTATCATCTACCTCTTTTGGTCCCCAGAAAAGTGTAGTTGCTGCAAAATTGAATGCTTTACTGGAAGTACTTATGGGCCATTTGAGTTGCATAATGATGATGTTAAATGAGAAAAAGTGAAATATCAGCATAGCACAGAAGAAAACTATTGGTTGGTGACTTAGGAATATAGTGGTGAGTTTAGGGTTGCCTTTTTAGTGATGATTGAAACTCTTTTCTTAGGGTAGGGCTCTTTGATGGAAGATCGAAGTGTCACCTGGGGGGGCGGGGGAGAGCTGGACAAAAAATCAGACTGGACAAATCTAAATCCATACTCTACAAGTGTGGGGAGCCAGATGTAGTAGTCTTACCCCCTATATTGCACAGAGAGTGGCTCCATAAGACCATAGATGACCTAGGGTGAAAGGAATGTCT
Organism: Selenicereus undatus; assembly: GCA_017589665.1. Taxonomy (NCBI): domain Eukaryota; kingdom Viridiplantae; phylum Streptophyta; class Magnoliopsida; order Caryophyllales; family Cactaceae; genus Selenicereus; species Selenicereus undatus. The sequence continues at coordinate 33,116,194 of JACYFF010031958.1, read as the reverse complement.
AAAATTAAATATAGAAAACTTAGGAATTCACCTAATGTATGCTGGTTTCCACAGATTTTGCGAGATTTTTCTACACAACAACAATAGATCCACATGGTCGAAGAAAAGAAGTAAACTTGCTAGAGAATATTTTGTTTTTTAGTGAAACATTAATCTCATTTCTCGCATAAACAATGCTATAAAGGTCATTCACGCCTTAAAATCTTGTTTCACCTTGGGTTATGCCTTAGTTTCTTGCAAAAACATTGCTCGAAAAAAAAATCATAATAGACTGGAAAGATACCCCTAATATCTCCACACACACAAAAAAGCAAATTTAGTGAAACTTTGCTGACTACTCTGATGATAAAATATAACTCTATAAAATTACTGAAGTAGTTTGAAATTCCAAATTGAAGAAAAAGAAATTATTTTGAACCACGGTTCTTACTTTCTCTTTCCTTGCTCTTTCTACTGATTGGATCATTCTTATTTGATTTGAAAAAAACTTGTCTTAGTTATTGAAATAATTAAGGTTTAAAAACGCTAAAAACCTTTATGGCATATTTCATGTCTTTATTTACCATTCTGGTTAGCATTGCTACCCTAGTAGAGAAAATAACGAGAGACTTCCTTAGTCTAGCAACGACTCTAACAATGGTTTTCATTGGGTAAATTTCAATGAGGTTGGCACTGATGGGGGCCTTGGTATTAGACATCTCCGCAAAATGGATGAAGCTCTCAAGGCGAAGTGGCTATCGAGATTTGCCAGGAAGAGCACGCTATGTGGAGAAATGTGATTGAAATGAAATACCAGGTCTTGGTGGAGAGGAAGAGTTCTTATGCCATGGGTTGGGTGATGGAAATGTATCATCAGTGTTTTAGACCAATTCCGCAACTATCGTACAATTTAAGGTAAAACATGTGTCGAAGATCTTATTTTGGCACAATGTGTAGTGCAGTGATCAACCTCTCAAAGTTCAATTCCCTAACCCTTTTAGGGTGGCACAATTGAAAGAGACAAATGTGGAACAAGTGGCTTCTTAAAATGGCGATCAAAACCACAGCAACATAACTTTCTTAGGAAGCCCTAATGATTGGTGATAATATGAAGGTTGCTTTAGAGGGTGATGATAAGATTCTTTGCCCCAACCTAAGTGGGCAATTCTGCGTCAAAAGTTACGACAAAGAGATGTATAAAGGGTTGAATCAACTTTATTTTCCAGCTACTGCAATTTGGAAGTTTGAAGCTCCCACCAAAGCATGTTTTCTTGGTTGAGCCGGCCACAAGCGAAGATTCCAATGTAGGACATGTTTAAAAGGAGGAACTTAAGTTAGCTAGTAGCTATCCAATGTGTTTTGCAGAGGAAGAGACGCTGGACCACTTTTTTGTCCATTGTTGGTGCATGTGCGAATTGAGGCATTTGTCATTGTCATTAATGAGGTTAGGTGGGTGAAAGCTTATACTATAAGTGATGAAGATGTTTTGGTGGCTTGGATAAGAAGATTAAAAAGAGTTGGGCCATTGGAGGTTGAAGGTTGATACCATTGCCTATTCAATGGAGCACTTAAAAGAAGAGGAATTGCTGGATTTTCTAGGGAAAGCCAAGGACTATTCACGATTTTGAAACCAAATTATTAAGAACTTTGTATGAATGAATAGTAAGTAGGTTTGCATTGTGAAGGGTTTGTCTTGTATCTATAAGATTGAACATATTTAGGGCTTGTTCTCTTCATTTGGATCTCCCTCGTACTTTTATTCCTTGTTTAAAATTTAGAGGAAATTAGTACAAGGAATTTGAAGTCTGCATGTGGTGGTTTGAAATTGTGTCTCGTTTTTGTATAAGTGTAAGGATAAGTTCCGTAAGAGACTGACTTCAAATCAAAGCATTTATGTAAAAGGTGAAGGTTAAGTTTGTAACCATTTTGAGTCTTCTCTCTCTCTCTCTCTCTCTCTCTCTCTGATCTCAGTTTAAAAAGGCGGGCCTATGCGCAGTGAGGCGAGAACCTTGGCGCCTTGGAGGGGGTGAGTCAAGGCGAATTCGTAAACCACGCCAATTCGTGCGCCTCAGAAGTGCCTCACTTGAGGTGAAGGCACTGTGCTTTTTGCGCCTCACAACCATTCATGGGTAAGAGAGAAATATTTGTCAAATTAGCCATGGAAATGTCAAGATCTACCCATATTAGAACTTACCCAAGTCATCGTTGCGGAATTGGAGAGAAGCCCTCAGTAAATTGCAGTCAATTTGGTCGAATTAAGCTTTAATTGGCAAATCCTAATTCGCAAACCCTAGATTTGAAAATTAGGTGAGTGATTGATCAAGTTAGGTGTTAGAGGTCTAGGGCTTTTACTCACCAGGTGAGGGCTACTTGGGAGTAGTTCTCCGGTCACCGGAAAGCACTTGCCGGCCACTGGTGTACGCCATCCAAGTTCCGAAAACCAAGTTTACTGGGACCCCCCCTCCTCTCTTTCTCCACCTTTCTGTTTGTGTTCTATTTTTCTTCAATTCTTCTATTTTGTGTCATTCTTCTTGGATCTCCTTTCTTAATTATCCAGGTTTCAAGGTCTTCTTTTCCACCAACAACTCGAAGAGCTGATTTAGGGTTTAGGGCTTTTAGGCTTAGTTTTCTATTTTAAATTTTATTTTTGAAGGGGAGGGCGTAGTACTGCTGAGAAACAAATAGAGAATGTAGCCATATATTATGGGCAATACTAAAGTTTACATAAATATATAATGATCCAAAAGGGAAAGCAGTGTACATTAGGGGTTAGAATCTTCTTATTTATGGGAGGTTCGTGTTATATAATGTTGTTAACTTCTATAGTAATGTTCTTCCCTTCTATAGCAACATCTAACTTATCTATCAAAGAATATCCTTATAGATTTATGTTCTCGCAATTTTAAATAAAAGCGCGCCTCACGCCCATGAATCCTCAGTGTTGCGCTCCGAGACCCTTGCCGCATAAGTGCGCCTTGCGCTTTTTTAAGCTAACCTCTCTCTCTCTTCCTTTCTTTGCTATTTTTCTTTTAGTCTCTTTGTTCACATCTATTAACAACATTGCCAGTCAATTACGAAATACATATATATATATATATATATATAT
>JACYFF010031958.1:33034795-33103109 GCA_017589665.1 Selenicereus undatus | reverse complement strand
TATATATTGTGGAGACTTTCTTTGATCTACTTCAGTGGAGTTCTTTGAGTCAGGTAGGGTTTTCGGTCCCAAGCAAGACGGGGGGCTGGGAATTCTATCTCTTTGTATGATGAATGAGGTTGTTTGGGCATAGTGGCACATAGGTTTCTGAGAGGAGAAACAATTACAGAACTATGAGGTCTTGGTGAAATCTGATGCTGAAAAAGATCTGGCCGTGGAGGAAGAGGAGTTCCTATCATAACTGAGCCACAAAGTGCTGCTGAAGTGGCTGAAATCCATGAAACACATTATAAGAAACTCATGTGGGTTATGAGGATTTTGCAACGTAGGGTGTGTTTTGTAGAAGTGAAAACCATTTTCTTTGAAAATGATTTTCCATGAAAAACATTTTTGAAGGAAAATAAATTTGTTTTAATTTTACTCTGTTTGGGAAATGTATACATCTCACTTTTCCCTTCCATTTTGGCCATTACCTAGCTGCCCATCCTTACCCAGAGCCCCATCTTTTTCTCCTTCTCTCTTCCTCTCTCACCCTCCCCCTCCCGCTAGAGCAAAATGCAAACTGCTCAAACAAAGCCCAACCAAATCCTAAATGGGTTTGACCCGAGCAAAACCATCGGCAACGGCTTCTCCGTGGGTCACCAAATGTCCCACTCCAGCAAGCATGATAAACGCAACTGAGTAGGGAGTCCAGCGGTCATGTAAAGTTCAGGCGTGAATTTTCTTCAAATTTACGCAAGTCTAAGGATTGTACGACTAAACTAATGCCATAGTTGTAGTTGCCGGCAAATTACGCTTCAATTGGCGTCACCACCGTTGTAATTGGTGACCAAAGCGGAAGCAGCGTGGCGAAAGAGGTGCGGCCAAGCAGCGGTGACCGGCTGTTGGTGGCAGAGTCCAAAAATGGAGAGAGAGACAGAGAGGGAGAGGGACGGAGAGAGAGAGAGAGAGGAGACATGAATGTCATCATTCAACAATCGGAAGAGGAGAGAGAAGAGAGATGCTGACGAGAGAGAGAAAGGGGCCTGGTCAAATGGTGGCTGCCAACGTCATCCCTTGAAAATGAACTTGCCCTCTGCCTTTTACTAAACACGTAAAATGGCAAAATCATTTTACGGGAAAATGACCCAACCAAACACACCTTTAATTGTTATAATAATGAAAAGCCAAAAAGAGGAGAGGGAAAATTGTACATTGGCAGTTTTGGTCCAACAAGGCAACATTGAGGGCAGTGAACCCCTACTTTATGTAATATGATGATGATGATGATGATGATGATTGTAGCTTCCATGATTTCATGATTTTCTTACTTTTCCTAGTGAGGCCATTTGCTGAAGCTCCTGTGACCGCTTTCTCTTTAGCTTGGGTGGCCACTAAACGAAAGATTACCACGGAGAGCCTGCTGAAAGAAAGAAGCTTTTAACCGACGAAATAAGTCATCTATGTGGATCAACGAATAGACTATTGACCACCCGCCTTGTCCAATTCCGGTTGGTCTCTACTCCCATTGCATTTGTCTTTTGCCTTGATTAGGGTTAGGTTCAACTTTTGTATGCCAAAGATGTGCTGGTGGTATGGAGAACAAGGATGAAGAAGTGTTTCATGTTTAGGATTAGGCGTATGATTCCTTTAGCCATTAAGCGGACTCAAGGATTCAAAATGTGGTTTTAAGTCACATTCTAGGTACTGAATGTGGTATCGCCGAATCACACTAATGCAGCAATCACTTAGCAAACCACCAAGTGGAAACGGTGTTCACTTAGCTTCAAAAAATGTACGATGTGGCTGATTTGTTGCTGAGCGGCCTCATCTTGGATCCATGGGTGGAGTACTTGAAAGGAAAATAATCTTCGTATTTTTGGTGGCAAAGCTTTAACCCGTCAAGAATTCAACGCTCGACTTGTATAGTTGAAGTTATGTGCTCAGTAGCAGATGAATTTGACTTTTTGGATTTTGTAGAAAATATGATGCCTGAGAGCTAGAGGCTATGATGATTTTCATAATTGTCCCTTTCATTTGTTTTCGTTGCTCATTAAAAATATTATTATGATGATCTACCAAAAATATGTTCCATTGCACAAAAATATTATTATGACGATTATGCCATTTAGAGTAATAAGATAAAGTGGCTAAGCTGGACTTTTTGGGTTCATGAGGAAGGTGAAGACAGATGTTCTGCCAATTCATGGAACCTTTATGTCTCAAATAACTGTTGTAACAGTGTCTTTTATCTTTTAAGAGTCTATCTTACGAAATCAGAAAATGATGCTAATGTATTCAAATTTCTCTCAAATGTATACCTGTTATGCTTACAATAGATGAACAATTAATAGTTCTGTTTTCTTAGATAAAACAGTTACAAATATTTGCCTTAAATGAAATTGAATGCATATTGTACTTATCATATCAAAAAAAAAGGAAAAAAAAGATGTTGATGAATTAAGATGTGGAATCTATGATTGAAATCCCAAATTTGGAGAGTCTGAAGAACTCTGGATATTAGGGACGAGGTCTTATTGTTAAATGGTTTGTTGACTTTGTTACCTTCATCCAAAGGTGAGTTGAGTACTTTTTTCATTATTTCATCAGAATATTTAGTTCTTGGGAAACTTCTGTAGATAATGTTTATTTCTTGGAGTTTCTTTCTGGAACTTTATAAATTAAGGTTTTCAATTTGGTGGTTTGATGCCACCACTCTTGCAGATTAAGGGATTTGTTGTATAGGAATCATTTTTGTTGTATAGGAATCATTTTTACTACTGTTGAGTATTTTGCTTGACATGTTCTATTTGTGATGATTGTAGAAAGAAGAAATAAAGTCTTATGAGGACCGTGTAAAGAAGCTGCTTGGATCAACTCCTCCTAAAGGAAAACAGATCTTGAATAGCGTCAAGCATATCTTAGAACGTGAAAAAAATTGGGTGAGCATAATTCATGTTCTTACCAAATACCGATTATCATGTTTCTTGTCGTGGTATCTGTATCATATACTTAATCAAATTTTTGTATATTTTCTTTTCTTTCAGGTGTGGTGGAAGCGTGATGGTTGCCCCCCATTTGAAAAACAGCCTGTGGTGAAGAAAGTAGATGAGGCAAAGAAACGGTATGAAGTCATCTTGAAACTTAGAAAAATCAACCTATGTATCAATAAAGAAGACAATCTGGTTAACTATTTAACTATATCTAAGATTGTGTGATTTCATATGCTTTTCCCAAGTGTGCGAGCCCTATTAGTTATGATATTAATTATATTTTGTTACTTTTGGCTTTTAACATGCATACAATTCTTCTTTTATTTTTTATACACTTAGCAAGACCGTCTTTCTTCTACCTCATTTTTATACATTTATTTACATATGCAAAAATGGCGCATAGATAAACCAAAAAAAATCTCAATAGATGTAAAAGTTATTTAACTAATAAAATAAATATGACCAATGAAAACAATATTATTCATTGCATATTTATAATTTTGAATATTGACATATTGTTAAATTCAACCCTTGCATTGTGGGGGGAATAGTTCTAGTAGTGAGTTAAAACAAGTTGCCATCTCTAGCTGGATTTTCCTGCATACACATGCATATTCCCACAATGAGATGAATATCTTTCATCAGCTAAAGCGCCTGTGTCCTTGTGTCCACTGTTAGGCCTTACTTTCTTATGGATTGAATAGGGCTGACTGAAGTTGCTGATGGTGGATTTGGCTTTTTCAAATCCAAATAATTTCTTTCTGGTTTTTGACAAAATTTAATTTGAGGAAGGGGAAAACACATGTACAAGAGGCTATATTTCAGCAAATAAGGTATTGGACAGTTTGGACTAATCCAGTTGGAGAATTGGCTCACTGGAGTCTTTCGCGTCAACCCCTCTGTTGATAGAAGCTTAAGCCATCTGAGCATCCTATCTGTTGGAAAAAAAAAGACTGAAAATGTGGTTGAGAACTGATGATACAAAAGAGTGAAGGTTCCACTCCTCAGCCAAGGATTAACCTGTTAATCAAGTGAACCATGTAACTTATGTAGGGAGCAGTGGCAACAAGCCCATTAGATGTAAATATCCTGGGTTCACATATGGCCAACTCATACTGTGGAAGTTTTTTAAACAGTTTGTCTCTTTGTGCTTGAGGGAGCTTGTTCCAAAAGGTATCTGCAAAAGCAGTTACCAAATTGGTGTTTTTATCCAGCAGAATTCCGAGAAATAGGCATGCTCTTACCTGTTTTCTCATACTGGCAGTAGTTATCTCATTCTCGAGTCCTATCACTGGAAACATGTCACAGTCTCCTCAGTCGTCTTAGTTGTTCTATTATATCCCAAGAGATGGAAAGATATAGTATAATCCTAGAAAGACAAGAAGTAATAAGTGTAAATGCCCTTCTGAATGTCAGCCTACTTGGTTCCTTGATTCTGTCATCACAATGTCAGTTTGGTTTTCTGAATTTTGTCAAGAAATTTTGACTGGATCACATTTGTCAGAGTATTTGCTCAGCTTTTTGAACACTTGTATTTTGGTGTTTAACTTCAATTTTGGGGTTCCAAGTTGTTTGTTCTCTGACAGCTAATATTACACATTACTAGATCAAATCTCAGCTGCCAAGTTGCTACTGTAAACGCATTCTGTATTTCCCCGCCTGGATTCTGATGTGAAAGAAGATTTCCATTAAATTTTTTTTTAAAAAAAAACATTGCAAATAACTTATCAGAACTTGAATGCAATGAGTGCACTCAATCTACCATAAAGGAAGCCATAAACTTGGTCATTCCTAAGCAATCTGTTTAGCGGCATATCTTTTGAGATTCTAGTGCCTTTTTTTAAAATTAGAACCAAGCACACTTGCAGTACAAATAAGGCGTTCTTCTTTCAGGATTATCTTCATGTTTCCTTTCAAAACCCTAATATATCATTTGTGGATGATGCTCATAAATCATGTATCCTTAAACCACTTGCTTATCAATTCATTTGATTTTCATTCCCTCGTGTAAATCACACCCATTTTGTAGTGTTATGACTAGAGATTCCTGATTAAGGGTCCTCTATGTGAAGCAAGTAGGTAATAGTGAGAGTTTCATCATTAGGGACGAACCGGACAATGATATTTCTGGCTTCTTGCATTGCATTAATGGATTCAAAATGTGGCCAATCCGCAACAAAATGGCCGCATCGGAAAGGTTTTTGAGTTGGCCGAACCGCATTTCCGCCGTTATATGGAATAATATTTCCGCATTAGAGTGATTGCATTTTAAATCCTTGATTGCATTGCCATAATGTAAGAAATATCCATATGCTGAAAAAGACTTCTCTTAGGACTTGGAAAAATGAGCCTACTCCTGGCTAATCCAGTTTTTGTTATTGTCCTCTTGGTCAAGCTTCCCTTGCCATTAGTTTGGCTGATGAGACTACCTTAGGCCCTTAACAGTCATTCCTAGGAAAAGGGGTTTTAGGCATCACAAGAATATCTATCATTGGAATAAAGCAGCGTGAATTGCACTAATATGAACAGAGTGGACCAATTAGGCATCTTTTGGAAGTCAGCTGATAAATCGGGGAGATCAGAGAGTAGGCGACGAAAGCTATTTGTTTTTGTACGCCCCTTTCTTTAGATGTGATTACACAAAGGAAACTATCCTTTGTCAATAGAAGTAATCATTGGAACTTATCTCTTTTGAGAAGCCCTAAGGATTGGGAAGAAGAAAGCGTTTGCAGTGTTCTTGCTCTACTTACTTATAAAGAATGTGTTGCCTCAAGGCAATGATGAGATTGTTCAGCCTCATGACTCTAAAGGTCCTTAGCCATCAAGATCTTTTGTACTACTCTTGATGAATAGTCGAGTTATTCAGATTTTCCTGCCAAGGCCACTTGGAAGTCAGAAGCTCCTCCTCTGGCAACCACCAAAGAGAAAATTTCCCTTGGAGGATGTACTTAAAAGAAGCTTGGCTTTCATGCGCCAAGCAGGTGTTCAATGTGCCTTTGAGGAAGAATTAGTTCACCACCTCCTAGTGCATTGTCGTTGGGTCTCCTCGCTTTGGCATTTGGCTCTCTCCTTGGTGGGCGTTCGTTGGGTTCAACCTTTGAAGGTCAAAGATGTGTTGGTGGCTTGGAGGAGGATGAAAAAGAATTGGGTTTCGGGAGTTTGGAAGATTATCCCTGGGCCTATTTGGTAGACTACTTGGAAGTCAAGGACCAACGTATATCTGAGGGCAAAGAAATTCCTTTCAAGATTTCAAGCTGTACTTTACAAGAACTTTGTATGGTTGGAGTCGAGTGTTCAATGGTGGTGCAAATTTGTCCTTTTTGGATTTCATAGATAATACTATGCACTAGAGCTTGAGGGCATGATGTTTTTGTAATTGCCTCTTCTATACCTGGGTGACATCCCCCTGGTGTCTTCTAATGCAATTTTTCATTACTGATTAAAAAAAAGGAACTAATCTAGTAGTGCAAGAGTGCCCCAGGCCTGGAATTGATAAGAAGGAAAATGATAAATAATGCTGAAAGGAAGGAAGAGACTTCTTGCTCACAGTCTAAAACTACACTACGTTCTGCTTAACAGACAAGAGTTCTTTTCTTGCAAGTCTGCATTCGTTCTCTTGATTGAACTTAACAATACTCCTTGAAAGTGGGAGGGCATGGTTTATTATGTGGATGCTCACATCCCCTTCGTGTCTGATTAATTCAAATTGTTTTGATTACTCATCTGAAAAAATGGGGGCTCAAACCTGATCTTTACACCTATGGTTGGATATCTTTCTTGTGGGTAAGTTTGGATTTCTCACCCCTTGTCACTCCACCCAAAAATTCCCCACTCTCTCTTGCTATTTCCCGCTCCTTTCACTCTCTCAATCAAAAAACATTTTTCCACCCCTTTCCACTCCTTCCCAATCCCACCACATCCCACTCCTTAGAAATTTCCCATTGTTTCCCACTCCCTCCTACTTCCCCACTGAAAAGAACAGGCCATAAAATGGATAATACAGGCATCTATGGTCATATGTTGCGGTCCTGGGAGGCTTGATTCTCTTTTACATGTATCTGCACATGATGTGGAAAGGACTTGTATGCTTCAAGACTGAAGGGTCTACCCATTAGGAGGTTATTAGACTATGAAGCCAACAGAGCAAATGATTAGGCTTCAGTCATCTGCTTAAGGCCTTGGGAAAGTTGATTCCTCTACCAGATATCCTTTCATTTTCAAAGCGGATACTTCACTAACTTTTACCAAGTGTTTGGAGATGGTTCTACTTAGTCAGTAGTGTTTATTTTAAGAAGAGACATTTCTTAACACGTTCAATTAGCTCCAGCTCTTGCCAATGACAAAAAAACATTGTAGCTGGGTTGTCAAAGTTTCTTGAATGCCACGATACCAAGCCATATTGAAAAGCACCGACTGGGAAGATGAAATGTCTCGGTAGACCTTTTGAAACACCGTCAAATGATAACCGGTTATAGAAGTGTTCTAAACTCAGGGTTCTACTCCAGCAACCTAATTTCTTTACCTTCCAGTTTTTGTTCCCTCATTCGGTGACTTTGGATGCATTAGGTGACCAACAATGTGTAATTCGACTTTATCCTTTTTTTTGGTTTCCTAAAGTTTAGATCCCGGAGCTCCACTTTGGCATGGACGTAAGCCAATGTGCTGTCTGAGATCATGAGGAAATCAGTTGCCCCAAGATATGTAAACAATCTCTGAGCAATATCAATTCCGACACACCACCACCACTATCAATGCAACAACAACAGCTCTTGTTCCCTTTATTGGCCCTTAAGTAAGGTCTCGGGCGCGAGTCTTGTCAATGGTGAAAATATGTGATAGAAGCTCTACTCCTTATTGGCCCAACAGTAGCTCGACTCCAGTGAAATGGAGGATCTAAGACCAAAAAAATCAATGCGACAATAATAACTACTGTAACATTGCAGTGTGGAACCAGCCTCTGGTGGGTCTGGGGAAAAGAAGGACCTGAGTGTGTTGTAATTAATGTCCTGGTCCATATTAGGTGGCTTGGTCCTTGGTGTTCCTTTTTGCCCTTATTTTCTTCCTTTGGAGGTTTGCTGCCTTGCGGACCTTCTATTTCAACACTGATGGTCTTCTATGATTTTTAATTTCCAGTTTACATTCCACTCCATGCAAACCCCCCTCCCCTCCCCCCGCCCCCTCCCCCAAAGTGGGGGAGAAAAAGATGATGTGATTGATTTTGCCATGAACACAAGAAGTTGCAGTTGAGACAGCTGGTGAAATAATCCTTGACTAGTTTCCTGTGTCTTTGATTTCTCAGAAGTTCTATTGGTTTTCGTGGTAGCCTTGTTTCAGAAATTTGAGTGATGATTCTATGACCTTGCAGTCGGCCACGGTGGAGATTAGGGAACAAAGAACTTTCTCAGCTGTGGAAATGGGCTGATCAGAATCCAGTGCGTGAGCCATGCTGAAATTGTTTGGATGATTTGACACAACATTGTTTCATGATCTCAGCATCTCTTTTCTTCATTTCACATGTTTTACTTATGGCATTACTGTGTCTGCTTTCCAGAATGCTCTCACAGATCCTGACCGTGTTCGGGTTCCTGTTATCTCTGACTACTGGAAGCCATTGGCTGAAGATGTATATGCCAGACCTTTTTGGTTTAGCATTTTGTGGCTCCTTTTCTGATACTTTCAACACATTGAGAATTTTCCTCTTTCTTCCTGCATTTTCATCTCCCTCTGAGATTCTGACCCTCAGGATATGGTGTTAACTTATATAACAGATGGATCCATCTGCTGGGATAGAAGCTGAATATCATCACAAAAATAGTAAGGTAATTTTTGCACTTTGTCTTTTCCCATAGTTGAAGGCTGTATTGCTATATTTGGCTTTGACTTCTATTGTGGATGCATATCACTCCTGTTGGTTAATGGTGTCAAATCTGTTCGGTTTGGACCAATTATCTATGTAATCTCTCTTTTCACAATTTTGAAACTGGTGTATTTTCTTTCATTTAAACTTTCAATGCCTTCCACCAACAGCAAGGAGTTATGTGTAACATATTATATAGGCATTGGAAGTTAACGAAGTTTTTATGACATAGAGCTGGCGACAATGCTACTGTTTGCTTTTTTAAATGACATCAACTGGCTCCATAATAGAAACCAGAAGAGCACCCAATGTTGGAAATTTCGTACCTACTAAATTAAATTTTTTTTATTTATTTTGTCTTATCAAAAAAAAAATTTATCTATTTGGAGAGGGAGAGGGGACTTTTTATCTTTTCGTATCTTCTTCCATTTTTCACACAAAAAAGAAAGTTAATTTATTAAGTTTGTATTTTTTATCTTAGTAATCTAAAAGATATAATGATTCATTCTTCAATTAGTAGTAGAAAAATTAATTCATGTTGCGTTAAATTCATTATTGGAAGAGTTGTTTTTGTAGGGAAAAAAAATCAGAAAGAAAAAGCAGTGAGAAATTAAAAATTTATTCATTTTCCTCTCTCCAAAGTAATTCCAGGTCCCAGTTTGGAATATCTTTTTGGGAACCGGAACTGAAGCCGCTTGAACTGGTTCCTCTTTTTTGGGACCCCCAACCGCAACCGTTTGATAGGTCTTGAACCAATTCAGGGTACCGAAAAGCTTGTTTACCCCTTATTTAACGACAATTGATCTGACTCAAGGTCTATTGGATAATATCTCTGTCTGGTTTTGCTTATCTCACTTTAGATGTCAAAAATATCACAGGAAAAGAAACAAAATCATGCTTTAGACCTATTGGTTAACCGAAACTGAAAGTTTGGTTGGGATTGAGTTTTTTCAGATGAGCTCGGAATATGCCGAAACCATAGGCTGCCAAGAGATCTCACACAGAGATAAATGTGAGGATTCACTAGAATTCAACATGCCAAAAGTCTAGCATGTTGGGGATGTTTACTATCCAACAGCCCTACAAACTTTAGCAAACTTAAATATATTTAAGTAAACTAGAAAGTAATAATGTTTATACCAACAAGATATCAAAGAAGTAAGTAAATTGAAGTTCTATTTCCTTCCAGAATTGAAAATTTGCTGAATATCTACCTGCTCATATGACGTTAGTTTCATGACTTTCTTTTCCATAAAGCTCTCCCATTACTGATGTTTTGCTATGTTTTTATTTTATTTTTATTTTTTTCATGTTTAGGTCTACTGCTGGAAAGGTCTCCGGTTTTCTGCTAGACAGGACTTGGAAGGCTTCTCTCGGGTGTGATACTATTCTTTTCACAGTTCACACATATAAATAATAGGGAGTGAAAGTCATCCTGCTAAATAAGAAATGGAAACTTCTTTTGTGTTGTGCAGTTTACTGAATTTGGTATTGAAGAAGTTGTACCTCTAGAACTTCTGCCTCCTGAGGTGAGGTCCAAATATCAGGCAAAACCAAATGAGAAGTCTAAGCGTGCAAAAAAGGATGAAACCAAGGGCTCTGCACCCCCATCAGAAGATAACCAGGTAAATCTGATTAGCTCTGAAAATACGTTTGGTATAGCTCAGTGAAATTTGTTGGCTTTGGAATTTTGCAATGTTCATGGCGGATTGACAATCATGTTTTGTGGTCAAAATTGTGTTCAATTCGTTTTATCTGTACAGCTGATGATAACACATTCAGATTTGTTCTTAACCTTGGGCAAACAGTGTGAGATGAAGCTCATATTTGTCAGGGGCAACACTGGCACTTGTGCCATTTATCTCACGTCAGATGATAGTTTTCACTATCTAATGTGCAGAACTTGTGAAACGGATCTTGAATATGATTATTACTATGCCAGAATGGCTGGTAACTAAGACCCAAAGTACATAGACCCAGTTTGACCTACTACTGAGGTGACCCAAAAAAGGAAATTGACCTGAAATTGTAACTTTTTGTAACTGCATTTTCTTGCCATCCTTGTTCGAAAAATCAAAGTTGATTCAGACTACAACCAAACCCGAAGTAACTTTTTCTGATCTGAGTATTCTGTCGACCTATTTGGAGAGAACCTATATCTTTTTGCGGGTCTAATCATTTGCATCTGTATGTTTTAAAATGTGAAGTTTGGATAATTTTTGGAATTTTACTAATTTCATATCTAATCAATAGAGCACAACTCCCGCAAGTGAGATGGATTGTGATGGAGGCCGAACTGATCTTGAAGCACCAGCGGCTCCAATGGACATGGATTCAACACCTATAACAGGCAATAATTCTCAAGGTGGCACACCTGAGGAGCCGCAAAAGCAGAGTTCTGAAACCCCTGACGCACCAGAAGCAGGACAACTAGAAACTGATGCAGAAGCTGAGCCAGGGATGATTGATGGGGAGACTGATGCTGATGTTGATCTAGAGCAGTAGGTTGATCTGGTTCTTCAGGGTGGCTTCAAGATATTAAAAATCTTCGTAACATCACAAGATTTTTGTCCCTGCAATCATCTGTGAGAACTGTAACCTTTTTGGGTTCTTTTTTGGCAGGTAAAATCCTAGCTACTACTATGTTAATGTATATTGTAGCGTCTTGCTATCATGTAATTGTACATTGTACTATTGTTAATAGACATGAGAAAACTGCTCCATGAGTGATTAGGGTTTAGCAACCAAAACGTGTGCAAGCTAGACAGGATTCAGTTTTGCTAGAACTGAAAATGATTCAACTTGATCTGGACTTTGCCTAAAGTTGGCTGACCTATATTTTTGCGTCTGCTTGAGTAACACAATAATTAAACCAAAAATAATTTTGGATACAGTCGCACCTTCATTTCTATGTTGGTTAATTCAAACCATATAAGATTTTGTTTGTTATGTTTGTCTGTAATTATAATTTGGTACCATTAAGGGGGAGCAAGACTACAGAGTGTCAAAGTAGACACTTGGTTCATTATAAATCTCACTTATCTTACTGATGGAACGAGCATGGCTTCGAGGGTTATTAGCATCCTTGCGTCGTAAAGTAGACCTTGATGACGGCATCTGGCAAATTGGTTGAAGGAAATTTTACAGTATTCGGGGAGCGCAAGACGTTTATAATATGAAGAACATTTTGTTAAGGTGAAAAATCGCACCATAAATGTTCTGTGTCCAATTTAGTCAAACAATAGACTCAACAAAATTGATTCATGGAATATTTGAAGGAGGAAATATAATAGTATTAGAAAGCATAAATGCTGAGCATCAATGAGAAGTCAATGCGTAACATATTACATGGCTTGTAGCTTGTATTCTTATTAGCCATTTATCAGTCAGTGATTTGAAATAATTTTTAAAATTTTTTTTAAAAGTCATTGGATACCATATTCACAGTTCACACCTTTTTAAATTTTTTTTAAAAATAATCGACATGTTTGCTAGTATTGTCATGTTACAGGACATGGTTGATGGAACTAGAGATCTAAACAACATATCTTAACTTGATTAGTAATTACTACATACATTTAAAAAAAGAATAACAAGATATTTCCATATACATGTATGTATGAAGAAGATAGGGACATTGATATGGCTAAAAGTACACAAAAAAAAAAATGTGCAAAATGTTATACCATTAATTGATAAGTGCTTAATTTGTATAGGATTTTTAGGAGGTTGTTGATGGTCTTTCACAGAAACTGGTTTAGACTTTAGAGAACCTAAGTGTGCATAAAAAAAAAAAATTGATAAGGAATGATGCAAGAAGCCAAGATCCTACAAGAACTAACCCAGAACCCACAAGGAACATGATTTACCTGGGTATATAGTAGGGTTAATCTGGGTTAGCGTACATAGTCAACCCAAGTTGACCAGTTTAGGAATTTAGTAAGGCAGAGCCTGCCAAGATTTGTCCGTGGCAATGCAATTTTGGGTCTCTCTTTGGTTTTCCGTGCGATTTAACATTTGTTGCTTCGGTTTTGACAATATAAGGCACATTTTTTTTCATCCATCCATAATCCTTTTTTGGCCATCTAATTAAAACTAGACTCCATTTTAGAGTAAGGGAGAGCAAGTAGAAGAGGGAGATTCGCAAGGAAGTGGGGTCGGGTTTGCAATCAACAGATTCAAGCACGCGTTCAGGCTAAACGATTTTTTTCCTTTTCTTCTCTTTTCCCCCTTAGATTTATTGCTTTCTACATTGATAAATTAGATTATGTAATTCATGTTTATTTGTAGTTTTAAATCTTGGGATTGATGTTGAACTTGCGATTGTATGTGTTCTTCAATTGATTGTTTGATGTGCTTTTGAACTGTTGGGTTCATTTCATCAAGTCTAGAGTTTGAATCGCCTGTAAGAAGTTTGATCGTTTTCTTGTATTAGATATTGGGTGAAGCACTGAAAGGTGAAATCTGATATCGGAATCATCACATTTAACTTGATTATGTGATGTCTTGAGAAAGATTTGCCGATCAAGATACCTAAAATGATAATCGTGTGCCTAATGAACCTAAAGTAATTGAGAATTGATGATTTATTTGATTTGGGTATTTCGCTCTGCCTTGGAATAGGGTTGTGATACATCGATTATTGGGCTTGAAATTTTCTAAATAAAGAGAATGTGCTTAATCTATTCTTGAAGCGGGCAATTGCTTAGTTGACTTAATTTCTTGAATATCTATACATTAGACTAGATAGCATATTAGTTTAATTTCAATCTCAAATTTTGATTTGCTTGGCGTATCTTAAGGGAACATAATCCGATAGCTTGAGTTAGTCCTTACGAGAGATGACCTCAATTTGCTATAATGTCACCGTGTGCTTGCAGCCCTATCATTAGTACATGAAATATAACATCTACATGTTTGGGATAGTGACTTCCAAATTTCACATCTTATATTGCAATCCGAGAATTAGAGTTGTGAAAGTATGATCCGACACGACAACACGATACAAACCCGACCCGAAGTTATTGAGAGAAACACGAACCCGACCCAAATTGATTTCGACCCGAAGTCGACACGATTTGACCGTTTAGTATAAAAACTTGCTATTTTTCAATTTTGAGCAAATCTAAGCTAAGTTCAAGACTGACATGAAGTTAACTCGTTTATTAAATTGGTCAACCCAATCCGACCCGTTTCTCAGCTCTACTGAGAATATAGGTTGGGATGGGGCCGCGTTAGTCGCACTTATGGTCATATTTATTTTTGAAAATGATACTCATCATCATCAAATTTTGGAAAACAATGTTTATTTCCATACGCATCAAATTATTTCGGTTTCATTTAGGTATGCATAGATTTCTCGAGTTTTGGTAAAATTTCTACGACCAAAGGTTTTGAATATTGGAGTAAAAATAGGAATCAATAATAGACTTTTTCAAGTTTATCATAAAAATAGAGTACAAGAAATTATCTTCCAATTTTTACTAAATCTCTCATAGCTAAATAGTCCTACATTCAAAAAAATAAATAGAACCTTTAAATGGGTGCTAATTAGGCGATAGATTTACACTCAAAATGAATCCTACTCATCACGTACCCGCATTCTTTTTTATATCGGCTTAGTCTCCATTTAGAACCAAATATTAACACTTAGGTAGGTCATCGGTGGCTTTTATTTGTCTAGGTGAGTTCATGTTATATTGCCAGCTATACCTTGAGAGTATCGAACATAGTCCCCTGACCCATTATTGCGTTTATTTTTCCTTTATTGTTTTACTAATTTTCTAGTGGTTGCATCATATGTTGCTATTAAATGTTGCATTCATGAGCTATGCATCTGTTTTTTTTAAACAAAAACTTTTATTAAGAAGTATACATGAATTGTTATTAATTTAGATTATTATTATTATTTAAAAATTATGGATTATTATCATGATTGATATAGTAAATAAATGATTTTTTTACTGTTATATTTAAATAAATAAATTAAAATATACCACATTTTATAAGATTTAAAATACAAATTTACATAAATTGTATATAGGCATGCTTAAAAATTAAAATCTAAACCGCACTTGCATGTTGCACAGGTATTAAAACTAGTATGCTACTATATTTACCTCAAATCCTATTGTTTCTCCCTGCTTCGTACTGCTGGACAGACGGGAGTATAGTTGAATAATTTTATTGTACACAAATTGGCAGCCAGGTTCCATAGCTCAGTGGTAGAGCAGTTGACTGCAGATCAAGAGGTCATCGGTTCCAACCTGGTTGGGCCCTTTTAATGATGACTTATCATTTTGTTTTCACCTGTGCCGTGACGAATTTGCCCCCAATTTTGTTCTCCGTCCTTCGCTTGGGAGTCTCGAACGGGAAGTTTCTCGCAGGGGTGACTTTTTTGGCGTCAATGTTTTGCGTGCCTGGTGGTGTATTACTAGTCCCTCCTATCAAAATAATTGCTAAATGGTAAAATTTTTTAAAGAAATTAGAGTGAACCCCATGCTTCGAATGAATTTTTATTAATATTTATTTAATAATCAATAAAAATAATTTATCATTGCTTACATCTAAGATGAATTATAACAATATTTATAGATACAAATAAAAAGTTAAAATAACTATAAATGAAATTATAATAATTAATGAAATTATAATAATTTATTATTTTTCACATCATGTTTTTAATATTTTTGGTTCATGATTTCAATATTAGATTTAGCATAAATTCTAAGTAAAATGCTAACACAAAAATGAACCTATAATCTACATATAGTTGTATTAAATAGAAAAGTGAATTTATGACTTTCATTTTGGACATGTGGTTCATGTATGTGTACTACCTAAAAAACAATCATAATAATTTATTAATACTTTTATTATTTATATCATTTTATTGTAAAGATGTTTTTGACTTCTAAAAATTATTTATTATAAACTAAACTTAGTAGTAAAACTATTTTTTACTTTTAAATTTTAGTATTAAAATAGGGTATTAAATCCTTCTTATTGTGACATTTGGGGTTAAAAAAAATTAAAAAAGAAGATAGCCAATGATAATTTGACATTTGTCAATCTACCATTAACTCATTCATACCATTCACTTTTAATTATACTAATGTACATTCTGCACTTCGAATGTGCATGTGTTAAAATTTTGTGATCTTATTATTTTTCTTTAAAAAATTTTAGTCTTTATCATTTATTTTAATTAGTAGCACTAATATGCTTAAGTTATTGATATTGAAAAATATCTATATAAACTATTTTATTTTTGATGTATTGTTTGGATTGGCAATGATGTTTTTTGTGGGACATTATCTTTAGCATGATAAAAGAACAATTCTTATATTGGATGGTTTTTTCTTATAGAAAAAAAGAACAAAAAGAGGGGGAAAAATGGGTGAAGAAGTTAGTGTCAAACAGTATACATATATGATAATTGCATATATAACTTTGAAGCATGTAAATGTATTTATCATATAATAGGAAATTTGAAATCGAAGGCTTTGTTGTCAAAGGATTGCATGTAATTTAATATATGTAATAATATATCAATTTGTAGTTAGTTGTTAAAAAGATACAGGATCATTTTGAAAAAAAGGCAAGTTTGGGTCTTAATTCCTAAATAATGCAATTTTAGTTAGGGGCCCTTGTTGATATATTTGTAAAATAAATCTCCCTATTAAATATAAGTCTTCAATGATCTTAATATATTTGTAAAATAAACACCATTACTTAGCAGGGGTAGAGCCAGGATTCAAAGTGAGGGGATGCGAGATTAATAATACACATAATATAAATTTTAATAGTTCTAAAAATAAAGTGTGTAAATCTCTAAATTCTCAATCAAGAAAGGGAAAGGCAAAACCTAATTTTTTAATTGATGAGTAAATCTCTAAATTAACCACTTATTCAACACAAATTCAATAAAAACTAGTAAACTAAACATAAACAAGGAAGTAATTACAAACAAAATTAGCCTAACTTTAAATCTTCAACCAAGAAGACAATTAGATTAAAATTCTCATTTTTCAATTCATAAATCATGAGTAATTCACTAAGTTAATCAATTATTTAACATGAATCTAACTAAAATCAGTAAAATAAACATAATTATTTACAAAATAACAAAATTAAAAACAAAAATTGAGAATTTTTGGGAGTTACCTCAAATTGGAATTTGGGATTTAGGAGGAGAGCTGAGGAGGAGTGGAGGCGGCGGCACAAGTGGCAACGTCGGCGACTGGGCACTGGGCAGAGAGTGAGAGAGAGTGTGTGCGTGGGACTGGTGGTCGTGGCTGCGCGAGTGTCTGAGTGAGCCAATGAGGGGTCGAGGACAAAAGCAAAGAGTCTGGGCAAGCAGAGAGTCGAGACGACTAAGAACAAAATAAGAGAAAATGAAAGGGCAAAACTAAAAAAAAATAAAAAAAAAAAAAAACCAAGAAGGCGGGCCGTGGAAGGAGAGTCAAACTCATGACCTCAGCAACAAGTAAGGAGCAGCTGCCCATCCTGCCAAGCGCGCATTTATTAAGTATATGTGAAATAATTAATATATATCTATTTATTTTATCCACAAAAATATTTCATATTTAATTTTTTTTTCCCCAAAAAGTTGGGGGGTCAATTGACCCACCTTGCCCCAACGTGGCTCCGCCCTTGTTACTTAGAGACCCTTTTAGTGAAAAAAGAAACATAGAAAATATAAAACATCAAATCATGTATAATAAATATATTTACACATTTCAAAGTTAAGTATACAATTGTTATATGTGTATACCGTTTGACATTAACCGTTTCACTTTTTCCCCCTCTTTTTAAAAACATCCAATATGAATTTTGTTCTCCTACCTTTTTATACTTCATCTTAGCACTGAATACATATGTTTTTAATTTTTGGCATATGTTTAATGTCATTGAGCCTAGGGGGTGGGAGATGTCTCTTCAAATTTGGATAATGAACTATGAAAATTGGAATATCAAACCAATCAATTTATTATATGTGCATCCATTATCATAATTAAAATTACATTTTATATTTATATCTTTCTTTATTTTAAATTCGTAACTGTTAGAACAATTGAAAAAAGAAACGTGCAATTATTTAAGATTGCCACTTGAATATTGGTAATAAAATTGATAATGGTTCAATTAATTGAATAAAAAATAATCATATAGTATTGACATAAATGTAAGAAAACCAATAGGAATTCACCACTTGTCAAAACACCATTAATCCATTCATCCCATTCAATTCTATATCAGATATATAATATAATATGATACTATCTAATAATAGTGAGATGGACTTTTATTTTGAAACTGTCACAAAAAGGCCAATTATTTTTGAACTGAAGAGGACGCAAACGTTTTTTGAACATGAGGGCTGATTCGAAAAATGTGATTTCCCATATAAGCCCCCACATATGTGATCATGGGCTAGGCCCAACTAGTCACAACAAATCTTGACGAGACCCCTGAGGCTTTGACTAGGTGCCCAACGGAGCAAACTATCTGGCAGCCCATCAAGGGAACCTTCAGAGTGAAATTACTAGTTTACCCTTTGATATAGGAGCTATAAATACCCACCTGCCTACCTCGGAAAAAGGAATGACTCTCTGACACATTTTCTCATTCTCTATAAAATTTTCTCTTTATTGTTTTGTCTTTTATTGAGATCCCCCATTGACTTAACCATCGGAGAGGTGTTCTCCGAATCACAATCTAGGGGTGCCCTTTTTGCAAGTTCAAGTACCCAAGAAGAAGGTCATCAGCTGTTTCGTACGTGCCATCACGTAAGTCTGCTCCCATCCCACATCATCCTTAGCAATCCAAGAAATCCCTAAGTCAAGGGCAATTCATGATTTGTTTGTATGCTTTTCTGTAACCTTTGTTCGGATGAGCATACTAATCAAGTAAAGACTATTTTTTTTCCAAAAGAAAAAACGTACAGATAATACATAAAAAAAATTATTAGAGGCAAGTATACTGTAACCCCCCCCCCTTTTTATTTTTTAAATGGGTCAAATAGATCAGCCTAACTTGTGTTAATACAAGAACGATTTTCAATGTGGATTCCACTTTCATAGAGTCCTAAAGATTCTATCATAAATGGTCTTACCTTTATGAGCATTACTGCCAGTAAAGAAACTAATTTTAATAAGTCCATCAAAAATTTCTAGGAAAATTTGGAGTTGAAAATCTTTTGACACAAAAGCAAATTTGGAAAAGATAGTAAATATTCAAATCCAGCAACATTATCTATAAATCTATAAATAATAAAGGTGAAAGTGGTACAATGAATAACACTATATTAGATAATAACGATCCTTGTCCACATGAAAACACTACTAGCATACAAAATTACATGAAACAAGGGTAAATAAAAGCCAAACCAACACGTCTCCATTTCCAATGTGTTAAGATCGTGAGTGTTCTACCACAAGAGGGGGGGTGAATTGTGGTGTCTGATTTTCGCGTTGTAAATAACAAACACCCTTGACCCTTGTGACTTGTTTGCAGAGGGTGTTCTCAAATATTGCAAATGCGAAAATCACCAAGATAAATGCGGAAAATAAAGCACACACAATTTTTACGTGGAAAACACCTCTAGCCCAATTGAGGTGTGAAAAACCACGACCTATTTCGTGTAAGATTTAACCACTTCACTAAACCGGGCTTAACTCGTTACAAATGTAACACACCTTGTTACAACTTGCAACCATGTAACCTCCTTCTCTAAGGCAGATTACACCACGTCCAAATCTCACCAGATTGGACACGTCCAAAGTCCACACGACTGAGGACCACTCACTCACTTTTCTGATTCAAGATCAGGGTTACAAAACACCTTACTGGGTGCTTCTGTCTTAAGCAGATGTAAGGTACAATGAAGTCCTAGTATGCCAATATATTGAAAGCTTGGTTTAAACACAACTTGTATCGATTTTTCTTTTCTCAAGTGTAGCTCTAAAAATTCTTTCCACTAGAAAAACCACTTTTTGAATTTTGCTTTTTGCGTGTGTTGTGTTTCTAGATTTTCTCTTGCTTTCTTTTCTTGCTATTCTCACCGTGTATGTTTCCATGGGAGTAAAATGTTGTATTTAAACAGAAAAAAATTCCAACGGTCAAATCAAGAGAATCAGCTAAGTATGGAAAATGATCTTTTTAAAAGAATACTCCCCAACGGCTAGTGACAAGTTTTTCCCAATGTATAAGGGATTTGTTATCTTAAGAGATAACCCTTATCTTCCCATAGCCGTGAAGAGGATTCAAAAAGCAACCAGAAATCTTCAGCTTGGGAAATTTTATCTTATCCGAAAATATGGACAAAGGAAATCTTTTAGTTTTGACAAATTTTCAAAAACCTATTTTCGCAAATCTCCCATAATATTTTCAAGAAATATCCTTTCCAGAAAAATAGCAATCTTGGAGTTTAAGGAAAGTATTCTGGAGATCTTGGCCAACCGAAATGAATTTTCAAAGATAACCGGGTATGGCCACTTCAGTTCAGAAACACCCTAGGCACCATGTTTGCAGGGTTGTTCACAACTGGTGTTCTGAAGCACTTAGCGCAATTACCGATTCAAGAGGTGTTTAAAAAGTATTTTCAATATTGACATATTAACAAGAGTCTAAATAAATAAAACCTATATACCCAAGACTTCTTGTTTTGAATCAGTCATCTTGTCCAAGATTTGTAGAGCTGCTGTGAACACCAAGGCCACCTTGTTTGCTGGGGTTGTTCTTTGCATTGCTAGAGTTCAGGAACATGCCTTACAATTAACTGATGAGATGACGTTCTTGACTTAATGTAGAATCACCAAGTGAAACCTGTTATACAGACTTGTTCTCACATGTAGCAAACCAGTTAATACAATAAAGATTATAAACACCAGTTAGGCCTGTTTGGAGATCGTGTTTGGAGCAACATTACTTGGACACATTTTTACACTTGGATTTGTTATCATCAAAACTTCAATATAATAACTCAACAAATTCCCCCTTTTTGATGATGACAAACCAAGTGACCATATTGACAAAATAA
Organism: Selenicereus undatus; assembly: GCA_017589665.1. NCBI lineage: Eukaryota > Viridiplantae > Streptophyta > Magnoliopsida > Caryophyllales > Cactaceae > Selenicereus > Selenicereus undatus. The sequence goes on along the minus strand of JACYFF010031958.1, from coordinate 33,082,237 downwards.
ACAAGAATGAATGATGATAGGGATCCACGTAAGTCAAGGTCAGGTTCAGATTCATAGATTGTCACATTGTCAATAGGTAGGTGTTCCTCTTCTTCTTCCCCCTTTTGGCATCATTAAAAAGCAATAACAACAAATATAAAGGAGAAGGAACAACAAGCAATAGAGACTGCAAGTAGATATTTCAATAATAAGTAAAGCAGTACAATTGCATCAAAACAAAAAAAAACAAAAACAGCCTAGACAATCAGGGAGTAGGAGGTGGTTTCGATTGCAGAGGAGGAATCCTAGGGGCAAGGTCAGGTTCAGATTCATACTTTGTTGAGTTATTATATTTAAGTTTTGATGATAACAAATCCAAGTGTAAAAATGTGTCCAAGTAATGTTGCTCCAAACACGATCTCCAAACAGGCCTAACTGGTGTTTATAATCTTTATTGTATTAACTGGTTTGCTACATGTGAGAACAAGTCTGTATAACAGGTTTCACTTGGTGATTCTACATTAAGTCAAGAACGTCATCTCATCAGTTGATTGTAAGGCATGTTCCTGAACTCTAGCAATGCAAAGAAGAACTCCAGCAAACAAGGTGACCTTGGTGTTCACAGCAGCTCTACAAATCTTGGACAAGATGACTGATTCAAAACAAGAAGTCTTGGGTATATAGGTTTTATTTATTTAAACTCTTGTTAATATGCCAATATTGAAAATACTTTTTAAACACCTCTTGAATCGGTAATTGTGCTAAGTGCTTCAGAACACCAGTTGCGAACAACCCTGCAAACAGGGTGCCTAGGGTGTTTCTGAACTGAAGTGGCCATACCCGGTTATCTTTGAAAATTCATTTCGGTTGGCCAAGATCTCCAGAATACTTTCCTTAAACTCCAAGATTGCTATTTTTCTGGAAAGGATATTTCTTGAAAATATTATGGGAGATTTGCGAAAATAGGTTTTTGAAAATTTGCCAAAACTAAAAGATTTCCTTTGCCCATATTTTCGGATAAGATAAAATTTCCCAAGCTGAAGATTTCTGGTTGCTTTTTGAATCCTCTTCACGGCTATGGGAAGATAAGGGTTATCTCTTAAGATAACAAATCCCTTATACATTGGGAAAAACTTGTCACTAGCCGTTGGGGAGTATTCTTTTAAAAAGATCATTTTCCATACTTAGCTGATTCTCTTGATTTGACCGTTGGAATTTTTTTCTGTTTAAATACAACATTTTACTCCCATGGAAACATACACAGTGAGAATAGCAAGAAAAAAAAGCAAGAGAAAATCTAGAAACACAACACATGCAAAAAGCAAAATTCAAAAAGTGGTTTTTCTAGTGGAAAGAATTTTTAGAGCTACACTTGAGAAAAGAAAAACCGATACAAGTTGTGTTTAAACCAAGCTTTCAATATATTGGCATACTAGGACTTCATTGTACCTTACATCTGCTTAAGACAGAAGCACCCAATAAGGTGTTTTGTAACCCTGATCTTGAATCAGAAAAGTGAGTGAGTGGTCCTCAGTCGTGTGGACTTTGGACGTATCCAATCTGGTGAGATTTGGACGTGGTGTAATCTGCCTTAGAGAAAGAGGTTACGTGGTTGCAAGTTGTAACAAGGTGTGTTACATTTGTAACGAGTTAAGCCCGGTTTAGTGAAGTGGTTAAATCCTACACGAGGTAGGTCGTGGTTTTTCACACCTCAGTTGGGCTAGAGGTGTTTTCCACGTAAAAATTGTGTATGCTTTATTTTCCGCATTTATCTTGGTGATTTTCGCATTTGCAATATTTGAGAACACCCTCCGCAAACAAGTCACAAGGGTGTTTGTTATTTACAACGCGAAAATCAGACACCACAATTCACCCCCCTCTTGTGGTAGAATACTCACGATCTTAACACAATGCACTCATGAGTCAAAGGAAGGCAAGCAGGAGGTTACCTAAGATTTGCAACCTTAATTCTAGAGTTTTATAGATTCGTATCTTGAGTCATAATATCCTTTAGTTCTAAATAATTTAAATTATCTTTAATCATTTCATTCCAACTCTTTTTTAGTCATCTACAGCCTCTTCTACACTCGGTAAAGTTTATCCTTTATTCCTTTTACAGTCACTTCACTGGTGCATCTGTACTTCTTCTTGCATGACCATCTAAGTCTATACTCTCTAATCTTATTCTCTATATGTGTTACTCCAGCTTTATCTCTAATTACGTCATTTTTATACTGTTCGATCTCTTCACTGGTGCATCCACACAACATCGCTAGTTTAATAGGAGACCAAAATTAAGAGGAAATGTCAAGGAGAAGGCAATACTCGAACTAGCATTATAAAGATGTGAAATGAGTTAGCACTCAATAAAGCACTAACTCCAAAGTTGCGGGTCAACCCTCTGATTCAACCTCTATGGTCTCCTTGAAGACCATCTTATCCAGACAGGCTCGGAGTACATTCAATGTTTCTAGTTGATGGGTAGTTCATTTTCGTTTCTTTTTTTCCATTAGTTAAAAATGTTTTAATGAGACCAATTCTGACATTTCACCTTTTTTTGAAGGAGATTTAATGTATTGGTTAGTGTTATAAATACCGTACTGTATCGTCAGGTATCGATTAGAGCGTACCGTACCGGTTAAAAAACGGTAGAAGTTATAGTCCGGTATTGTACTACCAATACCGTTCTATACCGTCAAATATCAAGCGGTACCGATATTTTCAGTCAAAGGCCACCTGGTACACTAAAATTTCAAATTTTTTGTACTTTAATTTTTATTTTATTTTTTTAAAATTCAAAACAGTACGAGTCCGATACAACGATACACAAATCTGGTTTGTCTCGTTCTAGTGAAAAAAAATGTGATATTTATAACTTTGCTATATGCCCCTTAAAGGCCTTAAACATATTATGAACATACACATGAATCTCATAGAAAATGCTTATGAAAGTTTCTCCCGTAATGCGTATTGGTATAATTCTGAATTATTATAAAATCTATTTTATATAATTAGTTACAAACTTAAAATTAAAAAATGCAGATAACTGATCAATTCCCCTCCGCCATCCCCCCCCCCCCCCCTCCCCAAAACAAAAAAACAGGACCAGAAAAAGGCTAGACGAATTATCATAATAAGTCTTTAATGTACCAAAATGACCAAAGATCAAAATAGCAAACAACGCGAAGAAGATATCTTTGTATTATTTTTTGGGCAATTTCTTATGTGCTCTCAAGAGTACATGCTTTTATTAGTTACATGTATATATTTTCCATGCATTTATTTATCATATATTAATTTTTTAATATATATTTACTGATGTAACTTTTGCGAGTATATATTGGGATACATTTTTTTTTGGAGGGGGGAGGTGGGAGGAGGGGTGGGAGATTTGAACTTGGTAGTTTCGCTTTGCAAAATCTGGCTTTGGTCGCAATTACAGTGAAGTGAGTAAAAATAATAATTGAAAACAAAGAACAAAAATATGAGAGAGAGAAAAACAGAAGTGCAAGCTCCGCAAATGAAATGGGCCTCCATCACTATTCACTAAGAGCCCCAAAGTAGGCTCCTTTATTGCGACACCAGATACTTGAGTCTAGTGGTACGAAGATCGAACCGGACAGGTCGGCTCGACCGGTCGGATCGGGTCCCAGCAAGCGATTCGGTCCAGAGAACGCCACAAACCATCCTAACGCAAAAACCCAGTCAAAACCGGACAATTTGGTCGACGGTTGAACCGTCTGAGGTACGGTTGGACCGTTATTTCATAAAAAGTAGTTGAATTGGTGAACCACATCTGCATATTCCAATGCCGAGATGCTTCCTTCAATACTCATCACTCATCAGTCGATGATTGATTATAGTTCCTATAGCGCTTGCTGTTTTGTAGACCTCCCCTATTCTCATAATCGAAGAAAATCTTGATATAATCACCTCCCACAATCGAAGGCAAGGAAGAATGTAAGGTTGGCCATCTCAGAATAGGGCAACATTGTCACTGAAGAGAGAGAGAGAGAGAAGAATTGTCTGTAGGTTGTGTGCACCGTTGCTACTCCAAGAAAGACTTTGAAAGCAAAGTAGTATCTAAGATTTAGCACCTTTTAATTTGTTGACTTGGGTCATAGTACGTATTTCGTTTTGGGCCTTGTAAATTTATTCTTACATTTTGTATTTTCTTTTGTCTTTACTTGTTTCACTCTGTAATTTAATGAAAATAATAAATACATAATATTTCAACTAAAAATATTTTCTTCACCTTTGTCTTCTTCATAATTTGTTTATTGAGGAATTGTTTATGAGGTCATACCAGTCTAACCCGATTCAATGAAAAAACGGATCAACCGATCCAACCATTAATCCACTCTTCTAACTGGATTGAACTCCGAATTGATTCTCTTAACATTACTTGAGTCCATACTCAGTATTAACAAGATCCATGATCTCTTTGTTAATTATTTTATGTTTTTTGGTTGGGAGGGGGGGGGGATGACTGGACATCTATCATTTAAAAACAAATAAAAACAGAAAACTACATTCCTCAACATGTAAGTGTGAGTCAACCAGCAGTATTTACAAGAATCTTGCTTATCCTAAGGCCTAAGCTGGACAAAACTGTTAACAAACGTAGCCACTAACCAATTTCTCCAGTTCGTGTGTCCACTATCCCCTGCGTCAACATCTACACAGCCAAAATATCATCTACAAACTCCATCCCCGTATATACATGTCTCAACATCTATTGAAATTTACCTAAAAATGAACACTTAGAACTACTACGAGCTGTGAGATGCCGTGTCATAGTCAAGTTCTATCCCCTTGCCTCTGGCTGCTTGAATGACATTGCTCCTCTTGCCTGGAGCTGAGATCTTAAGAAACGACTTCCATAACCTCACAGAAAATGGATAGACTGATAAAGCTCTTTGCTGGAAGCTCTTGCAAATTTCGAGTCTATTGGTCAGCTTCCCCAGCAAATCTGCAGCTTCAACCCACACAAACTCAGGTGGAACAGGAATGGCACGATAGATAGTGTTAACCAGTAAAGAACTCGCCCAGAAAAACACACCGGGAGACTTGGATTTGCTACCATCTAGGTTTTTCCAGATCAGCCTGCAAGCAGAGATGGCAACCTGATAGTTGCCCGGTGAGACTTCAAGAATGAATTCAATAAAGTCGACCAAGTCTTTTAGCTCATTGGTGTTTTGAGGCAAGAGAGATGGACCGAACCAAGTAGCAAGAACTGAATTCACCAGACACGAATCAGGTGAACTTGGACAAAGTATGTTACTGAAGAGCTGCCTTAGTCTTGGCTTTTTGAGGTCGTCAATGAATTTTGTGGTCAAACAAACAGGGGCAGAGATGGACTGGGTATGAACCACATAGCGTTTAAGAATGTCCATCAAGCCACGAAGGGAGGAATCTTTCTCCAACTGGGATCGGTGGTGAAACAGAAACGCTGCATGCTCCCTAACACATTGACTCAACACTTCAGTATCAGCTGTCTTCAAAGCTTTATCAACTGCTGTGTGAGCTGCAAGTACATCGTTCTGGAATAACCTCAATAACGAGAGATTGAGAAGACCAAACACAAGATCCATATTGGTGAAATCAGACAGCAGAGCATTTAAATTTGATTCTGACACAGGATCTCGTGAGCTGGTCCTGTTGTCATCATTCTCAGAATCAACAGATCTATCATGTGAAAGAGGCTTCCAAACAGAGTGAAACCACTGATCCATGATCTCTTTTGCCCTATCAGGTCTTCCATTTTCAATAGCATGTTCGGCAAACTGATTCCAAATGCACTGAATTCCCGGCACTTCCGTTGGCCAATTGCCAAGGGCTTCTTCAAACCCATCAAATTTTTTATTCTCATCATTGTTCCCATGAGCTCTTGCTGAGAGTAGACTCAGCTGTAAGAATGCTGGATAGGAGTTTTTGTATTTCTCTAGAAGCATCTTACACCTTTCCTCACCATCTATTGCAGCCACAAGATGAATGTGATTCAAAGCGATCAAGTGGGCTGACATGTGATTACGACTCTCAGAGGATTCGCAATCTACATTCAACCGAAGAGAATCTACAGCCAATTCTATCAGCTTGAAGACTTGCTGCTTTTCTTCAAGAGGTAAACGGACAGAGGGCCACTCAATTAAAGAAATGTCTTTCTCATATTCAAACTGCTGAACCAATGCATCAGGCAGCTTCCTGTAGATCACTAAGTACACACAAGAAACCCAGAAGATACATTTGTCAGACATTGTTAAGCATTGAAGAATATCAGAAAGCAAAAGAGAATGAGACTCATCAGAATCTCTATCAGGAAGAATAAGCCCCTGGATTCTCTGGACTGCCTTTGCTATATTTCCAGAAATGCAGAAACACTGCAACATCTGCAAAAACAGATCCAAGATGGCAGCACTCTCACGCACTGCATGCCCATTCTTAGCAGATGCATGGTGACACAAGCAGGAGAGCGCTCTTTCATAAGCAGCAAAACGATCATTCAGTCGCCTGCGGCTGTTGATGTACAAGAGCCACAACTCATATGATTGTGTATTATGCTTGACCTGGATACCAAGGGGAAAAGGAAGGTAGGTTGAAATAGCTAATATTGCATCATAGCTAGACAGACTGGCAAATTAATCAACATAGATAAAACGGATAATTACAACGAAGAGACAGATTTTTTTGGTTAATGTTAAGCAACCAATTCAGGGCCCAAAAATAGAAAGGATGGAGGATAGCAGTCCACGTTAATGCCTTCGTACATTGCCACAGTTCATGGTTCACTAACGTTCTATGGCTAACTGCAGTCACGACATTCATCCACAGGGATTTCCCTATTAGCCTGCTACATGCTAGAGTGTACCTACAGTATTTATGAATGCTGCAGCAGCTAAAATTTAACTAAACCACAATGGAATTTCCTTTGTGACTAGATCGCAGGAAGAGCACCATCAAAGAAAACTTTTTATTCAAAACAAAAAATCCATAAGATCCACAAGCTACAGCAGCAAGAAGCCAGAGTATCTAGAACAAGGACGTACGAGTTACAGGGATCATGTATAAAGTTCAATAAGAGAAGCAAACAGAAGCAATCCACTAGACTCCAGTTCTCAATACAAATATTCATGACTTTTTGAAAAGGTAACAAAACCAAAACAGATGAAAAGATTTTTAAAATACTAAACCACTTTTTGATCCAATATTGGTACTCATATGCTATTTAGACAATTTCGTTTGGCCTCAGATTACACTAGACTATAGCTAAATGTTTCACAAGATTGTTCTCTACAGTGGTCGGCAAAGAACCACCCAGTACCACTGGATTTTTTGTCCAAATGTAAAAGGAGGACAAAATTTGTGGATGCAATAGATCGGCCATGATGTTATGTAGTCCGTATTGTTCAAATAATGTTTTTAACTAATTGACAGCAGAGCTGGTTAACTCAGCCCTCTGTCATCGCTATTATCATCAATATCCTCGTTATATATAAATAGCAAAAACCTTAGCCTGTCTCCCCAATTTTCGCACTCAGTTGCAGCTGCACCTTCCTGTCCCCTCCTTTCTCCCTCTTCCCTCTTCATCAATTCTCTCATCTCTCCTCTGTTATCCTAACTTCATTTCTAATATCTCCATCTCTATTCCTAAGAAAGACACAAGGAGAGGCAAATAATATACTGAGAGCTCAAAGAATAGCTGGACAGGTGAGAGGCAATAAAGCTTGTCCAAAACATAGATTCGGACAAGGTTAGGTTCAATTATGTCCTTGTCCAGAACTCCAGATCGTCTGAACCAGGTTTGACCTTTTTTTTTTAAAATTTCAATAACATTCTCTACTTCTGCTGTGTGGTACTATTGACGCAGGACAGAACTACTGCTGATACCAAATTGATGGAGAGCCACTCCAAAACTAACTCCTCAATTTTTAAAATTTTATTCCATCAACTCTCTACGGGTAGAAATGCCGGTAGAGGTAAGGTTGCCTTTAGCTGGATCTCCCCGGACCCCGCGAAAGCGGGACCCACACTGGGAGGTGGTGGTGGTGTTGTATCAACTCTAGAAATAAAAGAGTTTAGAAGAGGTATTTATAACCTAAAAATGAAAAGGTTATTTGAGGTTACATCAACTCCAAAACGAGCTGGTTACATCATCTTCTACGAGCTTGCCGTGGTTATTTGAGGAGAAGGACCAGGCAACCTCCTTAGTGGTTAATGCCCCTTCTTCGGTGTTTTCTATGGGTAATCACGCATCACTTTCACCGTATAGTTGGGGGTTGGATTTATGTGGTAGTGTTCCTTGTGATTTGCCTCGGGAAGTGGTTCGTGATGCAATTGCAATGAGCGTGAGCTCTCGCAATAATGCTCCTAATTCCAGGTTTCGGGACACAACTCAAGAGCTTGTCGGACATGAGTGGCCGATGGTGCCAATGGGTAGTTTGCTCAAGAGTAGACGATTCGGTAGCACCGCTTGCAGTTGATTACTCTTGGTTTCAAGGCCATAGCAATTCCTATTCGGTGGACGACGTATGGGATGGAATGAATGTTAATTCTGATAAGGTCTCCAAGTGGGTAGCTTCCAAACTTAGAAGCATCGCCGCCTGTATTGGGGTGGCTTTCTCGGGTTATGAGCATGAAGTGATCCATCTTCTAGCTAGAATCGAGAATAGTAATGTTACGCCCAAGCCAGCTGTGCAGAGAACACCACCTTCTTCTAGGAGGCAGAGGGAACTCAAGAGACTTGAGTTTGGAGTTAACTATGATAGGCCGAGCACTCCTACTAGTGGGTTGATGGTGCCTTATGTTTAGGTTTATCTCTTGGAATGTGAGGGGCATTAGCGACCGAGACAAGAGAGCCTTGCTTAAGACGAAACTTGAGGAAGTTGCGCTTCCTGATATTCATAGCATTTGGGGAAACCAAGCTGTTGGTTTTGCGGTTCTTAAGGCTATTGGGACAGCTGGAGGAATTTTAGTTATGTGGAATAAAAATTCTTTTCATTTGATTTCCTCGCATTGTGGGGAATTCTCAATTACGTGCTTCTTACAGATGAGGGATGACAGCACCACTTGGGCCTTTACGGGTGTATATGGTCCCCATGTTAGAGGAGACAAATTGCGGATGTGGGACGAACTGCGTTGGGTTCGGGATGGTTGGTTAGGCCCTTGGTGCATAGGAGGGGACTTTAATGAAATTTTGCGCCCTCAAGAAAGAAGTTCGAGTGTTTGTCCTTCTAATGCAATGGTGGAATTTCGGGATTTCATCAATCACGCAGGCTTGTTGGACCTACCCTTGAAGGGTGGAGATTTTACGTGGTCTAGGAGTGGAGATGAATCGGTTTGTTCAAGATTAGACCGTTTTCTTGTGTCGGCAGACTGGGAAGAGCTCTTTCCAAACACGTTTCAAAAGAGGCTTCCAAGGCCAATGTCGGATCACTTCCCTATTTGTCTTGAGCAGACAAGGCTTGAAAGGGGACGGACTCCCTTCAAATTTGAGAATATGTGGTTAGAATTTGAGGGATTCTCGGACCTTATCAAAGAGTGGTGGGGGAAGGCTCAAGTTGATGGGTATGCCATGGGTATGCCAGCTATATTGTTGCAACTAAGCTCAAGTTTGTCAAAGAGAAGCTTAAGAATTGGAACAGGGATGTGTTTGGGGACATCAAGACGCAAAAGTATAACCTTTTGGGACTTATAAATACCCTCGATCTAAAAGAGGAGACTTCTGGCCTCACTACCCTTGAATGTCAGCAACGAAGGGACGCAAAAGAGGATTGGGCTAAAATTACTTTGATGGAGGAGATCTCTTGGAGGCAAAAGTCGAGGGCTTTATGGCTTAAGGCCGGCGATCGTAACACCAAATTCTTCCATAGGGTAGCAAATATGCGCAGGAAGGTTAACTCTATGGCTTTTGTGGTGGTGGATGGGGTTCAATATGATGCACTCCCAACTATGAAGGCTGCAATCTACAACTTCTAAAAATCTCTTTTTTCCGAATCAGAACCGTGGAGGCCTAAAGTTGATTCTTTGACTTTGCCCTTGTTACGAGATTCGGAAAAAGAGTTTATTGAGATGCCTTTCAGGGAAGAAGAAGGCACTAAAGCTCTTCTTGATTGCTGTGGAGATAAGGCCCCCGGACCAGACGGTATGACCATGGCATTCCTTCAAGGCAATTGGGACACTGTGAGTGGAGATGTGATGAGAATGTTTGTCGAGTTCTTCTCTTCAGGTAGATTCGTGGCCAACCTTAATGCCACCTTTATTGGCCTCCTAAGAAAGCAAATGCTGAAGCTATCAGAGACTTTCGACCAATTAGCATGGTTGGTTGCATTTATAAATTGCTCTCAAAGGTTTTAGCCCGAAGGTTAAGAAGCATCATTGGGAATCTCATTTCAGAGAACCAGAATGCCTTCGTTGGAGGCCGTCAGATCATTGATGTGGTGCTTATAGCAAATGAGCTTATTGATTCTAGGGTTAAGTTGAGGAAGTCGGGTGTGGTCTGTAAGTTGGACATTGAGAAAGCATATGATCATATGAATTGGGACTTTTTGTTGTATGTAATGAGGAGAATGGGCTTTGGGGAAAAGTGGATCGGGTGGATCCGTCAGTGCATATCCTCTACCTCCTTTGCAGTTCTTGTCAACAGTTCTCCATCGGAGTTCCTTTCGGCGTCTAGAGGTCTTCGTCAGGGAGACCCCTTATCCCCCCTTCTGTTTCTGCTGGTTATGGAAGTATTTACAAGGATGATTGATGCGGCATCTAGTGCAGGGCTTATTTCTGGGTTTCAAGTGGGCTGCTCGAGTACGACATCTTTGAGTGTATCTCATCTTCTTTTTGCAAATGACACTATTGTTTTTTGTGATAATGATTGTGAGCAGATGGTGAATCTTCAGTGTGTACTCACTTGGTTTCAGGCAGTCTCGGGTCTTAGGGTTAACTTGGCAAAGAGCTTTATCATACCTATTGGGCACATGGACAATATTCAACTGTTGGCTGGTGTTTTAAGTTGCGAAGTTGATGCCTTTCCGTCGACCTACCTTGGTCTCCCTCTCAGTGCTAAATTTAAGGAGAAAGCCATTTGGGGCCCAATTATAGAGAAGTTTGCGAAAAGACTGTCGGGATGGAAGTCTATGTACCTTTCAAAAGGGGGGAGATTAACTCTCGTCAAGAGCATTCTCTCAAGCATCCCTACTTACTTCCTATCTCTGTTTCCCTTACCTTCTTCGGTGGCCGTTGAGTTAGAAGCAATCTAGAGGAATTTTCTTTGGGGTTCTTTTGGGAGTGACTTCAAGTTTCATCTTGTAAGGTGGAATATTGTGAAGCAACCACTGCTTTTAGGAGGGTTAGGTATAAGGGACTTGCGTCTCTTTAACGAGGCACTTCTTGGTAAGTGGCTGGGGAGATTTATGACTGAAAAGGGCAATCTATGGAGGAAAGTTTTTACCATCAAGTATGGGGACGGTGGTTTTAGTTGGTTCCCGTCTTCCGCGAGAGGCTCTTATGGGTATAATCTTTGGAGATTTATCTCCAAAGGTTGGGGGAGATTCTATCCACACTGCTCCTTTGAGGTAGGAGATGGCTCCTCTATCTTTTTTTGGCATGATCGCTGGTGCGGCGAGGTTCCTCTCAAAGTCTTGTTCCCTAGGCTTTATGTTTTGGCAGTGGACAAAAATGCTCCTGTAGCTGATTACCGAGAGCAGGTTCATGGTAATAGTGTGTGGGCACCTGTGTTTGTTCGAGAGGGATTCGTTGATGATGAGTCCTTGGTCGGCTTTTTCAATAAGCTTAATGAGGCCAAAGTAGGAGAATCTTCTGTTGATAGGGTGCGGTGGGATCTAACCAATCAGGGGTGCTTCACTGTTAGATCTTTTTATTTGAAACTTTTTGCGGGGAAGTTTCCACCACAGGAGATTCATTTTGCAAAGGTTTCCCTTGGAATCTCATTTGGAAGTCCTTAGCCCCCTTGAAGGTTTCGTTCTTTGTTTGGGAAGTTGCGCATGAAAACATACTAACGTGTGACAACCTACAAAAAAGGGGGAAAGTTTTGGTGAATAGATGCTTTATGTGCAAAAGGAGCTATGAATCTACGGATCATATACTGCTCCATTGCTAGGTTGCAAGCATGCTTTGGGGTCTTGCTTTCAGTTGCTTGGGCATGTCCTGGGTTGCTCCTGATTCTTTTAGGAATCATCTTTTGGCTTGGAAAGGTTCCTTTGGTAGGAGGGTTAAGAAGAAGAAGAAGAAGAAGGAGAAAGTCATGGTCCTACCTCATGTCATCGTTTGGATTATTTGGAGGGAGAGAAATCGAAGAGTTTTTGATAACGTTGAAACCCCTCTTCAGCGTTCGAAAGAGAATTTCATCAAAATTCTCTTCTTTTGGAAGAATGGGAAGTTTAGCTCATCCTTTTTTTATTCGACAGATTGTGTAGATAGTCTATTCTTGGGTTGTAAATAGTTGTTTGTACAGTGTTCACTGTGCACCTCAAATTTGGTTCTTAATATTAATATATATCCTTTTCCTTATCCAAAAAAAAAATAACCTAAAAATGAAAACATGATAAGAAAATAACATGAGATCATACTATATCTTAAATATTGTTTTTTCCTAAACAGTAATAACGGTAATGTCTCAAGGTCTACAAATACCCCAAAAACTAAACAAGAAAATACAATAAAGATCAAAATACAATTATTTTCCACACCTAAAAATAATATATGCCATGTATCATAAATCTCGTATTTCCTTTTCTAGATTGTATCACTACTCAAACCAATGTCAATTGCTTTCGACTTCGAACCTAGCTTAGTCGTAACAGATATAAATGAAGTATAAAAGGAAAGGAATCTCCATCTTGATCACAAAACCAAATCCGACTACAGTGCATTGTATACTCTGAATGAACGGTAAAAATAAATACGAAATTAATAAAAATATCAAACTAAAACAATTTTCTAAATACTGAAATAAATAACCCCTATTTCTTGATTTACTCCAGAGTTACATCACCCCTGTCCTAATTTCCTTTTCTGGGTGTGATTTCTCCACAGGAAAACAACAATAACCATTCAGATTTAGGGTTTGAACAATAACAGCTGCTGTAGAAGCCAATTACAAGGGCAAGCTGAGATAGATGGTCTGGTAATTTCTGTTTAGCCTCTTTTTTCTTCTCCTAAATCAGATTAAGATATATTCTCTTAATGCAACGGTTCTTCTGTATAAATATTTTGTGTATCACTTAAAAACAATGATAATTGTTTCAGACACAAAACTCACAGCATGAGAGAACAAGTCATCCTCCACGGAAGAAGTCTTCTTGCTAAGCTCACTAACTGAGTTCATGGTGGAATGGTAAAGCAGAAGATAAACAATCCAGAGTTGAAATGAGGCACAATCAGCTTCAAGAGCTCGAGAAAGTACAGAAAGAGCCTGCATACATCAAAAAAATTGAAACTTAATATAATGTATAGAAACAAAGAATCCCTGGTCTCAATCATGCAAGCCATAGAAGTCATGGATTTTTTGGGGGGAGGGGGGGCTTAGAAGTCATGGAAATCACCTTTTTCATTCCATCAATTCTGTTAACCTCCTGGTTTAATACAAGAAGAGCAATTTCCAGCGCTTGATCATTATCACCCAAACCATTTCGAAGTGGATTCTAACCAGGACCATGCACGCAGAAGAATAAGAAATAAGACACACATTTGCCCAATATGAGATCAAGCTTTATATGCTGACCCATGACTATGCAAATCCAGAGGTATAAATTAAAAGGTGCTTCTAACAATGTCTACTAATTTGCAAATATTTAGAACAAAAAAATAAAATATGCATAAAGTGTGATAAAAAACATAGCCAGGGACATTTAGAAGAATAAAACAGGATATAGTGAACAAACCCCAGGCCCAGCGCCATTTCTACTTTGAAAATATAATGAATGCCCACCGCCAACAAAAGAATCAACGCAACCATCATTGCCGTGCAAGTAGGGTTCATCTGAAGGAAGTTGCTTTACAAGTGAATTTGAAACTGCCAAAGAACTGCTGAAAATATTTTTAGGTGAAGCCCCAATATGGCGAGCAAGAGGAGAACCATGAATCTGAGACTCAGCTTTTAGACTATCGAAACATACTACATATTTCGGGGGGGTCAAGACACCAGATTCTATGCATCCCCTCTGTTTCGGGCAATTAGATGAGGACCCAGGCTGACAATCTGCATAAATGTTGAGACCAGTATCACCACATAATGGAACCGTCGCTTGCTAATGCTGAGAAGGGCAAACAGGGACATACATACCTCCATCATCACAGCTGTCATGCTCATTCACGTTTCTTGAAGACTTATCTCTCAAATGCTGCCAAGGACATTCATCGTTGTTGCATCTTCCTCGTAGCTCATACATGCACAGAGGCCTAAATGGATCAATCACACCCTTGAATGTATATGAATCAATTCTATCAAAGCTGACAGATTTTATAACTTCCTCAGGCCAGCTTGCCTTTTCCAAGCTTGACTCGTCTTCACTTTTTCTTGGGAGCAACTCATTGTCAATGTGCATACCAGGACAGAATTCCTGCTGCTCTATAATCTGCACATCATTCAATTTAGATCGGCATGCAGCCATCATTGCACTCCTGAAGATAGATGATGACGAAATAATTGATGCTGATGTAATCTCCTTGGAATGAAAGATGGTGTCCTCATAATCCAAAGCAAGGGCACGTGAGTTATTCAAGGAATGCTCTTCAACAGGTTTCTGGTTTTCTATATTTAATATCGGCTTGGATATTCTGCTATCAGGCTCCACAGAGCCTTCTGAAACACAAAACCAAAAAAAAAAAAAGGAAAGAAGGATAAGTAAAGCTTCAAGAAATCTGCCGCATGGAAAGAGTTCTCATGTAGTTACACAGATGCATTAGCAGAACACATTTTCTTTTTCACATTATCAGAGTGCAAGCTTCAACTTCCAGCAACACTGATGCCAAAACAATGCAAATCCCAATACACCCCCCCCCCCCAAAAAAAGTCATGACATCCATCTCGTAGGAAAAAAAGTCACGAAAAAGGATGGAACAAGCTCAAGCGTCGTAGAAAAAAAATCATTTCTAATGCACACAATGTAACACATTACACGTGATGACAATCATGCTTTTTACTAAGAGGAAGAAAACGCCGTAGGGCTTACAAAGCTCACATCATACCAAACAGTAGACTAAAGGCAACAGTAATTATTGCCAATAGTAAAAACATATGAAAAACGTCAAATTGCAAATGAAGGCTTCAAATAACATTTGTGAACCTTGGTAAATGGAATTGCATAACAGCCATCAAATCCAAACGAAGGCCTGATCAAAACATTCTCTATATCTAAAAAAGAATATTCCAATGCTTCTCCCTTCCTCTCCCAACTCCTCTCATTGCCTGGAAGTTGTTGACCACAGGTGATACCGAAGGCAGCACATCTGTTCCCAGCACCTTCGCTCACTCCCAAGTCCCAAGACACTCCACCCTTGTTAATCCCTTTTTTTTTTCTGGCCTCCACAAATTCCTCCCTCTTCAGCAACCCACAAGCCACCAATGGCTGTGTTACTGAGAACCCAAGCACCCTCATTGCACCACTCCCCAACCAAGTCAAACAAAGACCTCAACCAATAAGAGTCACCTAGATCAACGCAAGACCAATAAATGGACTCCCAGCATGCCATAGCCCCCTCCTCTTCCTTCTTCCATGTGGAACTTGCAGTTGGGTTTCAGGGTTGAAAAAGCAGACAACAACAACAAATGTTGTGAATGTGAGGTATAGAGCGGGTCTGATAAAGTAGTACGGATGGTTTGGTGAGAAAGGTGTGACTTGCCATCAACCTTGTTCAACAATGGCCAAAGAGGGCAGGGAGGTTGGCCGAGGAGGGACAAGAGAGACACACAAGAAACCAAAATAAGGAAAGCGAGTGAAATGGCACAGCAGCAGATTAACCACCGGCTAGGGGACCTTCAACCAGTGTGGCCCTGGACAGAGGGCACCAATAGTGCTGCTGATGACACAGGATGGCAGATATCAGGCTAGCAGTTGAGGGCAGGGGAGAATGCGGAGAGGGAATCTAAGGCATTGATATGCCATTCTGGTATTGATCTTTACTCTGAATCTAATGGCTGATACAAGGAGTACTCATTTTAAAGGGAAATCTCATAGAAACCCCTTGTATGCATACAGTGCATTAATGAAGGGACTATTACAATAATTTATACCAATAAAAAGTTGCAGATTGTAGAATGAAACTCATTCTAATTTCAAACAAAACAGAGGAATGATGACATGAGTCCAATGGCATCTACCTCCAGTAGGAGCGTCTTTAGAATCAGAAAGCACAACATTATCCTCTACTATCTGAGTTTTCCTACTTGCAAAATTTTCCTCAGTGACTTTTGTTGCAGTTGATTTGCTGTCAGAATGGGTGCCAGTTTTTTTCGAAGAATCAATCACTCCTAGCCGTGAAAACAATTTTGACCTCAAATACGCTTCAAGAAATAAAGGATCCTGAGAACTGCCAACTGTGAAGCATCTGGCTGAGTCTACGTTCATATCCTTTTCACTTCCTTTAGAATTATCTTCCTCTCTTGGCCATGTCAAAGCATCTTGAACAGGTCCATGGTCCAAAGGAAATGTCTCACCATCATCTGGAGATAAATTTGGATCATTGGATGGCAAAAGGACACCATTAGCAATAGAACTATTTCCATGAACAAGTAGGTCAGACGTACTAGCATCAGGTTCACTGCATGCTTCAGAACCCAAATTGTTTCCATCCTCATTTCCATATAACCTATTGTGTGCATCACCATCTGCACTTTGGGCATTTGAGACATAGCCGACTTGGTTATCAGGTTCACATTCAGCTTGCAATTGATGGCTTGATGTTGGTATTAGATCCATGTTAGCTTTACAGACATTATAGGACAAGTTCCATGTGTCACCAATTTGCCTATGCTGCCTTGGGGTCAATAATACACTGCAATCCTCCATCAGAAAAGAACGAAGCTGAGCAGAATATAGTTCCCTTTTGCGGTACAGATAAGTGCAACGAGCATTGGCCTCAGTCAATGCCCTTTGAGCCTTGCGATAAGCTTTCAGCGCTTTTCTTTCGTCAATTTCACACCTCCGCCTGTGCTCTTGTGCTTCTTCCAACTCCTTATCATGCAATTCCTCCGTTTCAAATAATGAATCCACATCACATCCTGAGACTGTAGGCCTATCCAGAGAGTGTAGGACACTAGTATTGTCTGGAGATGCCTTTAAAAAGAAGATTAGGGAAGGTCAGAGGCAAAGAACAGAAAAAAAAATTAACTAAAACACCAGTGCTAAATTCATCTAATTACATACAGTAGGACTCTCAAACTTGTTGTCCGAGACTAAAAGGGAGCGAGGCTGCAAGCTACTATCAGACTTAGACAAAAGCTTCTCACGTGCAAACACAGCAGCATAATGATCATTCACCTTGTTCATATTATTCACACGTATTTCATGGTTCAGAACAGAACTTGACGACTTACTCTTGTTTAGAAGATCTGTATGCTGCAGTATCACAAATACAATATTAGAAGCACTTGGCAGGAAAGCAAGAGAAAATGAAGGAAACAGATGAGCAAGAACTACAACAATCCACTGGCAGTTCAAGCACTATGAAATGAACATCTAACTCTATTTATACAGCTAAATTGCTGGTGTAGACTATACATGTGACAACATGAGCAGCTTCTTCAGAAACCTATCCAAAAACAGAAACAAAAGCAAGGGGAGAGGAATCTACCAGAAACATGAGTAACATGACCTCATGCAACTTCTGTACAACAGAAAGTATAAGGTGTCCCTGGTTAACAAAAGACACTCAGAGCACTGAACACCATTGCATAGCAACTTACTGACTTATCCAGATGATCAGCAAAAGTTGCATTTGTTAATGAAGCAGGTTGCTTTGGAATGGCCAAAGCCTCCACTGGTCTAGACACCCAATCTGACAGGCTACAACTGACACCCACACCAGAAGCTGCAAAGGAATGACAATCACATGAATAACGAATCCCATCAATAGTTGCCTGAAAGATTAGGAAAAACATTACCATCCTTTGCTAGTCTAATTCGCTCATTATGCAATGGGATAGGCAACTGTTTTCGATCTTGTATCTGCATTTCAGTAGAACTTGGAAGTTGTCCCTTCTGTCCAATTTTTTTCACATCATCGATATGAGCAGATATACTGTCATTCGAAGGAACAAGAACAAAGGACTTGTCGAGGTGGCCCCTTGAACTTGGTTGACCACAACTATTCTGAGCAAGTTTCAAGCGCTTTGCATCAGTCTCCTCAGTATCGGTCTGTCCATCAGTGGACGCTATTCTACTTTTCTTTGATGAGACTTTGCTCTGGCCCATGACATCAATGTCCCTGCAAGGTTCTGATACATTTTCCTTACTTTTCTGCACCTTTTTAAGCATCAATTCGTTCTCACGCATAGCAATCTGTTGGCGTAGATCCTGAAGTTTGTTACTGCTAAGATCCATACTTTTGCAGAATCGACCATCCTGGCTTGGTAAAATTCTCCCAGTAACATTGGAATTCTTTGACCATGATTTCCTCTCAGCCAGGTTACTAGTAACTTTAACATTGGATCCATGAATTTTTGTCATTGAGGACATAAATGTCCGATTTAAAGCCACTTTCTTAGTCACTACCTTCCCTTCATTTTTTGCAGTCCTTTGTGCAGTATCTGGTTTCATATGGGGCAAAGCAGGCGGCCTTTGATTGCTGTTTGCCATCTGCGGATGTCTAATGGTTGCTTGAGCTGTTTTTTGTCTCGTTTCTTTGTCACTACCACTGTCATCATCATCTGAAAAACTAATTACAAGATTAGCATTCCCAGCAGGAGCATGCCATCCAGGATTACTTGACTTCAATAAAACCTTATTTCTATTGAAGCCTTTGGAATAACCCGATGCTTGGCGATGCTTATCAGCAGCTCTAGCAGGCAGACTTGCTGAAATCGGCTTCCCTATCAACAAGAGTAACAGATCAAGCTGGTTCACATATGTGATGTGATAAAATAAGAATGCTACTTATTGACCATAGCATTAGGAGCCTAATCTCTTGGCTGGTCAGCACCCCCCTCCCCCAAAACAAAAAAAAAACCAAAAAAGGGGGGAAGGCGGGAGGTAGCAGGCATCCATCACAAGCATTTAACGTAATGCTTGTGATGTTGAAAAGGAGACCATATGGCAGCAGGAAAACATATCAATAAGACCATCTATAATACTTATGGACAAAAAACTGCAGAATAGATTCATGAATTCTTAACAGGAACTTTTCTTTAAAAAAAGGTAACTCAATACCTAGAGTTCCCGGCCACAGCTAGTCTGAATCACTAAATATTTATGCACATTTAATTCTACAACATAAAATACATTCGCACATGAAAGAGAGATCACAATAAGCAACCAGAACCCATAACGCACAATCTATGGTGATAAATTGAATGGCACTCTGAATAAATACAACCAAAACCCAACATTAAGAGAATTGAGAAAAGCATAAATACTCCTGAAGTGCTAACAGTAATCATATATCATCTCACAGACCCCAATTCAGGTCTCAAAAGGCTTGCAGGTACAATGAGAGTCAAAACTGATTCTACACGAATTCAATGACAGAGAAACCAAGATGTACTTTATAGTGGAGAAGGAAATGAAAGGAGATGATGATAAGACCCTTCAACAAAGGTTAGCATCAATATCTTGAATGGTTCTGACGGTAAACTGTGAACAGCAAAAAGTAACACCTCTCTAAAGAAGAGCAATTTGGTAAATACTTTACATAGAGTCTGTTGTTTGTTTCAGCCACAGAAGTTGAGCAAGTTCTTCTAACCTAAGCAATTAAGTTCTTTGAGGGAGAGATTGTTTTGACATTCAAGCTGGTGTTTGTTTAAGGCAAATGTATCTCACAAATTCCATACAGCACATTATAGTGCTTAACGAATTTTTCAATCTTCACTTTCAGCCAAAGAGAAAAAAGAAAGAAAGAAGTAAACAAAAGATAGGGACCACATAACACATAAAAAGGAAGCCCACAATTATTCACAAAGCGTTCCAAACAATAAATGCCACAACCATTAGCCAGCTATGCAACCATTATGCTGATTTTTCAAGTTGTATAAGATAATAAGCGGGTTGCATCAAGAACAATGGAATGTCATGTCTCCATCTCCATATCAAATAGAAGAAACAAACTCAAATTTGGCGAATGTAAGGCCTTCTCAAATGAAATACCCTCTCCAAGAGCTGGGAGAGTGACTAGAATGCCAGTCTTGTTTAAGGAAGATGTTAAGATTTAATTACAACAGGTAATCGACACGTACCACTGCCAAATGCTCCAGAGAGTAATGGTTCTACAACAGTAAGCTATAATACTTCAGTTCTAATACTACGCAAGATATAGGCAACCTTTTGGTTAGCTAATTCTATTCTTCGAAAAGCTGAGACAATCTTCATTCTTCACAGCTGTCCTAGACATATTATCATTTATTTCCAGATACCGTCTCGTTTCCAGACCATTATTTCCACACACTCTACAGCAAAGGTAATAGTTGGGAGAGTCAGTCTTTTTTTTTATTTGGTCAACATATCCATATACCCAATTATTTATGGCAATAAATGCCTGCACCTTTTCCACATTAAGGTCAAAACAATGTTAGACTTGAGGCACCTAAAGCAAACAGTTTTGTTCTAATAAAGACATATGCCCTATAGAACACATTGCATTCTCATTGAACTACAACTGTGAATGCGAATGAGGAATACTACCCAGTCCAAACCGAATCTGAGGGATCATAGATTCTTCCTCCCTGAGAATACACTCTTAACTCTCTTGGATTTCTAACCTGTTATTGACTTTATACTGATCAGAAATAGAGCCACATTACTTAGGTTGACAATAAGGGATGTTCTCTTTCTCCTAGCCAGCATACAAGTTGCAATACCACTTTTTATCTATCTATTATGAAAACCCAATCATATACAGTTAGCTAGTATTTTTTAATGGGCTTTCGGAGCATTAAGAAGGAAAAAGAAAAGAGCAAAAAGAAAAGAGCAAGAAAGGACACATCATATAACAAGTAAACATCCTGTGATACAGCCCCTCCCCCTAAAACAAAAAGGGAGTAAAAACCCTTCACCGCTGCCCTTCCAACTTGAGCCTCTTTCTCTATTAGCAGCATCCCACAATCACCCATTAGAACCTGATGAATCTGCCAGTCATATTGCTTAGCTCCAATAACTAACATCTCCTGCTTTTTATCCCCACAAGTAATAACTCAATTTGCTAAGGGTTCCTCGATCTAAAACCTAGCTCTACAATTATGGCTGATTTTCACAAAATGGGATTGCCCAAGTTAATTGGAGAGACAGACATCAATCTTACGGCCTGGGATTGGAGAAACTGAGTTCAGATTCCCCGTAGAGGGTAACAGTTTGGGGGACACAATGAAGTTTCCATTCCATAGGGTGACCACCATCGATGTACAATATTCCATTGAAAATTGTACCCATCACAAAAGAAGAACAAACTCCCATACACACTATACTAATAACACAGCAAGAGCTAAATTCATGAGAATTCATAGGAAAAGAGAGTATTCTTATTTAACTTATTGTGTCCACATCTCCACCCTACATCACTTTACTAATAACGTGGCAAGAGTCAAATTCAGGAGAATCCACCAAAGAACTGAGTACTACTACTAAACTTATTGTTTCCAGATCTTCACCCTAAATCATTTTAAGAACAGACACTTTACTTAAAATCATAGTATTAAACGTCACCACATAGCCAATCCAGATTAAAAGCCAATATTGCAAACTAAATATAGTGGCAGAAGGGTATCAGAGGCCCACCTGGATTCCTGCTTTGCAGATATGTTTTCAGTGAAACATTTGGCAGAGTACTTGATGGAGGAGCAGATATACTTGTTGATGGTGCATCTGCATGCGCGGGGAGTGCCTGAAAGACCGCTTTTGTCGGGAACTCATATCTCAAATTTGCAATTGAATATATAGACTAAGACTAGATGCATAGATTCTATGATCATGAATACGTGACAGAGCTCAAAGTCTGGAAGCTCAAGAACCATTTATTAGTGTATTAGACAACGCCAATGATTAATCAACACTGAACCATAAAATAAGCGAAGGACTCCAGTCCATTAAAAGCTTGAATAAAACCAGAAGTTTAATGGGAAGTGAAATGTAACATCTAAACATTAATGTGACCTCTCAACACAAGTGAGCCACAAGAAGTAAAGAAGATGATAGTGTCTCAATTAACCTAAGATCTAAATGGAGAACATTAAATACCTAAGTCAAAATAGAAATTTATTAATGAACCTAAATGCACAACAAATGCATCACATGCAATCTCCCCATAAATGTAAATCCAAAAAGGCAGTCTAATTTTATATTCACCGTACATCTTTTTTTTGGTTGGGGCGGAGATTACAGTACAATTCGGCGGGCGGGAAAAAAAAGAAGGCAGGCCAAGTTTCAGACACACCAGAAGACGTTTGCGATGAATTTAATTTCCATCTTTCGATGGCCACATTTCTAGCTTGGTGCTTCGACAATTGGCCCTTGGAACATATAAGGGTTTCCCATAGTAAGACTATTTAAGAGTAACCAAATAGAAAAATGATTTAGCAGCTACAATTGTCATCCATTCAAAAAGATTTGCAAGACATGAGGAGACCTACAGGCTACAGCACAATTATACATCTCTTAAAGTCCACAGTCTCCCAAGTTTAGTAGCGGAATAACTCACTCAGTATACGTTCCAAAGTTATAACTTATACGACACTACAAATCAGGCATATAAGTTGTAGTGGGATGAAAAAGTACTCCATCAGTCTTCAATAAAAGTACGGCACACATTTTGAGACCCAGTCCATTCAACCAATCAAAAATGCAAGCTTACAGCCTCCTCTCCAGTAGAAAAACCATAACCAACCTCACACAGTCGAACACATAACCACAATCAACAAAATCGAAAGCAGAAAAGCTATGAAAACACCAACAGAGTGAAAATTTGACTGCATTTTTTCCCAAGGATTCTCAGCCAACCAATCCTCATGAGCCTATGCCCACATCCAATTAGAAATCAAGGACTCTCAACCATGAGCCTGTGCATTTTTCCCCAAGGACCACCAACCAGGAGCCTGTGCACGTTTTCCCAAGGCCTCTCAGCCAACTAATCCTCCAAAGAATACCCAGATTCTCAAGGTTTCATACAGAGGTACATAAAACAAGACAAAACCCTCAACACATAATGGACAAAACAGCAAGGAAGACGGCAACCAACCTCTTCAAAACGCTAAACCCAACCAAGCCCGTAGCCCAGGGCCATGCCCACAACCTCTACACCAAAACAAAACCCACAGAATTTTCTACATTCTGAACCTGAACCACAGCAGCAAATGGGGGGGAGGGGGTTCAACGAAGGCACATATAATCACAAAACCCTAAACATAGAAATCTGGTAACTGAAATGTTGGCAGTAACAAATCGACGTCATTATATCTCAATCCCAGCTAAACACAAACACAGCAAATTCAAACAGAAAGAATCGAGCAAATTGCTAATGCTTCAAATTTGTAACGCAACGAATACAAAACAGCGAAAATTGAAACCGAAGGTAACAAAATCGAACAAGCAAAGAGAAAATTGGGAGAGAAAGGGAAGAGGGAGGGTTGTTCGAGGAGAGAGTGTACATCGTCGTCAGATGAAGTGAGCTCTCCTTCTTCTCTGACCTTAGGAGGTGGAGGTGGAGGGAACTTATCCGAATCCGAATTAGGGATTTGAGCATCCGACGCCATGGCTTTCGCTCTCAGTTCATCATTGTTCTCCTGCTGCATTGACTCTCTCTCTCTGTCTTCTTTCCCCATCTATAGTCTATGTTGTCTTCTGTGTTCTCTCTCTACCTCTTCGGCTAATCAAGAGTCAAGTGCCCTCGGTTTCTTCCTCTAAGTTTCTGTTGAGAGATACGGGCCATGATGACATGTGGCGGTAGGGGTTCGGCCAGTGGCTCGCTGCTTGGCTCCGTGCTACCGTCACTCAGCATCACGCGCAATGGCATGTGGCGGTAAGGGTTCGGGCAGTAGCTCGCTGCTTGGCTCCGTGCTACCATCACTCAGCATCACGCGTTTATTGAGGAAATTACACGGGCAGTGGATTGTTAGGGGTTTCATCATCCAAGCCATAATTTAATCTTCGAAACTTGTCATTTACATTATACTTTTACTTTAAATAACTAGATTGTGCTCATGCTCTGATATGGGATCTTTAAACTATCAAAAATATTGTCATAAGGACATATAATTTTTAATATTATTTTAGTAAGTACTAATTTTTGAAAAATTCTTAGATACAAATGTATATATCTAGCATGGTATATACCCTGGAGTCGTGTAGTGAACGTGCACTTAAGATGTTACTATGTATCTTTTTTTCCAGGCAGTTGACCCCTACTGCAAGCGCACGGAAAGTCTTAGTATAGATAAAAGATATCGTTCCTCAGGGACTAACGTAATCTATCGAGTCTTATCTATCAGAATATGCCAAGTAAAATTCTAATTCAAATGGTTCAATTTAACAACTTCTAATTTCCCTAATTCTGAAATCAATTAAGGAAACATATGTCTAGGAATTTATGCAGATATGAAAGTGATTGAACCAAAACGACAAACATGTATTTTTTCTCTAATCGGTTAATCTCGAGGAATTGAAATCTATCCAAAAATTTGGCATATTCTTTCGAAATCAAGCAAATTTCCCTAAATTAAGCAAAAGTCGTTCTTTCGAACTAATTTGTCTTAATTCAAGTCAAATATCTTCGATTACTTTTTAGTCCTCCTAACATGCAAATCTCTCTTTCAAGACGATATTATGTCAGATTTTATCAAACAATCCAACAATCAAATATCATCTTTTAGTTTTTCACCTCGATTGTTTCAAATGTGCAAGCAAACTTTGCCCAAAAATCTACTCACAACATGAAAGTCACTCGATATAACAAAATCGAACCAATCTTGAAAATAAGAACAATTCTTTAGATTAAAACATGATCCAACAACACTTTCATAAACTATTAAATTCATAGACAAAAATTAAACTACTCACACTTGATTAAGTATTAAACAACTAACCAACATTTTACGAAATCTGAGTGAAAGGGACTTGACTGAGAATAGCCTTGAACCAAAGGCTTCAAAACCGCTTCAAGATCAAACACTCACACTCAAGATTACTCACCAATACAAATTCCAAACTAAAAATCTAAACTAAAGAGAACAAAAAATTGAGAAGAAACTATGCTACTTTATATTTCTATGTACTTTATAGGAACATTGGGATGTTTTCAGCCACACAACTGAAGAAAAACGAAGAGGCAACGGTTTCTCTATTCACCACGGTCTGTGGCAGACACCACGGTCTGACCATGGTATGTGTTGGAACCGATTTTCTACTCCTTTCTTGCTCCACAGGCATAACAGCACATGGGTGTTCGGGGGGGAGGTCAAAATACATCTATTAAGGATCAAATGTTGGGTAAAAAAGCTTAAAATCCTACAAATTACTTCAAACAACCATATCCAAACATAAATCAAGAATAGGAATATAAATAATAACATTAAGCACATAATTCTCCTAAAAAGGAAGCAAAATAGCCCTAAAATGATGTATACACTAAGCACTTATCAAATTCCCTCATGCTTAAACGGTTGCTTGTCCTCAATCAATGCTAAAAAATAAAGCTATACACAACCTTCTCAGTATAGATATAAGTAACTTTCAAATGGCAAAACTGATCCAAAGGTAGCCCAAAAAGATACAAAAATCATTAACAAACAAATTAGGTAAAGAAATTTTCGAAAACCTTTAGATAGACCACAATGTCAAACTTAAATCAATCTCCCCAAATCGTCAAATACAGTTATTTCAATGCATGAAACAAGTAAGGCTAGCAAGGCCGATAGAACCTCACTATAATCATGTAGCTCTCATCGTTCATGTGTTTAATAATAATGAAGGTTCTCTCAATTCTCATTCCTTAGACTCAAATCTACCATAAGTTTGACAAGACTCTCAAATTCGTCATCACTAATATGCAAACACACTAGATAATCATGAGGAATTTCATAGGGTTGTAATGGGGCCATTGGTAAAGGTAAGAGGGGAACAAATGTTTTGGAAATGAGGAGCTAGAAGCTAGAGACTAAGAGCTAAACAATTTCAATGCATCATAGTATATCCTTCTTAGACCATTACATTTTATCAAAATATATCCCCAATTGAAGAGACAAAGAGTCGAAAATTACAAATAACTTACAATCCCAACAAGGCTAAAATTGTCTTCAATTTTTTTTTCTTTTTTTTTTCTTTTCAAGATCCTTTCTTTTTCTTTTTTTTCAAAAAGGATAGCCAAGAGGAGATTCATAACGAACTTTAAATTCCAACTCTTTTCTAAACTTTGTATAATGAAATAAGAGATTTATCAAAATCTCACACATCCATTCACTAAACAGCCAAAATTCACTAAAAGAAAACAATCCACCTTACTAGTGCCCTATGATGCAAAAGAATGAAACGCTCATCTAGTATTGGCTTAAGGGTAAGCCAAGTATTTGGCCATGGCTATAATAGGAGATTCAAATCAAGAAAATCAGATATAGGTTCAAAGAGGCTAGCAAGGGATATAATACACAATAAAGGTGGCTATTTGGTCATGGGGTTTAACAAATCAAAGAAAAATAACGCCTCACTCATATTGCCTAAATGCACATGCGAAATGTGATCTTGAATGAGAATCAAAGGAAGTTATATAGAAATCATGTCAAGGAAGAGTCACACATGAAAGAAACATGAGACTAAATTGATAAATAGCATCTGAAAGTTCAAAATCTCACGGGACATCTACCAAACTCAAAACTAGTTAACTAGTAAACATATGCCAAAATTCATGTAAAGATTCATGGGGTAAATCAACTCGTATCCAACATATGCTCAAAACATGGAGATCATTTCAAAAAACTCATTCACAAATATTTTATGCACAATTTGGGCAAATCAAAGGATCAAACTAAACCAAAGAAGTCTACCAAATCTATAAAGATCATCATCGAAGGATTTTTTTTCTCTTTTTTTATTTTTTAAAATTTTTTTTATGCATGCTCCTAATAACAATGAAAACTAAAATGCAAAAGAACTACAAAAAAAGAAAAACTAAAATGGAACCTAGAATAAAAAGAAAACTAAATGCACTACTAAACAAAACTAAAACCTAAAAAAAAATTAAAAAAAAACTACCTCTAACTACATATACAAAGCACAATCACACCAAACCAAAACAGCCATCAAAAGCCAAATATAGCGACTAACTTCCCATGCTTGAATCACACATTGCCCTTAATGTGGGTACATAATAAAAAAGGGAAGGGGGTAGCACAGAACACTCAGAAAGGATGGGGTGGTTAGCCATAAGAGATATGTCAATCCCGGCAGGTCTCTAGACATGCCTTATAGTCCTGAAAATACTGTGTCTGGGTAGCAAGCATTCCATGAAACTCATTGTGGCGCTCTTGGAAAAAGTCCCGAAGAGCGACATTCTCAAAAGCAACAAATGTTCGAAGGAAAACTTGCTCCTCTTGAATGGATATAAAGGTGTCTTGGAGGTCATTATAGTCAGGTGGAGGTGGTAGAGAAGAAGAACTAGGTCCGACTTGACTAGAATGAGGGGCTGGATGATGGCGTGCGGGTCGAATAACCTCCTCATCACCAGGTACCCAATAAAGGTTGGCCTGGTGAAATAAGGTGGTTCGATCGACATTGGGAAGTGGCATAAGCTGGTCCCCAGGGTAAATCCAACATAAACGCCAAGCCTGAACTTTACAAAAGTTCATAATTTCAAAAGCAGCTTGATCAAGTCGCTCAGACCTGGAAAATCTATCCTCAGGGTTGGGCTTAACACCCAAAAATCTAGTAATAGTAGTCACAATCCCACCTATGACTATCCTACCTTTAGTGCTAACAGCAGCACTATGCAATTGCCTTGCAAAAAAGGAACCTGGGTCAAGCTGGACACCATCAAACATACATGACAGAAAGTACAACTCAGATAATCTTGGGACATTCAGACTATCGTCCTGAGCAAAGAAACAACAAGCCAAGATACGCTGAGCTACTCTAATGCAAGGGTTCCTAATATGTGTGCACTTAGACAAACTAGTGTTGTACCTAACACTCCTCGAAAGTTCACCCCAAAATGCATTCGGGTTGAATTTGTGGGGGACTCGATGATTCGGTAAATCCATACTAGGTGGAAAACCAAAGATACTATTAAAGGTACCTAAGTTCATCTTATAAAATTGACCCTGCAAATAAAACGATCTATATCCGGCTTGACATTAAGGTCCTCTAGTGACCTCGACATGAAGTGTACTTAAGAATTCTAGGGTCAAGTCCTGATATGTATGCTCTTTGATTTCTAAAAAGTGTCCTATACCACCTCTTGCAAATAACCATCGAACATAATCCAATATTCCTAACCAAGCTAATAGTTCTTCATCATAATATCTAATCGCTACAACCATACGTTCATTTAAACAATTGTATCTAGCAACATGATCAGGATGTGTCAAACCAAGAGGGTGAGGAATGTTACCTCTAGCACGTGCAGTTCAGGATGTCCTTTGAGGTTGAGATGGTGATTTACTTGAAGATCCAACCTCCTTGGTGCTCCTCTGTCTCTTGGTTGTTGCCATTGTTGCAAAAACCCAAAACAAATCAAAACTAAAAACTAAGTAAGAAAATTTGAAGAAGACAATGAAGAAATTAAGTAAGAAGAAGAAGAATAAGAGAGAGAAGAAGATGGGTTTGGTGGATGAGTGAAGTGAGATGAATTTGGTGAAAAAGAAGAAGAAAGGGATTAAATTTATGGGGAAAGAGAAAAGATTGAGTGAAAGGGAATAAATTTGGGTGAAAATGAGTGAAATGGAGAAGAAATGCGGGAAGATTGAAGGTATTAGTTATGGAGGGTTTAGAGAGAGAAAATGGAGGTTGAGAGAGAGTGTCGTAGGTTGAAGATGAAATGTGAGGAAAATGAGTGGGCATCGCAGTCAAAAACCTAAACTGTGGGTCGTAACAGTACGCTGTGGACCATGGAGTTCACCATGGTCTGACCGTGGTGTCTACTGTCCTGGTTTTTTTTTTTTCAATTTTTTGGGTTGGCACTCCACGGCTGTGGTTATGGGGATCTGGTCTATGGCGCCAAACATTTTATTCATAGTTTTTTTTCTCCTTTTTTTTATTACAAACAACAAAATAGTAAAAAGAAAAGCTAAGAAAAGAAAAAGAAAAAAAAGCTTGGGTTGCCTCCCAAGAAGTGCTCTTTTAAGGTCTAGAGTTTGACCCTTCTTCTATGCTTGGTTTGGATCAGTAAGTGTGTGGACATCGCCTTTATCCCATACCACAAAGTCAAACTTCTTCAGACAAAGGTACCATTGCAAATGCTCGGGTTGAAGGTCTTTCGTTTTCATAACCTTACACCATAGTGCATTATCCGCGTACAAAAGAAAGTGCACTCATGCCCTATCAGGTGGGTCACTATCAACTCGTTCAACCCCCAAATCAAAGTCTCCATCAAATCCTTCCATAGGGGGCATAGAGAGAACAACTTATGCGAACCTGCAATAGTTGCTCATAGAAGATTCATTAGGAGTTGGGACCTCAACCTCGAGCGTGTTAGGTGGCATAGGAGCAGTAAACTCCACCTTAATATACCTTTGGTCAGGTTCCTCATAAGAAATCCAATGAGAATTAGGAGGATCGTCACAATTAAAGACATCCTCTATATCAATTTCAGGGGAAAGGGGTAATGCATCCAATAAAGAAGAACTAGGGGAAATCATGTCTTCCTTCGTATGACAAAAAACAGCATAGTTCCCTTCTACCTCAAATGTAATCCATCCCTTACATCAATGTGGCAGCCAGCCGTAGCCAAAATGGGTCGACCTAGGATAATTTGAGCACCATTGGTCTCAGGCATATCAACTATAACAAAGTCCTCCAATACCCGAATATCTTCTATATTGACTGGCACATTATCCAATCTGCCTATGGATTGCATCTCAGAACCGTTAGCTAACTGTAGTGAAAAGGATGCGGCTAGTAATTGTCATAGGTGAAGCTTATCATACAAAGAATATGATATTATACTAACGCTTGCTCCTAGATCATATAGAGCTCTCTCAACTTCCACTTTCCCACAATGCAGGGGATAGAAAAATTACCTGGGTCAGGGAGCTTAGGGGGAAAATTACGGGAAACTCTACAGTGTCATTATCTTCAAATGTGGTAGTCTTGCCACCATTGTTCTTTTGTTTACTTCCAGCCATGATTATTTCCCTACCCTCTTCCATTGGTACATTCTCAGGGTCAGTTAAGTTATCTATTTCTTCCTTCAAAGTGACGCAGTTGCAATGCTTGAGAGGGTTAGGTTCAGACTTGCTAGGAAGTCTGTCTAGAGGCGTAGATAAAAAAACTAGCTTTTTGGGCAATTTGGGCTTCCAACATCCTATTATGAATTGTAAGTACATCAACCTTTGAGGCTAATTGCTTAATATACTCATCCTGTTTTTGTTGTGCCATAAGCATACTTTCCATCATTGCTTCTAAATTGGACTTTTGAGGTATTTGAGAAGGGAACGGGGGTCTTTGAAAACCAAGCGGTGGTCTAACATTCATTGGGGGCACATTTGATGGGTTTAGATTAGACCTATAAGAGAATTTAAGATGATTCTTCCAGCCCAGATTATATGTACTAGAATACTGGTCATTAACCGGTCTCGTGTTGAGGTTTTGAACATAATTAACTTCACTAGGGTCTTGGGGAAAAGGACTCCTAACTTGACAATTCAAAGTTACATGCCCAATAGAACCACAAATTTCACAAGGGGCAGGGGCACTAGAATTCACAACATTAACATTCATTCGGTCTAGTGTTTGAGTCATAATATCTACTTTAGAAGAAAGTAAAGTAAGCGCATCGACTTCAAACTTACCTCCAACCGGTTTGGGTTGGCCTCGTTTGGTGGACCATTGAAAATTATTAAGTGACATCTCCTTGATTAGATTATAGGCTTCATCATCAGTTTTGTTCATTAAGGTTCCTCTTGCCGCCACATCGATAGTGAACCTTACAGATTTGGTCACACTATTATAAAAGACTTGGATAATCATCCAACGCTGAAGACTATGATGGAGGCATAAGCGCAACAAATCTTTAAACCACTCTCAGGCTTCGTGGAGCGCCTCTTCATCTTTTTGCATGAAGTTTGTGATTTGATTTCTCAAGCTTGTTGTTTTGCTCAGAGGGAAAAACTTGGCGAGGAATGCTCTTGTCAACTCATCCCAAGTGGTAATGCATCCAGATGGCAAGGAGTATAACCAAGCCCTTGCTTGATCCCTCAATGAGAAAGGAAATAGGCACAAGTGAATCGCGTCAGTGGAGACTTCGTTAAGCTTTAGCGTATCATACACCTCTAAAAAGACTAAGAGGTGCAGATTCGGGTCTTCCAAAGGCGTTCCTCCAAACTGGGATTGTTGCACCATCGAAATGAGTTCTGATTTGAGCTCGAAATTATTGGCATCAATAGTAGGGCGAGTGATGCTTGAGGCAATCCCTTGAACTCCAGGGGTAATGAATTCTCGAAGCATTCTCCTTTAGTCACCTCCTCCACCCACCATGTTTGTTGGATTCCTTCTAGCGTCGCGTATTTGTTCTTCAATCCTGTGCTTCTTCTGCCTTAAGCAGAAAGTCCTCTCAATCTCGAGATCGAGTTCATACAAGATTGGACTTGCATAAACAAGAAAAATTCCTGCAAGCACTATCACCAACACTACCAGCGCAATTAAACAAGAAAAAAAACAATAATAAAAGACAATAAAAATACTTGGTCACTTTTGCAAGATTAACTCAATAGTTAACAGTTTAGTCCCCGGCAATAGCGCCAAAAAACTTGACCACCACCGCAAGTGTACAGGTAGTCGTAATATAGATCAAAGATATCGTTCCTTAGAGACTAACGTAATCTATCAAGTCTTGTTTATCAGAATATGCAAAGTAAAATTCTAATTAAAATGGTTCGATTTAACAACTTTTAATTCAGTAATTCTAAAATCAATTAAGGAAACATATGTCTAGGAATTTATGTAGATATGAAAGTGATTGGATCATAACGACAAATATGTGCTTTTTCTCTAATCAGTTAATCTCGAGGAATTGCTATCTATCCAAAAATTTGACCTATTCTATCGAAATGAACCAAATTTGCCTAAACTAAACAAAAGTCGTTCTTTTGAACTAATTTGTCTTAATCCAAGTTAAACATATTCGATTACTTTCTAGTCCTCCTAACATGCAAATATCTCTTTCAAGACGACATTATATAAGGTTTTATCAAGCAGTCCAACAATCAAATGTCACCTTTCAGTTTTTTGCCGGATTGTTTCAAATGTGCAAGCAAACGTTGGCAAAAAATCTACTCACAATATGAAAGTCACTCGATAGAATGAAATCGAACCAATCTTGAAAATAAGCACAATTTTTTTAGATTAAAACATGATCCAACAACACTTTCATAAGCTACTAAATCCATAGACAAAAATTAAACTACTCACATATGATTAAGAATTAAACAACTAACCAATGTTTTGCGAAATCTGAACGAAAGGGGCTTGACTAAGAATAGCCTTGAACCAAGGGCTTCAAAACTGCCTCAAGATCAAACACTCACACTCAAGATTGCTCACCAAAACAAATTCCAAACTAAAAATCTAAACTAAAGAGAACAAAAATTTGGGAAGAAACTATGCTACTTTGTATTCCTATGTACCTTTTTCTTGCTCTGTTGTTGCCTGAACGAAACCTTTTATAGGAAAATTGGGATGTTTTCAGCCGCACAGCCGAAGAAAAACGAAGAGGCAGCGGTTTCTCGATTCGCCACGGTTCGTGGCAGACACCACAGTTAGACCGTGGTCTGTGCTGGAACTGATTTTCTGCTTTGTTCTTGCTCCATGGGCATAGCAGCACATGAGTGTCCATGGGGGAGGTCAAAATACATCTATTAAGGGTCAAATGTTGGGTGAAAAGGCTTAAAATCCTGCAAATCACTTCAAACAACCATACCCAATCATAAATCAAGAATATGAGTATACATAATAACATTAAGCATATAATTCTCCTAAAAATAAAGCAAAATGGTCCTAAAATGATGTATACATTAAGCATTTATCAGCAGTAACATATCTTTTCTGTTGTACAGTGTGCCTTTTCTTTCCTATAGTGTACCATTTATTGTCTACAATATATCTTTTCTTACTTGTAGTGTAGCTTTTCTTATCTGTAGTGTACCTTTTGTTTCTTACAATGTATCTTTTTTTAGTCAGTTGGGCTGAGAGAATGATGAAAGTACTTGTTAGGTGGGAAAAATGAAATAGGAGCTTAGCCCAATTATATAATGTCTCTTTTATAGGTATGTACCTAAGTATGGTACATAGATATGTACCTTAGAATTATTGATTTTATATTTTATATTGATGCAAAAATATTTCGACATCAAGTAAATAATTCAATGTGGAGTTTAACATCTTTTAGGGTAAAGATTTTCTCAAACCCACAGTATAATAAAGGGCATCATCCTAGTTGCATATGATATACACCTATGTATCTCCATAGAAAATTTTTATGTAGTGCGCCTATACTTTCTCTGTCAATAACACAAATTTAATTTCAAAACTAATAATTATACCATGATCTCATATAATGACTTACCACGAAGGCCTTAAGGCTTTAGTTTAATCCCCTTGCATTACCACAAAGTGTAAGTGGAATATATCACAATTATTGATTACATAGCCTTGCTATACAAAGTATAAACCAAGGCCCAAAAACTTTCCATGTCGATTCCACTGGATTAGATTGTTTGATACCATCTTTCCTTTTTTTTTTTTGGATAGATGACATCTTTTCTTTCAATTCTTAAAGAGAATACCAACTCAATTTCTCAAAATCTAAGTAGCTACTATTTTGTACCACCGATGTACATCTCTCACTTGCAGTAATAAATTAAATTTACATTAAATCAAGCACCTATACAGAGTGATATATGTTATGAGTTAATAGAACTATGATATCGTAGCAAACCTAGATTCATTAACATGTTCATCAAATGTGACCCAACCAACTTTAAGAATATTCCTTGAAAAATACACTATTTAAGTGATCGAGATTAATAGCAAGTGTTACATCTAAACATTCTAACTTCTTAGTGAGAAATATGGATAAAAATACAACATACATGATACCATTGGAAAAGATACACGACATATCACAAATACTTCATGTCATAGCCCAAAAAATTGGCCATGTGAAAATGAGAAAGGGGTTGAACTATTAAAACAGTGATAGAACTCATGCAAATTAATCGAAAACAAAATAGAAAAAAAAAAGTACTTCAAAAAAATAAATTCTACATTAATCTATATTTATATTACATCTATAATTTATAATATCTATTAAAATAACACAGTGCTAGAGAGAAAACAAAGTTTGATTAAGGTTGCAAGCACAATTGGGATAAAACAAAATGGAAGGACAATAAAGAAACTATCTTGAATGGATCATGGTGACTTAGCATTTGAATGTCCTACATCAACATTTTCTAGCTTAGCAAATTTTGCAAATCTAGAACATCTAAAAAAAAAAAAATACAATTTTAAAGTGAAGAAAAGTTTAACTAATATTGTAGATAGAAACAGGAAAAAAAACAAAAAGGACGAACGAGTGCAGAACTACCTTGAACATATCATAGAGATTATTAGTATTTGAATGTCTGTATCAATATTTATCAATTATCATATAGAAACTTGTACAAATTATAATGGGAAAGGGAAAAAAAACATGCATATTGTTGAATCAAAAATTTTGACAAATCATAAATTCTTAATATAGCATTTAAATAGCCATTATGTCTTAGTATAAAAGACAAATAAAAGTGGATCCAATTACATAGTAAAAGACATTAAAAAAATAATAAAGTGTATTATTTTTATATGGCTACAAACGAAATTTTTTATAAAAAAACCAAAAGTAAAAGTCCCTCTCCATCTTTTTCGATTGACTTTTCAAAGGCCACCAAAAACAAACACTCCACTGTAAAAAGAGAACTTTTTGATAATAAAAAAAACTAAAGCAACACTTCTTAGTAATTTTTTCAATAAAATAAGAAAAGAAAAGAAAAGTTTTGCTGCGGAAGTTATCTAGTGGTGGTTGGCAAACCCATGTTCTCCCACTCTGCAATTAATGCTGCAATATGGGTGAAAAACCATTTCTCTCTCACTTTTATTATAAGCGCAGAGCAGACTCCCAAAAGAAGGGGCTAGTTAAAAAAAAAGGAAGAGGAGTGAGCACAGAGAAGAAAGAAAAACAAAGGGCAAGAACGGTGAAGAAGATACATAGCAAAATAACGGTAGTGAAATTGAAGGAATTGTAACAGAGCAAGAGGATTTTAGAAGAACAGGAGCACCAAGCAACAAGTTCATATTCTCTACAAGTTCAAATCAAGGGTTGAAAGGTAATTAAATGATGGAGTCCAATTGATCTTTAGCTCCCTTCTGTATGTTCTGTGTTCATCTACCCATGGCCAATTCCAAGATAAACCGAGCCAATTTGCAACTTGCAAATTCAAACACGGGTCATTCAGACGATGAGTAGAAAACCAAATTGAAGTCGTGCTCATCCCTCCACCGAAACTGATCCTGTTGGATCACCAAAATTTGATTTTTCAGGATCCTGTGTCTTTCAAGACTCTAAATAAATCTAATCCTTCGGGATTCCGAGTTCTTAGGGGTTGGAAGATTGGATACTCAAGAATTTTGGGAATAACTAGACCCATCAATTTAAGGATCCTACCGGACTCATAAAACCATGAATTCCGTCGAATTTCGGATCATGTCGGACCCATGAACTAGTATTTCAGGTCTCACTGCACCTTTAAAAGAAGAAGAGAGAAGGCAGACAAGCTGTGTTCCACCATGAATATTCTTTGAGCATGGTGACAAAATGCTATGTAAAGCAACTAAAAAAAACTTTAATTGGAGATGGAAACCAAGAATAAAGCTTCGATGAGCAAGATATGAAAGTGTCGATCAACAAATTAGCCTGTGGACACAAATATCTATTTTTGGAAGCTATTTTGTTGTTTTAATACTCTGATTTAAAGTCTTATCGAGAAAAACACAATAATGGTGTTATTCCCTGACAATGGAAGTAGAATAGGAATAGTAAAGTATTGGGTTAAGGAGGTCAAATGACTTGAGAATTTCGGGTGTAAGTTTGTGGACTAGTTGCTGTCAACAATCACCAATTGGTTGGGAAGTAAAACAAAAATAAGCAAATACGTAGGTATTTGATGATCATGCTATGAAAATATATAGCCCTTATGATCTTCACAAAGTGAAGTCAAGTAAAATCAGCTTGGTCTGGTACTAATTTGGCAATGTAGGTGGCAAAACATGGAGATGGGGTTGAAAACTTGTCTTAAAAAAAAAAAGGCTAAGGTGTTAAAAAAAAAAAACACAAAAAATAGGGGAAGAAGAAGGACAACGATCATGGCTTTGCTTCTTCATTGAAGACAGTAAAAAAGGAGTAATGGGTCTTTGTTAAATGGAGGCCAACTGCATACTCATAAAAAGAAAGGATTGGTTTGCGACAACAAAAATAAAAAAATAAAAGGGCATTGGCACAAGATCAAGTGTTTGCTCTAAAAATATTAAGTTACTTGTTTTGTAAGTACCAGCTAGGCTATGATATAACAAATTGATGTGGAGGATACGCATAAATCATAGA
Source organism: Selenicereus undatus (assembly GCA_017589665.1). Classification (NCBI taxonomy): domain Eukaryota; kingdom Viridiplantae; phylum Streptophyta; class Magnoliopsida; order Caryophyllales; family Cactaceae; genus Selenicereus; species Selenicereus undatus. The sequence continues at coordinate 33,045,268 of JACYFF010031958.1, read as the reverse complement.
TGGATGGATATAATATAGATACGTCTACTTGAACAAAATTCATAAAGGGGAAAAATAAATTTATGCCTAAGCATCAATTAGAACTACGGTGACTTGATTCCACTAAGGATACGTAGGAAGCTCGATGTAAAATTTTTCGAGTTCAATCTGAACCAAAATCTTCAAATGCGCTCAACCCGATACCCCCATATTTCACAAAGGACCAAAATTACATTCCTGTAACTCTTTGTTACACGTTACGTAACTAAAGCAAATAAAAACCAAGTTTCGCAGAACGTCGAATCCTTTTTTTCAAATTATAAGTATGGTAGAATGGACCAAACCCGAGCCAAATATACAACTAAGCCTACTAAATTTCTCCGCTTTCCATGACGTAGCTCAAATAGATTTTGGGTTACGAGATATGTCGATTTATCGTCGAGAGTAGGCAGGAAGTCTACGAATAAATTGTGGGTACAATCAAAACTAAAAAAAAATTATACATATAAATGGATTGACCCCCTAAAAGGACTAAGTCAGAAAAATAAAAAAAATATATATAATGTTGTGAAAGGGCTAAGAAAAAAAAATTTAATTGAGCCGTTCAAATGACAAAAAATCTCGACTATTAATCCAATTCAAATTCAAAAATAAAATAAAATCAAGTTATGGTTATTAACTTAGCCAAAATAAAAGAAATTAAGTCAAAATAAAATTGTAAAGAACTACAGTTGGTTTGATCCTCTTTCAAAGAGGTACGTAGGTAGCTTACGATAAAAAGTGGATGCAACCCAAATTCCAAATAAAATAAAATTACCCATTCCTTAACCTGCACATGAAGAATGTGTACATATAGCACCCTTCCTAGAAGGTGCCTATACAAAAATACGATAATTGTCGATCCAAATTATATAAAGTCCTATTAGTGCAAAACAAAACAAAGAAAAAAGAATAATAAAATAGAACGAGTCGGAATCAAAGGATGGTCTCCCGAGAGGGGGACGTAATTAAGGAAATTTATCCTCTTAAATAGGGTCGTATTCAAAATAAACCAATGTACATTATTGTACGGCAGAAAGTTGTGTTGTGCATATTTTTCAATATGATTTTTTTAATTCTTCTTTTTTACCTTTATTTTTCTAAGTAATCTAAGTCTATGTATTTATTTGGTGTCCGTTTTTTAAAAGCGCGTTCGGGGCGCGCATAGGTGCACAAAAGCCCAAAGGCCAGTTCATTGCAACTTAAATGGAGGTGCAACCCATTCTTTTACGTGCACGCTTTGTTTAATTTTTTGGGCTTCAGACCTATAAGCGAAGCACATAAAACCTGCGCATTATGGATCCTAATCAAATTGTTTGAGAAAAAAAGGAAAAAAAAAAGGCTTTGATGCCCTCGACCCCTCTTTTTTCTTTGCGAAGGCCTTCAATTGACTTGTTGTTGTTGTTGTTGAACCCCAACTTGATGCGGCAAACTCGAAACCCTAGCCCTAGTCATAGTAAGTGTTTCATTCTCCTGTCTTCCATCATATTTCCTTCTTCATCCTCCTTTTCCTTCTCTGTGAGTCAACAACCATGGAAGGTTTCTCTTCTCTTTTTTTTTGTTGGCGTCGAAAGCTCAAAAATGGCCTGTTATAGTGTTACTACTGTCGACCCTTTACTATTCTTCTCTTCTCTCGCTCTCGCTTTCTCTCTCTCTCTCTCTGCCTACCAGGTGGTAGCCATGTGTTGAATTATTTTGAGGTTTAAATTATTTAATTGTATTTTGTTGTGTTTAATTGATTCTTTTTTTATTGTTAAAAATTGTAGTGAACTCACTTGTGGAGCATGAAGTGTTAGATGATGATGACACTTAGTTCACCATTAGAGCAAATTATGAGCTACTTCATTTTGTGTATTATATGTTTTATGCTTTCCTATGGCTATGCTAATTTGTGTCTTTTATGGTTCCTACTATCTTATGGTATATGGTTGGAGACATTATGATGCTACATTATTGTGTCTTATCAATATTTGCAATTTTTTTTTGAAAGGATGACCATTTGCAATGTTGTTTGTGGTTATCATGATGTTTAATCCCTTCTTTGATGCCATTTCTAGCTTATTTTCAAAGAAATATGGTTTGGGAATGGATTTGAAGCATTTTTTTAATAGAACTATGCCTCGAAGCCCGTGCCACGGGCCCCATGACCCTTTGTGTTTTTTTTTTGTACCTTGGCCTTTTTAATCTAAGTTTGCTATACAAACTAATTAAATGTATTTACTAATAGTTTCAAAGTGTATGTTCATAAAATGATAAGTACAAGCGCATAAAATAAAAAATGCTGCTTAAAAATGTGAAACTACATGCTTACAAAATAGAAATTGTATCCTTATAAATGTAAACTTACGTGCTCGTAAATTCAAAATTGAATGCTCATAATTATATATTATTTAAAATGTGCACGAAAGTCATTTTTCAATTCATAAAATTAACTAGTGGTATATATTCACTTTACTAGTTTACTATAAGTAAACAATCTACCTTATCTCCTAAAGATCAACTCTATATGCTCACGTACTCAAATTAAATACATGTTTGTGCTCATAAAATGAAAAGTATATGCTCATAACGTTATAAATCTATGCTCATAAAAATGGCAAGCATGGGCTCATAAAATGATATGCTCATGAAAATGAAAATGATATGATACAAAAATGAATATGAATATGAAAATGACACACACACTATGATAACTTGTAACTATATGCTCATGAGATAAAATCATAATAGTCAAAATAATGATCATAAAAAAATTATGTAAATGCTCATAAAATTGCTTTAAGATAGTGGATATATAATTTCAATTTTGAGAACTAATATGAGGCTGTTGTTGCATAGTAATTAGTTTGCAATTTGAGGGGTCATAAACATCAAAAGTGTTGATAAAAACAAAAAAAAAATATGAAAGAGATCCTTCCATACAAGATGAAAGGAGTCAGAGGAAAGTAATATATGTAGTTTGAATTGATGAGAAAAAATGTAGTATAAACAATAAAAGAATATATAAGTTAAAAAACACAAAAGTACTCAAAAAACTAAGACAAGGGTTAATTTTTCATAAAAAGATATTTGAACGCCAACTCCTACTCAGCTGAGAAGAGAGCCCTATAGGAGGCAAAAAATTGCTGACAAATCATACAATGCTATGTATAAAATAAAATAATTTTCATTTTTCTAATTATAGACTGCCATGTGTCAAATTGTCTTTGATAGGCCCATTACGTCAAATTTAAATGAAATAGAATTCTGGTCAATCAAAAATTACCACATGTAATTGATAATGCAATGAATAATACTTATTTTCTTTTAGGAGATAAAATATAGGCTCAGGCTGAAACCCCAATTAAAACCCTAGTCTTAGAGCATATAAGGGCTCCTCCCCACCAATCTTCGGGGCTCAACATTAAGCATTTACAAGCTTCAAAAACTCGAACTATGAAATACCTGTAGGTACCAATCAACAAGGATCAAGGTCAGCTAATTCAATATCTCCCGCAATTCCTAATTGAAGATTGCCCCGGTGTCCTTCATCATCCAATTCATCGATGGAGATTAAGTAATCTCACCTCACATTGATTAATCTGGCGAACTAAATTTAACAATTAGCATCTACAAAAATGAAAGGCTTACACTACAAGCAACATGTAGCTAATTAGCGACAAAGAGTAGAACTTGCGATACTTTAGAAACAAGAATTAAACCTTTTGCAGTTGAAGATGAAGAACGACTTCATTTGGTTATGCATCAATTGAGATAAAGCGGTTGAATCGCACAAGTTACAAGGAGATTGAATCGGAGTACTACTTAATTTGTATTCAATATGGAGATTGTACCCATATTTTGTGAAATCAATACAAATTAAGTTCATACATTTTGCTTGTCTTATTTGATTTTAGAGTTGAAGTTTGTGTTTATAAACTCACATGCACACCTGCCGCCATTTTGTATACAATGCTACTAATGCACATTTTCATTGATCAAACAAAAGGCTTTTCTTATCGCATACGACACACAAATCTAGACTCGCCAATCAAGATGCACCTTAGAGTATAATCCAGTTTTTAGGGGTAAGGCGATCAGTGGTGAAATGTCAAATGTTGATGACATATGGGATTACAAATCTCCTTTTTTCCAAAGAACGATAGTAAATATATAAATAACAAAGCAATGGTAAATTCTGTTGTAATTGTTTATGGTAAATTTTACGAGCTTGTTTATTAAAGCATATTGTATCTGTGCCAATTTACTCCACCCTATTCGAATCCACTCTTAACTATTCAAACCCGCCCGAAATCAATCCAAATCACTAGAAAAAAACTATAAACTTTATTGCATGAATGACAATCTTTTAAAATATATGTTTTAAAAGAATTATTATAACAAATTAAGAAGGTGACAACAATGTGGACACAATTAAGAAAAGGACAATAATGCGCATTACACAATTTTAGCCAAACGCATAAAGAAGGGATACGAATTTTGCCAAGACCAAGTAAATATTATAACAATCCCCAACATTGGGTTGTACGATGAGCAAAATGAACAAACAGTGAATGAAATGTAGGGATATAATGATTTATATGATTTTAGCATCGATAAACGACAACTAAATTTCTAAATGTAACCTTTTGTTGTAATGAAATGCATTTATTTGGTTGCAATTGGTCATTACATTTTCCTAATATATGAAAAAGATTACCAATTGATGCAATAATGCTTACAATGATGTTTAGCACATCAATGCATAAATTTTTGGATGCAAACTTGTATTAAAAAAAGTTTTGCACAAAATATAGCCATTGGTAATTACAAAAATAAAATGCGACCTGCTCTAGCCGACTCTAACCTGCTAACTGTTGTATCAACTTACTCTACTCTGCTCCAATCTACACCAATCTACTCCAACATGCTCCAATATGCTAATTGCTAACACAAGTTGCGCCAACATGCTCTAATCTATACCAATATGCTCCAACATGCTCCAATCTATTAATTTAAATACAACCCCAACCTACTCAAATCTGACCCAACCTCCTCCAATCTACTATTTGCTCATCAATATGCGCATAACAAATAGGCCTCAAGCCTTATTGTCATATTATGTTCTTTTTTCAATTGAAGGCCTTCAAGAATCAACCAAAACACTTTGCATTCAGGTAATACACACACATGCACATATGCACACGCGTGCACACACACACATCTCTGTGTGCATAGAAAACTCTATCTCTAAAGCTTCGTGCTTCAACCAAGGTGAGAGGGGGAAAGCGTTACAGACCGAGATCAATTATGCCTCTTAACACTATGTTGTTGTCATCATCAATTCACAAAAGTCATTATACCCTGCAAGTAGTTGTAGATTGATCCAGTTTGAGGAGAAGGGTGTCTAGATCTAAAGAAACAGTAGCATAGGATATGCCTGAGCATGATCACGAAGAACCAAATGAGCAAATAACAGAAATGATCCTTAAGATTGATAACTCCATCAAAGCAAGTTTCTACGCTTCGTTAATTGAGTCGGATGAAGGAAGTGCTTTGAACTTCATACAAGCCCCTAAAATTGATGGATTTCTGTGTGCTAAATTGGAGAAGGGTGATATAAAGCAGGAGATAAAATATTGGAGTTCTGCAATATCGTGTTGAGTATTGGGAGCAAATCCACAATTTGAGATAATTGATGGATTTGTGGCCCGAATATGAAAAAATTATGGCAGTGATAAGGTTGCTGTAATGAGGAAAGAGGTGTTTATCGGGATATTCAAATTTATTGAGAATAAGGAGGCAGTTCTAGCTAGGGGGATATATTTTTTTGACAATAAGCATATTGTGTTAAAAACTTGGGATGAGAAGCTAGATATTAATGTCAATGTTATCAATTCGTTGCTTGTATGGGTTCAGTTCCAAGGGTTGGACATCAAATATTGGGGTTTAGATAGCCTTAATAAGCTAGGAGGTATCATTGGAATCTCTTTGAAGATAGATAAATATATGCTCGTTTGCTAATAAAAGTCTAGATTGATGGGAAGTTACCTAAATTTGTGGGTTATGTGAATGAGTATGACGTGGTTGTGAAGCAAAAGTAAAATATGAATGGAAACTGGTGAGATGCAAGCACTATGACTTCTTTGGGCATGAGGAAAAGGGTTACAAAAAGAAGAATGTTATCAGCTAGGAAGGAGACCAATGATGAGCAACTCAATAGAAGAGAATCTGCAAAAGAAGGATGAAATAAGGAACAGAGTTGATGATGAAGGATTTATAAGCCCAAGAAGGTCTGCCAAATTAGTTAGGCCAGTACAAAATATGGCAGCTTTAGCATCAAATAGGTTTCAAGCATTACTAGAAGAGGAGATTATGCAATTACTACGGCAAAAGGAAGTGGTCAGTGAACCCCTTAACCATGGACAATATCATAGCATGGCACATTAGGGGCTTGAATAGCCCTAATAAGTAGGAATATGTAAAACTCTAATATGTAAAAAAATAAGGTTGGTCTTGTGGCCTTGTTTGAAATTAGGATTAAGGAAAAGAATGTTGATGGGATGTCCTAATCTCTATTCGGAAATGGGCAAGTTTAATCTAATTTCCATATACACCATGTTGGGAGAATTCTAATTGCTTGGAAGCCAAAAGCTTATCAAGTAGAGGTGGTAAGCGTAAGTGAGGAACTAATGCACTGCAAGGTTGCTAAAGTCTCAACTCAAAAAGTGTTTCATATGAATTTTGTATATCGCTTTAACAAGGTTGACCTCAGGCATCTATTATTGAGCGCAATTAAGCAAATTGCAATAGCTCAAATAGGGGCTTGGTGTGTCATTGAGGACTTTAATGCTATGTTGTATCCACATGAAAGGATAGAAGGGACTCACATTTGAGTAGCTAAAACTAAGGACGTCCAACAATGCATTGGTCATTGTTCTATCTCTGAAAAGAGGAGTTTTGGAGGGGATTACACTTGGACAACAAGCATATATGGTCAAGAATTGACAGAGCTTTGATTAATATTGAATGGTTTAATTTGTTTGACTTTGTGCAAGCTAGGTATATGACAGCTGGATCATCTGATCATGTCCTAATTTTTTTGGGTTTCCAACAGTGTCCAAGGCCTAAAAAGGCTTTTAAAAATTTTGATATGTGGAGCTCTGATCCTGAGTTTATAGGAATAGTTAAGGAAGTTGTACAACTAAGTAAAAAGGGGAATAAGCTTGCAGCTATGATGGGGGTTCTTAAGGAACTAATACTATCCTTAAAAAGGTTGAATAAAGATAGATATGCTGATATCCATGCTCAGCAAATTATCCACATAGTTAAACTTGATGAAATTCAATAGAAACTAAGTGAAAACCCAAAAGCTATGACCCTATTGCAGGAAGAGAAGCAAGTCACACCTAGATACTATTCTGTCCTTCAGTCCTCATTATCTCCAATGAAGTAGCAAAGCAAAATGGATTGGAGCCATTTTGGGGACCAATGCACATTATTATTGTTTTTGCTAAAGTGAAGCAAAGGAAGATAATGAACTATGTTTACTCTATTCACGACAAGGAAGGGAGGAGGGTGGATGGTTTTTCTGAGGTAGCTGGGGTCATTGCAAACTTCTATCATAATCTGTTGGGAAAACAAGCTAGACAAAGAGATCAAATTGATAACAAGTTATAGATATGGAACCAGTTCTGACTATTAAACAACAGATTATATTATGTAAACCTTTCACAGAACATGATATACAACATGCTATTTTCTCAATTCCTAACTCAAAGTCACCTAGGCCAGATGGTTATAACAGTGGTTTTTATAAGTCTACATGAAATGAGATTGGACAGACGGTGTGTGAGGCTATTAAGGAATTCTTTGCTACATGTAAGATCCATAAAGCTTGCAATGCTACTAATTTGGTTATACTACCTAAAGTTAACTCCCCATCTATAGTGTTAACTTAGGCCAATCTCATGCTGTAATGTGATCTACAAATGTGCCTCCAAACTCATAAGCATAAGGTTAAAAGAGGTACTCCCATTTGATCTAAGCCCAGGGGCATTTGTACAAGGTAGAGAATTCTTGTTTAATGTTGTGCTATTTCAAGAGGTGGCTAGAGGATCCTTTAGGAAAAACATCTCTTCAAGATACATGTTTGAAATAGACCTTAAGAAAGCCCATGATTCTATACTTTGCGACTTTGCCTTTGATCTACTAGATGGCCTAAAGTCTCCTCCATTATTAACAAAATGGGTTGAGGAATGCATAAGTACATCCTCTTTTACAATATGTATTAATGGGGATAGTTTTGGGTATTTTAAAGGTGGTAGAGGCGTCAGGCAGGAAGATCCTATTTTCCCATTGCTATTTCTATTGATCATGGAGTACTTATCAAGATGCTTTTTAAGAGGGGATTCCAACATAAGGAATTTAGGTTTCACCCAAAGTATTAAAAACTACAATTTGCCTATTTAATCTTTGCAGATGACCTATCTTATTTAGTGTTGCTCATGATACTTTTGTACATATATATTCTACTTGAAGCATTTCAGAAGTTCTCTTCTACTTCTAGCCTTGTGACCAAAACTATAAGTCTCAGGTTGTAATTGGAGGACTTAATGATAGGGTTTGGCAGTAGATACTTGAAAGCAATGGCTATGCTGAAGGGTTTCTTCCATTTGGATATTTAGGCATTCTAGTCACTGCAAGAAGATTGTCAAAAATGGATTGCAATGTCCTAATGGAGAAGATTATAGGGAAGATCATAATATAGCTTCAAGACATTTATCATGTGCTGCTAGAGTTGTATTAATTAACTCTGTTTTGATGGGTAGATTCACATTTTGTAATTATGTATTTGTGTTACCCCTAAGAGGCAATATCTAAGTGACTAAGCTATGTAGAAAGTTTCATTGAGAAGAAACAGAAGAGTTCACAAAAGTTCCAGTTGTAGCCTGGTAAACCAGTTGTCTTTCCAAAAGAAATGGAGGGTTAGGCCTTAAAAATTTACAAAAATGGAATGTTGCATGCATAGCAAAGTTGGAGTGGGCAGTGGCTACTTAAAAGGATAACCTTTGGGTGAATTGGATACATGAGAGATACCATGGCAAGAAGGATGGGTGGGAGTATATGCCACATAGTGATATATGTTGGCATTTCAAGAAGATGTGTAATGTCAAAGGTTTTTAAATGGGGATGTGAGCCTAACAAGCACTGGAAATGGAATGCAAGAATTAATGGCAAGTATAGTGTTAAATCTAGTTACCTTTGGAACTTGCATACTGAGGAGCACATTGTTTGTTCTCACTTACATGGTCTAGGCTCAACATCCCTAACCATGATGTTGTGACATAGATCCCGATGCGTGAAAAACTTCCTACTAAGTCCAGGACAGTAAAATATTGTCCTTAAGAGAACACCCGGTGTCTTATGTAATGAAGAGGAAGAAACATTAGATCACCTCTTCAGCTATTATCCATTAATAAAAAGTGTCTGGCAAGCCATTGGAAGTTTTCTGGAGTGTCAAATACAAAGGCGTAATATGCAACAACTCATAACCATACTACTGAATTGGAAAGAAAATATAGTAAAAAAAAGAAGATGACTTACAAGGGGTTTATTCAAACTATTTATAATACATGGGCTACAAGGAACCACGTGTTGTTCAAGCACAAAAGAATGGATATGGACATGGGAGTAAGGATGATCAAGGAACTAATAGTACATAGAGTTCGATCCCCTGTAAATTGTTCAAAGAAACATAGGAAATGCATAGACATAGTGCTTAAATGATGAATGTAGGCTCTGAGGCCCCATTCAAAATACTCATATAAGTTGTACTCCCGTATATTTTGGGAGGCTTTCAGGCACTAACAAAGACATAACCCTCTTACCATATATATCTCTCTCTCCCCCTCTCTCCAAAGAGACACACACACACACACACATATGTGTGTGTGTGTATGTGTGTGTGTATACATACAAACATGTATATATATACATATATATATGCACACACACACACACACATACAGACGCACACAGACACAAACACATATAGATATATCTGTGTGTGTGTACGCATGTGTGTGTGTACACACACACACACAAATATATATAAATATACACGTAAGTGCACACACAACGAGATATATGCGTGTATCTGCACATCTCTGTGTGTGTGGGTACACATGTGCGCGTGTGTATAAATGTATATGTATATATCTGTGTGTGCGTCTACATACATATACGTATATATATATACATGTGCGTGTGTGTATACATACATAGATGCATACAGACATATATACAAACACGAACACACACACACACACACATAGATAAAATACATATATATACGTACATATATGTGTGTGTGCATGCGGATATATATATAGTCAAGCACGCGCGAACGCACGCATGCGCGCGCGCACACACACACACACACATACATACATACATACGTGTGTGTGTGTGTAT
>JACYFF010031958.1:32986178-33034395 GCA_017589665.1 Selenicereus undatus | reverse complement strand
TATATATATATATATATATATATGTATGTATGTATGTATGTATGTATATATGTATATATGTGTGTGTGTGTGTGTGTATATATATATATATGTATATATGTATGTATATATGTATGTATATATATATATATATATATATATATATATGTATATTTGCATATATATTTGTATGTATGTGTGTATGTATTTGTGTGTGTGTGTGTGCGCGTGTTTATGTATGTATGTATTGTACCGCCCGCAACCATTGACCATGTTATTAGATCTAATCTTACTGTTAATGACTAATAGAGTAGAAGATTTATGATTGAAAGCATTACCGCCGCCCCAAAGAAGACCATACTTGATTTAGAACTCAAAAATTTTACACCCTTACATGTCTACAGAGCGTAACGTGTGATCTAATATAGAGATGATTGTTCTTTAACTACAATGGTTACGACATAAGAATTATAACACTTATTGCTGACAAGAAGACTAATGACCTAGGAAAGTTTAACTTCTAAGCTTAAGTAGGATCCAACGCCCTGTTGAAAACGCATGCAGATAATCCAAGGTTTGTTGTACATCATTATGAGCTCTTCCGGACCCCGTTAATTGATTTCCCTTCATGTATGTTGCTAGAGTAGAGAACTCCATGATTGCTTCACCTAAAAAGAACAAAAACACAAAATATTCGAAGAATGGGTTGAAGCGTAATACGTTTACCCATATATTGTAAAAAACAATATTCATTTTTCAGCGAGCGTACGCATTTTAATTCATTTTAGCTCAAAACGTGGGGGAGAAAGAATTATATTAGAAAACTATTGCTGGTTATTATTTGAAAGTGGAACCCAAATTGATGAAATCATATGTACAATGTGATCATTGAATAGATGCACACTTTCCAGGCCAATCGAAAAGTCTGAGATGAAGCCATGTAGGTGCATTGATGGGCCTAAGTCCTGACAATTGATAACAAATGGGTCCAATTGATTATGTGGTAAAACAATACTTGAAAATGATTTATTAAATACTTGTATATTATGAGATTTATTATTAGTAATGACATGTAAATTTTTCAAGGGTACAAGCTATAAATGTATATGAGTTTTAGGTTTGTCTCTCACCCCTTCGAATATGCATTTACTGGTTCCACAGATTATAGGATTTTTTTTGGGGGGGGGGGGTGGTATTAATAGTCTCTTTACCACTTTCGGTTAATTGAGGCGTTAAATGTTTAGGCTTTTACGTGTATACTGAAGTTAAAAGGAGCAAATTATCTGAATAGTGTAATATAATCATGTGAGATACCTTGTTTAGTTTGGGGAAGTTGGCAATTTTGTAGATATGGAAATAAGAGAAGGGTAAAGTATGATTCATGGCACATGAATAGGGTATAATAGCAAACTACAAGTTCTTGTGTGCATGTAGCAATGATAAGTTAAGAATGGTAAGATAGGTTGATAATTGAGGGTACTTGCGTGTTGGCATTATTAGAAAGAGTTAATGAAGTATTTACAAGCCTTTTCTAGATTGTAAGCAATAAAGTAAGAGGTGGAGAGTTGTTAGACAATAATATGAGGCTATACTGTATATACTACGGTCATGGACATGAAGGTGTTTAAGGACTTCTTCTAGGTAAACTTGTATACATAAAGGGGTATGTGTTGGCGTACTGAAGTAGTTCTAATGACGACTTGTATCTGATGAACCTTCTTATGAAAAAGGGGCCCTCTAAGTGTAAGATAAACCCAGAGAAGTTGCAATATAATTAATTTAGTGTAACTTATTTTGGGCAATTGTGCCTTATATAAACCACAATGTGAATAGTGGCTGATGGTTTTATAGGTGCAGTACATCACATGAAAAAAAATATCATCTAAGTTTAACCTTAAATTTAGTATAATGCGATATTCCTAAAGCAAGTAAGATATGCGACGTTTTTATCTAAATCCCGAAGGATGAGTCATCTTCTTTCAATTAATCTTACCTCATGCAATTCTAGTAATTTGAATCCTTGTATGGATTTATAATACTTAAGGAGGATTCTCCAGCCTGTTATCACTTAGATGTCCTGGGTTCCACCTTGGGTTGGAGCTAACCAAAGTTTATACACACACATAGGTAAGTTTTAACTCATAATTTCATATGAATCTTATTTATGTTTTGTTCTCAAAATTATGCTAAATTGCTCTAGTAAAGCCTATTGAATATTGTTCTTATGACAATGTTGTTTTCTGGGTTCCCATATATTGAGCTATGTCTACAAGAGTCAAACTTTTCTTTCCATTTTCATTAATTGGCATTGCGATTATCACTCTTCATTGTCTATCTTTTGCAACTTAAATTTCTTATCTTTTTCTTATAATCTTGCCTACTTGATGTTCAAGGATTGGTCAATTTTGTTATGCCTCTTTGAACACCACTTTTGTGAGTTACTTGCCATTGAACAAATGCATTTCAAGTTGGCTTATTAAACTAGCTATGTGGTCGACTTCTGTGAAAAATCGCATTGCACAAGACTACAGTCCTTTGCCACTTACACTTTTAAATCAAGATCACTTTCTTGAAAGTATTATTTGATATTCATAGTTTTCAAAGCTGAGCTCCTTCATCACTAGTTGCCCTTTTTTCTTAACAATCTTTGCACTCATTAGATTGTTTGATTGATGAATGGTCCTTGATTCAATATGTTTAAAATCAACCTAATCTTTGGCATTATCAGCTCTTTCCTTTTCATGATCTAAGAATGTTTTTATTTACAACCAAGAATATCAAGCCATTTTGAATTTCGTCACCAATGGTTGAACGTATTTATCTTTTGATGACAATAATTATTTGGAAGTATTTTGCCTGTCATTTGTTTCAATACTATTATCAAACAAATATTGCCTCTTATTTTGTTAAAAATATTTTTGTACAATGAGCCTTGATTTGCTCCATTGCATATACTTGTATTATGATGATTTTTTTTAAATGCAATTGCACTTTACTTCAATTCATATAGCACCAAATGAGCACTTAGTCGTCTTTGTCATGATTGTAAATTGCACTTCCCAAGCTGAACTTGCGAAGTTCTTGCCTTATCTATTTATGTAATCACTCTATTGAAAACTGTTGTTGGAATTATTTCATCATTCTAAGATCCTAAGATGGAGACCTTCAATTTATTAAATTGAAATACGTTAAAAGGGTTTGTGAGCTTTCTTTTTCATGAAGTCCACAAACTCATTTTCCTCAACTTTTTAGAATCACCAATCATGTGCTCTTGTAAAATTCGTTTGAGTTGATATGACAATGCTTTAAGTATAAGATTAACTTGCTCTTTACATCATTTTCGCACCCGGTGCTCTTCCAACCCTTTTATTTTTATAGTTGACAATTTCATTTTGTGCTTTTGGTTCCTCATGAACAAGTGAGGAAGTATTGTCAATTCTATTTCTTGTGATTTCAAAAGCCTACCTGTGGATTTCTTCATTTCCTAATTGATGAAATATATTGTTGTAAAATTCTTTGTTTTATTGATTTGTACTCCAATTACTTTTGATTTTCATGTTGAGTTTAAGTAAGCTCTATTTTGTATTCGCTGTGATTCATATCAACCTACATTCATTTGAACATCTTGACCTTTATATGAAGTTTCTAGAAACAGAAATGTTCAGATAATTGTGAGGCCCTATTATGGGTCGATACCTCATACAATATATTTTTTGTGAATAATAATGTTCGATATGCCCTTTAATCATTTGATCACCAATTGTTCGGCTTTTGAATCAACATTCATTGCCGCCTTGCATCTTATAGCTAATTTTATGACTAATTATTTCATAATACCACTTATCTTGGGATTACTCAAGCTTCCCATTATTTTCATTCTATCTAGGTTATGTTCATAATTTCTTTACTTAGTATTCCCATTTTACTATCCATTCTTGGACCTAATGATCCACCTCAGTAATATTCTCATCACTTGCAATATTGACATATTTTTCTCATAAGTGTTTTGCTTTGATTATCTGCGGTATTTCTTTTGATATCCTCTGAATTCTTCATCCAAATTACTTACTTAAAAGGCTTTAATTGGCATTTGCACTTATAATGGATCACTTTCATAATTTATAAGTACCATGTTATTCGATATACATAAAACTTATTCTTAAAATTAGTTTCTTCCCATATTGTCTAATCCTTTGTATCTCATATCTTTGGAGCCTAATGAATTGTAAAGGGTGCTTGTTTCTTTTCCAGCATGACTAAATATGTTTTTGAATCTTGATATCTACACATGAGTACATTCTTCTTCAAATCAAATGATTGTCGGAACCCAATACTTTTGTTGTCATAATCTCTTTTCCTATTTTAATGGAAAGGTGCTTATGTAGGTAACTTAGTTCAACACAAAAGTTGAGCCCACTATAACAATCACAACTGATAGAAGTTAAGGTGAAGAATTCCTCTAACAAAAAAAAACCTTGAAAAACTTATCCTTATTATGAGACCACTAATCTTAGTCAAACTTCAATATAATCACACCACATGTAAGGATGCATATGTTAAAACTAATATTATGAAGACCGAAGGGCCATGTGTTAAGCAAAACAAAGCCATCAAAAAGCATATAACAACAAACTTGTATACTCGTACTACATATGGAATCCAATTGTAACTTAGTTAGAGTATCATATAGTTAATATTAAAAGTTCGGCTAAATTAACATGAGTAACACATGAATTATCACATAGGAGACCATATAGGATCATCTTTTCAAATATGACAAAGATCATTTAATGAAATAATTGTTAATTCCAATAAAAGAATGAGCTATTACTACATAAATAATACTACATACAATAAAGTACCTACTTAGATGCTTTATAGAGTAACTAGTACGAGAATTTTAAGGGGAAAAAAATTTAGCTAACAAAAAAATTTAGCGAGGAAGGTATGCTCAATTCGATTATTCTAGGACTTCAATTATCTTTCAAATTATGACGCTCTTTTATATATTATGTTCAAAGATGACCATTTACATTTCATATACTGACAAAAAGATATCACTGTACGTAGTTAATCTAAAGAGAATTCTCTCCATATAAACCACATCAATAATGTGCTTTATAAATTTAATTTAAATAACAATATCAACAAGATCATGTACGATGTGGTAGAGTTAATGTAAATTTTACTAAAATAACTATTCATGTGTGTTACTATTAATTAATATTAGAATATTCACTCTTTAAAAATATTAAAAATCAACCAGGGAACTGATTTAAATGTAAAAAGAATAGAAGATTTTAATATCAATTGAACATTAAAAATGACAAGTATATTATTAGAATGGGGAAAAAATGAAGAAGGAGTTCTCCAAGTATTAATAAATTAAATAATTTAATATGTTAATTTATTTTCACTATTTGACAAATAAATTAACTACTCATGCACTTGGCAATATATTAATTAAAAAGTGTTATTTAACTTGTAACGTTACATTGTAAGGGGTGTAACACTAGTATAAATAAAGAATTAAAATTGTTCATGTGTGACTAATAGACTTGAATTAAAAATCAAGCCAAATAACAATCCCAATTTTTGATTTCCCTTCATCAATTTTTCTAATTATAAAACATGTTATTTTTACACAACAAGTATAGCTCAGCCAACGGAATCTAATGGGTCAATAGGATAATGAGATAAAGCATAAGCCGAAAGCCCAAACTCACCAATACCTCTCAGTCCCTAAAAAAAGAGGAAAAGCAAGGCATCCAAAGTCAAACCTTGGATGCGTTGGAACATAGATGAGGTAGCAAGTTGGCAAGTTCCCTTTCGGTTCCAGTTATAGAACATACAAAAATAAAAAAATTTGACGTTTATGCTCATTCTTAATTTTCATTATGAAACAAAATGTGTTAGGCTTAACTTTAAAAAATCACCCAACTTTCTTTTAAAATTTTGAATAATTATTGAAATTTGAAAGGGTTTGAAAAACCACTAAATTTTATTATTGGCCGAAAGATTATCAAACACTATTATGAATTTGCAACTTACATATTAAAGAAATACCTAATTATTTTATTTTCTTAAGTAAAATAATTTCTAATTAATTTTCAAAGATCAAAAAGGAAAGAAATTTTTTAATTCAAAGGATGACAACATTATATTTGAAGTAATTTAGAATTAATTTGTTGTTTGAAGTAGGAGAGTTTTCAATTTATAATGATAGTAACAAAAAGGGGAGGGAAAAGTACACTAGACACTTCTAAATCATCATATTCAACATAAGTAAGACCCAAGAAAAATGTGATATGTACCAATAAATAGTCTATTACTTGGACCAAAGAAGACAATATTATATTTGTCACCAGAGTATAAGAAATTAATCATTTGATGACCATGTACTGTTGGAGCTTCTTTCCTTGAGATGCTCATTTGATACTGGCCCTGTTTGGCAAACAACTGTTAGCTATTTGTATTAGCTATTAGCTGTTAGTTGTATAAGTTAGCTATTTGTATTAACTGTTTGAATTAGCTGTTTGTTGAAAAACTGTTTGATAAAATTAGTTGTTTCTGACAAAGTTGTGAGACAAAAAGCTAATTCTTCAAAAAGCTCTTCCAAAAAGCTCATGGAATTAGCTTTTTCAAATTAATTTTTGGACCTAAAAAGCTTTTTTAAAAAGCTCTTTCACCAAGCACTCAGATTACCTTCTTTTTACTTGGTCAAACAGCTAATTTTGATCAAAAAAGCTCTTTTTGGACAAAAAGCTTTTCAAAAAGTTGTTTGCCAAACACCCCCACTCTCTTCTTTCAACTAAGATGAATGACAATTTGTAACTAAGTAATATTGTTAATTGTATTTCAATTTTTTTGTCTCCTCATTTTTTTTCGTCTAAAAACTTAAGAATTATTTTTATTTAAAAACTAAATTAAAGATTATTAAATTTTTTTCAGTAGGGCATAGTGCTCAACACAAAATTTTGGTAATTGTTTGGATCCACTATCGAATTCTAGAGATTTTAAGACCAAATTAAAGTTCGATGATTTATGAGGACTAAGGTTTAGTGATTGTAAAGCTTTTCCCCTATTTGTTTCTGCTATTTCAAAAGTTTTTGAAATTTATTTTATTGTTTGAGACATTACACAGTTCAATAGAATCTTGAACAAGCTTATTCTATTTAATATTTCAAGCAAAAGAGTTTTTCTTTATTTTTGGTGCTTCCATTAATCATGAAGTCGCTACAAATATATTCTTTTAGTAAATTACTATAGATAAACTAAGTCCTTATAGATTGACCTTTCCTTCTTGAAAAGAGTTTTCTTCTACTCTTAAGTCTTACATTGCACTGCTCTTTCTATCTTGTTTTTGGTTTTTTTTGTTGTTTTAATTTAAGGTTTGGATGACGGCATTTTATGTGTTTTTAAGTTGAGAAAGAAAACCAAAGCCCTTAAGAGACACTTATTAGATGTTTTGGTCCTTATCAGCTTGAGATAGCATATTTGAGGTTCGATCGAAATCAAAAACTAAAGTTGTATCAAATAAAATGATGTAATATAAGTTAATAAAAAGCAAATAAACAAACAAGATAAGAGAATTAAATATATTAGGTAGGAATGATAAGATGATTGGTGTTTTATTGTAATGAGTACTAGAAAAATGAAGGAAGATGTTAGACTAAGTAAAAACCCAGATTGATGTTTTCTGAAACATCTGGGTTAGAATAAAGAAAGAAAAGAGTTTTAACCTTTCCTAAGGAAAAAAGAAAAATAAAGAGAGAAAATAAGTAGAGTAACAAAACCCAATTTGCTTCCATAACCAAATTCGTACCACCCTTCCCTCTTCCCCTATTTTGCCCTTGCTCTTGGCCCGTGGCGACGTTTGTCCCATGTCTTTCTTGTTTGCCATGTCTTTCCTCATTCGATATGATATGGATCGTACTACTCCCCACATGAGGTGTTTGTAATGTAAAGTTTAGGCTAAATCGAAATAGTTTTGGGTTTTGAAATTTGAATCGAGTGAAGTTGTTGGGTGATGAGTTCAAGTCACGAGTAGAATTGATCTGCCTTGAACATGTTATGTTTTTAAACTTTTGATTGAATGAGTCTTCATTAAAAAAAACTTTGTTATTGTTCTGAAGTAATTTAATGTGTGTGGTTGTGTTTCAACTTTGGCTATTCATGAGCTAGGAGGGGAATATGAAGCACACTACGTTAAACATGGCAAAAGGAAGAGAAGTATTGAAGTTTAAAAATTAATTGTAGTTTTGAAATTAAAGTATAATTTTAATTATAAGTCTAACTTTGAAATCAAGTGGGAAGCTTAATTTGCGTAATTAGTTAGGTTATGAGCTGATTTATTTGATAGTAATTAAAAAGGCTTTGGATTCTTGACAGTGAGAAGAAATTGGATTGAATTCCTAGTGCTACCTTTTTTTTTATAGTAAGGTAAGTACAATGAATATTAGGCAGGTTTTCTCTCAACAGTTCTACCTATGGTATCATCAACTAAAATAAAGAGAAAATCCATACGTACTGGATAATTGAAAACCAAAGTTTCCTAAGAAGCAAATGCATATTTAGCCATCCAATTAGCAGCCACGTTGTTATCCCAAAATATACGATGGAACTCAATTCTGACTTGTTTCTCAATGAATATTTTTATATATTGGATTATCGATTGTGTCTAACATGGTACTTTGACTTCTCCTCGAATTGATTGATAACTAGCTTACGGTCACCTTCAACTATGATATGCTTAAATCCCATATCAATGGCTACTTTGACTTTGTCCTGCATTGTCGTTGCTTCTGTAACTATAATTGATGCCCATTCCATGAATCTGTAGCCTACTACAATGAAATTCCCCCTCCAACCTCTGATAACAAACCCTATGCCCGCAACTGTGGAAGATTTTGATCCATCAAAGTTGATTCTGACAAATCCGTCTTGTGGTTTAGACCATTCCACCTGATAAGAGCACTGATGCTTAATGAAAGATTTGGATGGAGAAAGAGAATGAAATGGAGTGATCTTAGCCATCCACTCTACCCAATTGCGCTTTACTCACAACAAAGCATCCATTGGGGAGAAGCCTCATGTTAAAAATAACTGCATTTCTGTTTTTCCATATACTTCATAAAAGGATTATAACATGAATAAATTGTACTAAATTTTGTTTAGCAGGTTATTCAAATTATCTTTAAGAGATAGAGTAGTATTTAAAAAAGGCTTTGCAGACAACCAATGGTGTGAAATTGCTAAATTCCATACTTGTTGCTTGACGTGACACTGGGGAAAAATATGATCTGTTGATTCAATATCATCTTGGCAAGAGGGACAACCAGGGTCAGCGTTAAGTCCTCACCTTAATAGTGTACCTCTAGAAGGTAAAGTACTATGGTATAGTTGCCAAAGAAAGATTTTTAATTTTGGCATTATGCCAACTTCCTAATCCAATTGAATCTCCAAGGTTGCTCGTTTGGGCGAAAGTTATTGTGTAAAAGACATGCGGCAGAATTTTTGCTAAAATCATCATTTCCTGAGAGTCCCTAATTAAAAGATTCAGGAACATCATTGTAAGGTAAAGGAATAACACATATTTTTCAAATAACCGAATCAGGTAAAAGGTCTGATAGTTTTGGAACGTTCCGAGTCTTATTATGTGAAATAAAATCATTAACCTTAATCTTCAGTTGCTCTAAAGTAGCAAGATCAATTGAAAGTGACTCAATGAGGTTGGTATCACCACACCAAATATCTTTCCATACATTTATGTTGCGACCGTTACCTACTTCCCATCTTATAAACTTAAAAAATGGATCTTTCGAAGAAAAGATGCATTTCCACACCCATGAGTCAGTATGTTTCTTCTTATAATGATGAAATTGGTTAGGTGAACAGTACTTTGCTGGTAGTTACTTTACCTAGAAATTACATGGATCATTGTAGAACTTCCAAATGGGCTTCAAGATAAAGGCTGCTATATTTTTTTGGTTTACAAACTTCATCCCAAGCCACCAATGGTAAGCCCTTAGATGTACTTGAATTCTTCTAGAAAAACTTAGGATTAATTTTGTCTAACCTATCTATGACATAAATAGGTAGTTCGAAGCATTGAATTGTACGACTAGGAAGTGCTTCAAGATTAGAATGAATAAGCATTACTTGAACTGCTTTAGACATAGAATGTCCCTTCTATGGTGACAACTTATTATTAGACTTGGATATAAATTCCTGGAACACATCCTTCCTAGGCGTTCCTTAGAATACAGGATACCCTAGGTATTTTCTTAGAGAGTGGCGATGAGGAATATTAATTGTACTTGCAACCACCTGTTTGTCGCCCTTTTTTGTATTTTGGGAGAAGATGATGACATATTTATCATAGATTATCAGTTGTCTTGATTGACTAAAAAAAAGTTTATGGACTATCTTTTAGAGAATGGCAAGCATGATGTGTGGTCTTGCAAAAAAGCAAACTATCATTTGCAAAGAGTAGACAAGAAATTTTTCTAGCTTTATGAGCAATTTTTACTCCAATCCTCAGGCCACGATGGTGGGAAGTAGTAAGCAATCTTTGAGCTAGCACATCCATACACATGAGAAAAAGATAAGGGTACAAAGGGTCCTTTAATTGGTGTAAGCCTCTAGAAGGTTTTAAAAAAACCACAAGCTTCATTATTGACAATAACTGAATAAGAAAATGTAGAGATGCATTTGTGTATCCAAGAAATCTAGCATTGATGAAACCCCATTTCCTGTAGGCATTTGGAGATGAAGTCCCAATCTATCCTGAAATAAGCCTTCTTCATGTCTTATTTGAGTCTCGCATAACCTTTCTTTCCTTTCATATGCTTGAACTTGTTCATCACCCCATAAGCAACTAGAACATTATCATGTACAACTCAATGGGGAATAAAAGCACTTTGGGTAGGTTAGATGACCCTTTCTCAAATCACTCGCATTCGATTAACCATTACTTTTGCAATAATTTTGTATATAGTATGGTAGAGGCTAATTGGTCTAAAATGGTTTGTTTTCTCCGGATTAGGAACCTTAGGGATATGAGCAATAAACTTATGATTCATTTTGTTGACAAATTTCCCAAAAATAAAGAAGTTTTAAATGACATATACAACTTGATAACCAATTATTGGCCAATGGTTTTGAAAAAAGGATGGTCCAAACCCATCAGGGCCCTGGGCTTTATAAAGGTCTATCTGAAAAACAGCCTCTCTAATTTTGTGCTGTGTGATAAGTTTGATAAGATCCATATTTTCATCATGCAAGACTTGACTAGGAAATTTAGAGGCATAAGGCATTAGTTGGATACCTTGTGGAGGTAAATCAACACGTGAACTCACCATAAATTTTTGTAAGATCAAGGACCCTTCTATAATCCAAACTTTGGCACCATCTTTTAAGCCTTAGAATTGTCATTTTATGTTTCTTGGTGGTAGCACATTAATGAAATAGTTTCGAGTTACGATCACCATTTACTAGCCAATCCATACAAGCATACTTACCAAGTAACATTGATTGAAAAGCATGAGTTTTTCTCGTTATTTTGCAAGTCAAAATTGCCAACAATTGAGGTGATTACAATTTGGATTCTCAAACAACTTATTTTCAACATATTGTAATCTCTCGTTATTGGTTTCCAACTTAGTCCGATAGTTCCCAAACACTTTTTGGCCCAATTCTTTAGGTAATTTTTTTTACTATTTATAATTTCCTTGCAATTTAGAACATGGGAGAACCTAAAATTTGAGTCTTGAATTGTTTATGATAACACGTTGTCCAACTCCATCGTGCTTAGACCAGTTAGGCAGATATCTAAAACACGGTCTTTTCTCCTTATAGCTAATACATTGGGTGCTCAAACTTATGTAGCGGTGGTTGCAACATGAGAGGATTATGAGTTGTCACTACTTCTGTATAGAGATTAAACCAACCAGAATGACCGATTGCCCTACCCAATCTCTCATAAACGAGATGCCCATGGACACACTTTTTTCACGTAAAAATCCTCCTGGGACATTCCATTGTTGAAATAGAGATTGAATGTAGAAAATTAGGTAAGCACTGATAATGAGTGACAGGTGCACTAATTCCACTTGTTTTATCAGCAGGATGCTCTAGCTCAATGAAATCCCTAATTAAACACCAAGGATGATCAATGATAGAGTGGAGGTGAACAAGATGATTCCAAAACCTATCTTTATCGCGAAGCTGTATCGATGCATATACCTTGGACACAATGCTAAACTTTTGCATAGATATGTCAAACACTAACAAATGTATGGCCTTAGTTGCCCAAGCCATTAGTCAACAACAACAAACTCCCAATGTGGGTCCCGCTTTCGCGGGGTCTGGGGAGATCCAGCTGTAGGCAACCTTACCTCTACCGGTATTCCTACCCATAGAGAGGTTGATTCCATAAGACCCACAAAACAACTTTGAGAAAAAGGTTTGAAGAGAAAACGATTGCAAAACCATTGACCGACGAAAGAGAACGGGGGAGGGGGAAAAGAAACCGGATAAGCCATTAGTCAATTATTCCAAAAGGAACGGAAATGTTAAGATAGATTGAGATACAATTACTATTGTACCCTTCAAAAATTCACATATTTCTTTTTTAAATATCAAGATTTCATAATATACAAGTATTTAATAAATCATTTTTAAGTACTACTTTGTCATGTAATAATATGATCTTGTCATATCATATCACATCATATTTGTAATGCCCCAGTAATTAATCTTGGTCAATTTTTTAAAAAAAAATTGGTATTATGCATATAATTATGGATATTCGGAGCAATGAGCTGTGCATTTTTGAAAATAAATAGAGCACCACAAGTATCAGAATAAAATAAATTATGGTATATTTAAGCAATATCGAGAAATTACAAAGCCATAAAGTTTTCTTAATAATTAAGAAAATTCAGAAGGCGAATGGGATCAAGCCATGTGTTTTGGGATAAGCATGGCAATTAATAGGTCTTGACTAATGTTACCAGCAAAGCTTTGTAAGGTAATCAAGAATAAAACAAAAAAAAAGAAGAGAGAGAGGAGTGTAAGAGCCGTGAAGGCCGAGAGACATAGCCACGACCCCCCTCTCTGTCCCCTATTCTCTGTCCTCTGTCTGTCGTCCCTGTATTGTCGGCTACCCAGCCCGGTGCTAGCCCTCACTGCAGCCGCCCAGTGCCAGGCCATCGCTGCCACCAACCGGCCATCTCCCTCTCTCCCTCTCTTTCTCCCTTCCACGACCCTTTTCTCCCTTTGTTTCGCTAGCCCAGCCAGAATAGCGGCAGCAACCCGTCTGGCACCCACCACCGGCCTACTGTCGCCGAAAAACCTCTCGGGATAGCCTGAAATCATGTCCATCCTCACCCTCCACCAATTCATTCACCTCCATCCCTACTCCTTTGCAAGCAAGGTAATGCTCTTCCCCTCTTTCTCCTTTCTAAAGTCAAGTTCACAGTGGGTAGTATGAAATGTTCATGAGCTATTTGTGATGTGCAGCAATTACTTGTGTTAATCGATTTAATGAATTCGAGAATAGTAAGTTAGTTGATGGAATTGTGGAGATTATGGGTGAATTGGACAGTAGCAA
Source organism: Selenicereus undatus (assembly GCA_017589665.1). Lineage (NCBI taxonomy): Eukaryota > Viridiplantae > Streptophyta > Magnoliopsida > Caryophyllales > Cactaceae > Selenicereus > Selenicereus undatus. The sequence continues at coordinate 33,020,801 of JACYFF010031958.1, read as the reverse complement.
TTTAGTGGATTGATTTGTGAAATTATAGATGAATTCATTTGGGTAGGGGTGTGAATAGGTTTGTGAGGATTTACTTAACTTAGTCTATCATAAGTTGATTAGACAAGGTTATAAATAGATACTTGAATGGTGTTAGTGTTAGAGTACTTAGAAGTGGCGGGAATGGAGTTGATAGACTTTAGATTATTAGAGGTTTCGGAACTCAAGTTAGTCCTAGTAAGTGGAGTAAATAAATCAAAGGGGTTATGAGCAACTTGGTCAAATTGGAGAGAGGAGTGGATGAGATAGATTGGCTGAAGAATTATGGGGGATTATGAGATTGTGTGAGTTATTGCACAATTATAGAGAGTAAAGGGAGTAAAGAAAATATTTTTCTAGTAATCATATAAACCGAAAATTCACACGAGGTTTAGTTGAGTTAATCAAGTGTCTAAGGATGGTTAGTAATGGCCGAACTAAGTTGGAGTTGGCAAGAATGAGACCAAAATAAATAGGAGAATATTGCGATTATTTTTCGTAAGCCGACAAAAAGGGAAAGAACCATAAGGCCTTTCCGAGTCAGAGCCTGTTATGTTAGTCGTTTCTTGTTAATCGTAATAACTAAAAACATATCGATATTAAGGAATGAAAACTCACTTTAGTGAATGACCATGGACACAGGATTTGAATCGAATCATACAAAAGGCAAAGGAAAACGGAAAATTAATTATTTTCCAGGTATGTTATTGCTTGTACCCTTCAAAGACGTTTAAATTTACATTTATTAATGTTAGCAAATTCTTATTCGGCCATTGGAATCTTTGGGACCATTTCAGTGTTAATTGTTTAATAAGCTATGTTCAATGTTCATAAGTATCTGTTAGCAGAATTCATTGTTGGCCCTTTCCATTAAATGGGAATTCATGGTTCATTGTAAATGTCATGGCTGATATTCATAGACATTGGGTCCTAATCCAGGTCGAAGAATTAATTATTAACCGTTTATTTAGTACAATGTTTCTCAAAGGACATTTGCAAACATTGTTTTGACGTTGCGCGCATGCTCACTGACTCCTATGAAAGCCCATTTAATTGTACAAGGTTAGTGTATTGAGCAATCGCTCATCTTCTATGGTTTTGTGTTTTCAAACTGTTTTAAGGAAGGAGAAATAATCGGAGAACAGACAGGAACCCCAAGAAGTTAAGGGCCCAGGAGATGTGGGCCAGGGCAGCTGATGTCAAATCTCTAATTTGGTTAAATACTTTTGCAGATGTAGTTTTGCTTTTTAGTTGCTAATGAATGTGCACAAAATGTAAATTCATTTTGCACTAAGTTTTATCACATGACTTAGCTTGTAAACTTTTGAAGGCGAGTTAAACTCGAGTTATTTGTGTAATATACCCTGGAGCTACCATCCAACCGCCTTTGGTTCTCACGTATAGCCTTGTCCATAAAGGACATCTGTAATGCCCTAATTGCATAATGCTTTTTGCTACCCTTAATACTAATTAGAGCAGGTAATTAAGGGGTAATTAGGCTAGGGTGTTATAGAAGTGGTATCAGAGCGCGGTTGTGGATATTAGCTTAATTAATCACTGTCGTTATCTCGTTAAGGTGCAATGTAGTTGATAGAGTGAGGAATGGGATTCTAAATCTTAGGGATAACGTATGGGTGTAAAATGTGGTAAAATAAATATAGGCAAAAGTGTTTTGACGTGTTGGAATGCTTATGAAGTATGTATACATATATACACGTACTGTGGGGACTAATAAGTGTTTTGTGCTAATGACAGATGGCGGAACATGGACCCCCTGTACCTTTAGAGGATCCGCAAAATACCCCACCAGCTCTAGGGTCTCCCGAGGGAGGAGATCCGCCTTCCCCGCCACCACCTGCTCTCAAAACCCCTGATTGATGATGAAGGCTATGATACTGACATATCGGATATCTGGGCAGGAGACGACGGATATGACATCTGGGCTGAGGAGAATGATGATGGTTCTAGCGACTCAGACAGTGTCGTGAGTGTGGTTGAGATTCCCGAGTCCCCATAGATCATAGAGATAAGTTCTGATGAGGATTGTTGGAGTTCTGGGTTGGAGAGCAGCAACAGCAGCGACCTAGATTACCAACCAAGAGGGTGGAACCGGAGACGGAAGCAAGGGGGTAGCTGGATGCATGAAGTAGCTGGAATGGTGAATGCTTTAGTAGTTCTGTAAGAATGTAAATATATAAGATAGTAAGCTGGTAACTAACCCTAGTAGGAGGGGTATGACCTTAGGTTGTAAGGTTAGAGTAGTGCCAACCTAACCTTACCCACTCATTTTGCAAAGGGAGTGGGTCTTTTGTATAGCCACCTTAAAGATCATACTTCCGGTAGGCTCATGTAAAAAGTGTCGGTAGTATCTATATGTACGTAACCTGTGTTGTGATTATGTATAAAACATATGAAGTGGCTAATCTAATAAAGAGTACAAGTTCTATGTACATAAGTATAGAAATTGCCAAACTAAGGCAAATGAAATTACGAATAAAGGGAAACTCGGAATGATGAAATGCAATAGGTTGGCTAGGGATACCTACTTGGACAGCATGGACAATTTAAGAACAAGCAAGGGTAAAACGAGAGGAGTTGTGTATAATAAATATTGATAACAAGAAAGCATAATTGCATAACTGCTAGGAAATGAATAAGTGAGAGCTAATACGTTTGTGTATATGTAACAGAATGGTGGATCCAAACAACAATGTTCTGCAGAATGATTTGCAAGCTAGTGAATGTTGAGGAAGAGGTGTCAGCTCACTCCATCAATCAAAATACCCTGGCAGTGACCCCTCAAAGAAGCCAGGAAACAGTTATTGGGCCCCCGATTCTCGAAAATGTTGAAGGCAAAAAGGGACTATTAGATGATTTAGATCTTGAATTAATAGCCAAGATTGTAGCCGAGGTAACAAAGAAGCTTAAGGGGTCGGGATCTGGAAAGGATGAACAGGAAAATAAGTTCTTTGATAAAGTTACGAAACGGAATCCAAGAACATATAATGGTAAGGAAGATCCTGTGTTACTTGAAGAATGAGTTAGCAGATGGAAAAGATATTTGATATTGTGGAAGTCCCTGATAATATACGTGTAAACATTAGAGATTTTTATCTTACGGGGCAGGCTGACATTTGCTGGGGAACTGTTAAGCCCACCTTTCAAAACTTTGAGGCCACTTGGAGTAAGTTCAATGAGGCACTATGCGCCAAGTTTTATACAATGCATTTACAGAAGCAAAAGCAAAGGGAGTTCTTAACCCTGAGGCAGGTAGTCTATCAATGATGGAGTATGCTGGCCGTTTTGCTAAACTTTCAAGGTTTATCTCTGAATATGTGGCTAGAGACAGAATGAGGATGTTAAGGTTTGAGGAAGGCTTGGAACCTTATATTAGGAACCAGTTAGTAGGACAACCTGTACAAACTAGTCAAGAATTGTATGAACGTGCTGCTGAGATCGAACGGGTAAAAACTGAGTTGAGAATGACTAATCTAGGCAACCTTAGGAAAAGGTGGGATGACAGAGGTACACAGGCTGGAGGATTTCCTAGTAAGAAACCTACCCCCACAAACCAAGACCTCAAGGCTCAGTCCCTACTGGAAAATATTGCACTAAGTGTGGTCATATGAACTACAACACTACGAAATGTAGGATAGGGACAAATCGCTGTTTTTTGTGTGGAGACCTGAACCATTTGATTGCCAACTATCTTGTTAAGCCTACCGCAACAGGTAAGGATTATGCTCAAGGTTCTAAACAAGGTAAGAGCACTGCTCTTGTGGTTGGCCATCAAGTGGGTAGAGTGTATATGATCAACAAAAAGTAGGCAGATGATGTAGGAGCCGTCGTGACTGGTGCGCTTACTTTTAATTCAACATCTTTTGTTGTTTTATTTGATTATGGGGCTACATATTCTTTTATTTCATCAAAAGCTGTGTCCCATATAAGGATAGAATCACATAAGCATCCTGCAGATTTAGATGTAAGTATGCGAACTGAAGAAATTGTGAAATGTAACATTAAGTACCAGAATTGTCTAGTCATTCTAAATTAGGAGGTTTTTAAAAGTGATTTGATATAGTTAGACCTCTCGAAATTTGATATAATTCTAGGAATAGATTGGTTGTCAAGGCATGGAGCAAAGATTGATTATCAAAAACAAAGGGTGTCCCTAAAAGGAGAATGGGGAAGAAAATTATATTTTTGGGAGCAAAATTGAATGCCGGTGGTATCCTTGATGGCAGCTCGAAAACTGGTTAGGCAAGGGTGTGTTGTACTTATGTTCTGTCATGAAGGATAGGACGGAAGAAGTAAAACTTGTGGATATTCCTGTGGTCAAAGAATTTCCAGATGTATTCCCAGAAGAAATCATTGGATTACCACCCAAGACGGAGATTGACTTCGAAATAGAATTGGAGCCTGAAGCGTTCCCTATTTCAAAACCTCCATATAGAATGGCTCTAGTTGAGTTAAAAGAGTTGAAGGTACAATTGGAAGATCTATTGAAAAGGGTTATATAAGACCCAACGTATCCCGTGGGGAGCGTCAGTGTTGTTTGTGAAGAAAAAAGATGGTACTTTGAAATTATGTATAGACTACAGGGAACTGAACAAAATCACTGTAAACAATAAGTATCCTTTGCCTAGGATTGATGATTTATTTGATCAATTACAAGGAATATGAGTCTTTTCGAAGATTGACCTTAGGTCAGGGTACCACCAGTTGAGAATCAGACCAGAGGATATTTCGAAGACGGCGTTTAGAGCTCGCTATGATCACTACGAATTTACTGTGATGCTATTTGAGTTAACTAATGCTCATGCGGCCTTTATGGATTTGATGAATCATGCTTTAGATCATATTTGGATAAATTTGGGGTTATTTTCTTTGATGATAGTTTAATTTACTCCAAAATTGAAGATGAGCATAGCGAACATCTAAGGATTGTATTACAAACCCTCAGGGAGCATAAACTTTATGCTAAGCTCTCGAATGTGAATTCTGGTTGGCAGAAGTGACCTTTTTAGGGCACGTAATTTCTAAAGAGGGAATAAAGGTGGACCCGCAAAAGGTGAAAGTGGTTATCGAGTGGCCAAGACCTACTAACATCACTGAGGTTCGGATTTTCCTGGGAGTGGTCGGGTACTATAGGCGGTTTGTATAAGATTTTTCAAGAATTGCCCTACCTTTCACTAACGTATTAAGGAATAATACAAAGTTTGAGTGGGATGATAGGTGTGAAGCTACCTTCTGGGAACTAAAACATAAACTCACCACCACTACCAGCTAAAGGAGGAGATTTTACCATTTATAGTGATGCTTTTAGGCAAGGCATAGGATGTGTCCTGATGCAAGATGGGAAGGTTGTAGCCTATGCTTCCAGGCAGTTGAAGCCATGTTAGAAAAATTATCCTACCCATTACTTGGAACTAGCTGTGGTGGTTTTCGCACTAAAGATTTGGAGACACTACCTTTATGGTAGTCCTTGCAAGATTTTCTCTAATCATAAGAGTCTCAAATACATCTTCACTCAAAAAGAATTGAATTTGAGACAACGTAGATAGATAGAGCTTCTGAAGGACTATGATCTTCAAATACGATACCACCCGAGAAAGGCTAATGTGGTTGCAGACGCATTAAGCCGAAAGACACATCATAGCGTTCACACTATGAAAGTACTACAGCCAGAAATTCGGAGGGATTTGGAAAATGTGGCTATAGACTTGGTATTCCCTGGGGAACCAGGATTGTTTTTGGGGAGTCTCGTAGTTCAACCCACTCTCCTAGATGAGATTAAATAGGTGCAAACAAAGGATGAGGAATTAACAAGGATTAAAGAAAGTATAAACAAGGGAAAGGCACTGGAATTTGTAGAATATGAGCAAGGAATTATCAAATTTCAGAATCAAATTTGTGTGCCAGAAGAAGGAGAGTCAAAGGAGAGGATAATGGCCGAGACCCATAATACTAGATATTCTGTTCATTCGGGAGGAACGAAAATGCATAGAGATTTGAAGCAGACCTTCTGGTCGAATAACATGAAAAGACACATAGCTGAGTATGTGAGTAAATGTCTCACCTGCCAAAAAGTCAAAGCTAAACACCAACAACTTGTGGGAGAATTAAGATCGTCGGAGATTCCCACTTGGAAATGGGACTCTAATTCCATAGATTTCGTGATGGGATTACCTGTAACTGCATCAAAGAAGAATGCCATTTGGTTGATAGTGGGTCGACTTACCAAATTTGTTCACCTCGTAGCAATACATGATTCCTGGAATGTGCACAAGTTGGCACAGATTTATGTTAAGGAGGTGATACGATTACATGGTATACCCCAGGACATCATCTTAGATAAGGACTCAAGATTTCAATCTTGGTTCTGGAAAGCCTTGCAGAAGGCCTTTGGAACAAAGTTACAGTTCAACAGCTCCTACCACGCTGAAACGAATGGGTAGACCGAAAGAGTAAATCAGGTTGTTGAAGGCATGTTACGGGCCTGTGTGTTGGATTTTCAAGGGAAATGGGAAGAATATCTGCCCCTAGTAGAATTCTCCTATAATAATAGTTATCAAGCTACTATTAAAATGGCCCCTTTTAAGGCACTCTATGGCAGAAGATGTAGAGCGCCTATTTGTTGGAATGGCCTGGATGATGTTCTAATTATGGGGCTGGAGATGATTCAAGAAATGGTAGATAAAGTCAAAGTTATCCAACAAAACACAAAAGCAACACAAGACAGGCAGAAAACATATACAGATCGAAGGCGGAAGCCTTTGGAGTTCAAAGAAGGGAATAAGGTGCTCCTAAAAGTTTCCCCTGTGAAGGGACTACGAAGGTTCAATGCTAAAGCAAAATTAAGCCCTCCTTTTGCTGGACCATATGATATCATTGAGAAAATCAATCGTGTTGCGTATCGTTTAGCTCTACCCCCTGAATTACAATATGTGCACGATGTGTTCCATATTTCTCAACTTCGTAAGTATATTCATGATCCAACACATACGATACTGTATGAACTCTTGGAGGTTAAGGCTGACGGACTACCCTATGAAGAGCAACCTGTAAAGATAGTAGATCGAAGGATAAAACAATTGCGCAAAAAGGCTATACCATTAATCAAAGTCATATGGACTCATCATGGAGTATGGGAGCCTACATGGGAAACTGAGGATGAAATGAGGCATCACTATCCACATTTATTTGAAAGGTACGTCCAACATAAGTTTCGAGGATGAACCTTTCTTTAAGGGGGGGGGGATGTAATGCCCCAGTAATTAATCATTGTCGATTTTTCTTTTAAAAATTGATATTGTGCATATAATTATGGATATTCGAAGCAATGAGCCGCACATTTTTGAAAATAAGTCGAGCACCACAAGTATTGGAATAAAATAAATTATGGTGTATTTAAGCAATACTGGAAAATTACCGAGACATAAAATTTTCTTAATAATTAAGAAAATTCAGAGGGGGAATAGGAGCAAGCCACACGTTTTAGGATAAGTATGGCAATTAATGGGTTTTGACTAATGTTACCAGCAAAGCTTTGTAAGGTAATCAATAATAAAACAAAAAAAAAAGGGAAGAGAGAGAGGAGTGTGAGAGCCGTCCCAGCTACAACCCTCTCTGTCCCCTGTTCTCTGTCCTCCGTTCGTCGTCTCTGTGTTGTCGGCTACCCACCCCGGCGACAGCGCCGACTACAGCCGCCCAACTCCAGGTCGTCGCCGCCACCAACCGGCCATCTCTCTCTCTCTCTTTCCCTCTCTTTCTCCCTTCCACCACCCTTTAGATTATTAGAGGCTTTAGAACTCAAGTTAGTCCTATTCAGTGGAGTAAATAAATCAAAGGGGTTATGAGAAACTTGGTCAAATTGGAGATAGGAATGGATGAGATACCTTGGCTAAAGAATTGTGGAGGATTATGAGATTGTGGAGTTATTGCGATGATTACAATTATAGAGAGTAAATGGAGTAAGGAAAATATTTTTCTAGTAATCATGTAAACCGAAAATTCACATGAGGTTTAGTTGAATTAATAAAGTATCTAAGGGTGGTTAGTAATGCCCAAACAAAGTTGGAGTTGGCAAGAATGAGACCAAAATAAATAAGGAGAATATTGCGATTATTCTTTGTAAGCCGACAAAAACGGAAAGAACCATAAGGCCTTTCCGAGTCAGAGCCTATGACGTTACTTGTTTCTTGTTAATCATAATAATTAAAAACATATCGATATTAAGGAATGAAGACTCCCTTTAGTAAATGACCTTGGAGTAGGATTTGAATTGAATCGTACAAAAAGAAAAGGAAAAGGAAAATTTAGTTCTTTTCCAGGTACATTATTTCTTGTACCCTTCAAAGATGTTTAATTTCACATTTATTAATGTTACCAAATTCTTATTCGGCCATTGGAACCTTTAGAACTATTTCAGTGTTCATTGTTTAATAAGCCATGTTCAGTGTTCATAAGTATCTGCTATCAGAATTCATTGTGGGCCCTTCCCGTTAAATGGGAATTCATAGTTCATTATAAATGTCATGACTTCTATTCATAGACATAGGGTCCTAATCCATGCCGAAGAATTAATTATTAGCTGTTTATTTAGTACAATGTTTCTCAAAGGACATTTGTAGACATTGTTTTGACGTCGTGTGCATGCGCTCACTGACTCCTGCGAAAGCCCATTTAATTGTACAAGGTTAACGTATTGAGCAATCGCTCTTCTTCTATGGTTTTGTGTTTTCAAACTGTCTTAGGGAATGAGAGATAATCGGAGAACAGACGGGAACCCAAGGAAGTTAAGGGCCTAGGAGATGTGGGCCTGGGCAGCTGATGTCAAATCTCTAATCTGGTTAAATACTTTTGCAGATGTAGTTTTGCTTTTAAGTTGCTAATGAATGTGCACAGAATGTAAATTCATTTTGGACTAAGTTTTATCACATGACTTAGCTTGTAAAATTTTGGAGACGAGTTAAACTCGAGTTATTTGTGTAATATACCCTGGGGCTACCATCTAGCCGCCTTTGGTTCTCACATATAGCCTTGTCCATAAAGGATGGCGGTAACGCCCTAGCTGCATAACACTTTCTGCTAGCCTTAATACTAATTAGAGCAGGTAATTAAGGGGTAATTAGGCTGGGGTGTTACAATATTAGTTTTATATACATTGTAACTAGCTTATGTCCACTATTTTCGACCGATTAAACTTTCAGATTGATTTAGGTATGCTCATATGAAGGGAAAAACTAGTAATCATAATTACCATCATAAAGGGCGAGCCCATATAATAAATTGGCAATAGGCTTATGTGTATTCTTTCCCGCTGTTACTTTGAATTAAGATGAATTGAAATGCATGCGCTCACTGAGAAATGAAATTTGTTTTTTTACAGTATAGGGAGTAAATACATTGGGTTTCGACTCATTCTTCAAACATTTTGTATTTTGTGTTTTAGGATAATCATGTGGGATGTTTACACATCTGGCAACATAAATTAAGCAGGAAGGCAATTAGTGGGGTCTAGATAAGATCATACTAATATTTCATAAAGTGTTAGGAAATCTACATGCATTGGGCAACACCCTACTTTTGGCTCTTCTCCAATATTAACCACTAGTTATCAATTAATTACGACTACTTAGGTGCTTAGTGTTGAGGAAGTGGGGCTTTATGAATGTGATCTAAATGATTTTTAGTATTGAAATATAGATATCAGTGTCTTCTTTTCTTTTGTTTGTTACATGGGTAACTTTGATACTCATGCAACACAAGGGTGAATCAAACTTTAATCTTCCATATCAAAACCAAATATTAACTACTAAATTATTCCAGTAAAATTTTTTGATTGAGATTATGCAAAAAATATGAATAGACTAATTACTTTATGAGTGACTTATCAAATGTTCTGGTAATTATTAATTGATCCTAAGGCACTTTCAAAGTTGGAATTGTCTAATAATTCTTTTGGAAGTGAGCTAGATATGCATCTCGTCTAAATAATTTATTAATTACCCACTCACCTTGTAAGTTGAAAATCACATTAAAAGAATCTATCCATCTCACATTGTCTATTATTTTACTGAGAATATTATCTAAGATAGTTTTTATCCTAGATTTATCGTCTAGCCCCACACGGACAACATAAATTATATTAACATCCCAGGTGTGCAATGCGCATTGTATACTTGTTCAAATTTATAGAAACAATTATACAAAAGGTGCTATAGGTTTAGAGCAAAAAGAAGTGATGGAACAATTTGTGCTATCCCTGTATGTGATGTGTCTAGGGTTTGATTCTTAGCAACTAAAACAATCTTACATTTTTTTTGTTACATTGTCTTTTTTTCTTTTTTTCGCTATCAGAATTGTTTTTTTCTTCTTTTGGCCTTTCATTTTCTTCTTTTGTATCAAAATACATGAACTTTTCGATTTTTTTTGTTGAGTTACCTCATCATGTTTCTTCTTAGTTTGTTTACACATTTTTCATAAAAAATATAGACTTTCAACTAAGTTTGTTTTATGATGTCTTATTGGAAAACTAAGTTCAAAGATAAATGAGCACATAAGTTTTGATTTAACAATATATAATGATATAACTATAAAATAACGAACCTATATAGGTCCATATCAGCATATTTAAATAACTAATATTCATAATTTGATATCTAATGGTTAACAATTAGATACCTATTATTTATAAGTTAAATATTACCTTTTGTGAACAATAGCTTTGACTTTGTGAACAATAGGTTTATATTTTGTGAACAAGAGATTTGTATTTTGTAAGATGCATGCTAACATTTTGTGAGAAATAGGTTAACTTTTTCTGAGCAATAGAGTATTATTTTTATTGAAACTTTGATAAATGAAGCTATTTTTAAAAGGAAAACCAAAACTTTTGGTGAACAATACAATGTTCTTAGCATAAAATTCTACTTTGTAAACAGTCGATTTATATTTTGTGAACCACAGGTTAACATTTTGTGAATAATAGATAAATATTTTTCTTGAACAATACAAAGTTTTCTTATTGAAACTTTGACTAGTAGAATATATTTTTGTCAAACAAAAAAAAAAACCTAAGAATGTTCGAAAACAATAAAACATCACTAACGTACAATTCTCTTTTGTGAACAATATGTTAACGTTTTGTGAACAATAAGTTTATATTTTGTGAATTATAGGTTTACATTTTGTGAACAATAGGTTAATTTTTTATGAACAATAGGTTTATATTTTGTGAATTATGGGTTTACATTTTGAGAACAATATGTTAACTTTTTGTGGATAATAGATTTATATTTTGTGAACTATATTAGCACCTTGTGAACAATAGTTAACTTTTTGTGAACATAGAACTTGATGGAAAAAGCATTTTGCGAACAATAGTTAACTTTTCATTGGTATTATGTTTAATAAATAATTTCTATGGATGAAATTTGATTAAAAATTGAACTATGACTATCGAATATATTTTTTTGAACAAAAACTTAGCAAATTTTGGCCCAAAATAAAAAGGATGCAAAGGTTACAAAACATCCTTTTTAGGCATTGTTCTTTTCATGGGTAAATGCTCCCATTCCACTTTTTCCCACTCATTCTCACTCATTCTTATTTCTTTCTACTCCTTCCCATTCCATAAAATGAATACCACCCCTTTCAATTCCTTTCTACTCCTACCCACTCACACTCATTTTTATAATGATTTTTATTATTAATATTAGTAATTATTATCATTGCAATTGTTATTGTTAATTATTATTAATATCAATAATAATTATTATTAAGATTAATTACAATTTTTATTATTAATTAATAATTATTATTAGTGTAATAATTATTTTTAATAATAATAATTATTCTTATTAATTATTACTAATTATTAGTAATATTAATAGTAATTATTTTTAATATTAATAATTACAATAATAATTATTAATTATTATTATTTAACTAATTAAATAATTAATTATTAAACAATAGCTGTTAATATTATTAATATCAATTATTATTAAAAATAATATTAATAATAACAATCATTATTCTTAATGTTACCAATTATTATTTTTAATAATATTTATTATTATTAATATTAGAAATTAGCAAAGTTTATTATTATTCATATTAATATTAATAATATTTTATATTATAATTATTACTTAATTTCATTAGTAATAATAATTATAACAAATATAATAATAATAACTATTATTAATAATTATTAATAATTATTGAAATTAATATTAATATTAATATAAGTGATTATTATTAATATTAACAATTATTATGATTATAATTATTAATATGAATAAGCATTATTATTGTACTTATTTTTTTAATTTATCAATAATATTAATAGTTATTATTATGGTTTATTATTGTTTTTACTATTAATTAATAATTACTATTATTATAATTATTATTTAATAGTAATAATTAGTAATATTATTATTATTATTTAATGATATTATTATTAGTAATTATATTTGACAATAATAATATTAATAATTATTAATTAATTAAATAATTAATTATTCAATAATAATTATTAATATTAATAATTATTAATAATTATTATTGTTTATAATAATAATTATGATTATTATTCTTAATATTATTAATTATTAATTTTATTGTCATTAGTTATTACAATATTAGTAATTGCTATATTAGTTTTCATTAATAGTAATGATAACAATAATTATTAATATTAATAATAATGTATAACTAATATTAATATTCCCTAATAATAATAATTACTATAATAATTATAATTATAATTATAATAATTTTTACTGATGATTAATAATAATTCTTACTATTAATATTAATATGAATATTAATAATAATTGATATTATTAATATTAAAAATTATTATGATTATTATTAATATCAATAAGAATTATTATTATAATTATCATTGTTAATTATGATTAGTGTTAATAATTATTTTTGCTAATGATTCATTATTATTTTTATTATTAGTGAATAATAATTATTATAATTATTATTAATTATTAATTATTATTGATATTTATTATTAATAATAAGGGTAATAATAGTAATGATTTTAAATATTAATAACAATTATTCATTATTAATATTATTAATTGATTATCAAATAATAATTATTAATATTAATTATTGTTATTAATAATATTAATTATAATAATAATTATTATTCTTAGTATTAGTAGTTATTATTTTATTATTATCAATTATTATTAGTATTATTAATTTGTAATTTTTTATTATCAATATTAATATTAATTTTTATTGTTATTGTTAATGGTAATAGTAATAATTACTATTAATAATAATCATTATAATTATTATTATAATTATTTCTAATATTCATTAATAATAATTATTATAATAATCATAATTATAATAGTTGTTATACTTACTATTAATGTTAATACTTAATAATTATTGTTAACATTAATTAGTTATTATTAATATTAACAATTATTATAATTAATTATTAATATTAATAAGAATTATTGTTGTAATTACCATTGTTAATTGTTATTATTAATATTAATAATTATTTTGATTATAATAATTATTAATAATAGTTATTATGTTACATAATTCGTTAATATAACGAATGTCAGTGTTCCCAATTTATTCCACTCCATTCATTTCCTTTCCATTCCTTTGCAGTCCCACATACAATAAATCATTTCTATTATTTTTACCAATTTCTTTCCACTTATCTCCACTTCTTTTTATTTCGCACCAACAATATACCCAAGAAAAGAAGAGGGCCTTCAAAAGAAGAGGCCTTAAAAGGATCAGTAAGCTCCTGGCGACATGGCTCAAAAGCTGGGATCCTACATAACAAAGCCCAACACCTTACCAGTTAGTGGATTCCACCTATGTTGCTAAAGCAGTAAAGCACACAGAGAAACAGTCGTCAATTTTAGTTTAGTTTTCCCAACATTATTTCTCCCGAGTTCCCCGCGTAAAGGACTCGGTAGATAATGCGCGCAATTTGTCGATGTTTCAGCTCCCTCACTGCTACACCGGCGGGTGCTGAAATCCCAGCAAGTTCCTGTGGTTGCCTTCCTCTTCTTTCTTCTTGCAGGAACTTGAAATCCGTTCTCCGCATTCATGGCCGTCTAGTGGTCTCAGGCATCAGCCATGGCAATTCAACGCTTACCCACCTAATAAGCGCGTACGGCATGCACCAAAAACTCGATTCCGCTCGCGTAATATTTGATTCTGTGACAAACCCAGGTGCCATTTTGTATAATTCTATGATCAGAGCTTATACGAGATCATACCAACATAATGAAGCATTGAAATTGTACCATAAAATGTTGGAAAGAGGAACAGAGCCTGATAAATATACTTATACTTTCGTGCTTAAAGCCTGTGCTGGGAAATTAGAATTGGAGGAGGGTGTTGAAGTTCATAATGATGTGATTAGGAGAGGATTGGAGTCGGATGTGTTTATTGCTACCGAATTAGTTGATATGTATTGTAAGATGGGACAACTTGACTGTGCACGAGAGGTGTTTGATAAAATGCCAAAGAGAGATATTGTCTCTTGGAATGCTATGATTGGAGGGCTATCACAGGGTGCAAATCCTGATGAATCGTTGGTGTTTTTTCAGGCAATGCAACTAGATGGGCTTGTGCCAAGTTCTGTAAGCTTGTTAAATTTGTTTCCTGCTGTTTGCAAATTAGAGGACGGTAGGTTGAGTAAGTCTGTTCATGGCTTTGTGATTAGGCAGGATTTCCAGGAAAAAGTCTTCAATGGATTGATTGATGTGTACTCTAAATGTGGACTTGTTGAAGATGCACGTCGTGTGTTTGATAGGATGCGTGGTAGAGATCATGTGTCGTGGGGAACAATGATGGCTGGTTATGCCCATAATGGATATTTCGATGAAGTTCTGGAGTTATTTGATGGGATGAAGAGTAACAATATGGTTATGAATAAGGTGTCTGCCATTAGCTCTGCTTTGGCAGCTTCCGAGATGAGAGATTTGGACAAAGGGAATGAGATTCACAATTGTGTAATGCAACACTGTATTGGCTCCAATATTATAGTTGCTACTGCTTTGATGACGATGTACATAAAGTGTGGAGAGACGGATAAAGCTAAGCAAATTTTTAGCTGCCTTAAGGAAAAAGATTTGGTTGCTTGGTCTGCCTTAATTGCTGCCTTTGTACAGAGTGGATTCCCTCAACAAGCATTGTCTCTGTTTCGTGAAATGGTGTATGAAAAACTTAAACCAAGCAGCATAACCCTGCTAAGCGTCTTCCCAGCTTGTACTGAGCTTTCTCTATGGAACTTGGGAAAGAGTATACACAGTTATTCTCTTAAAGCAGGTATAGGTTCAGAGGTAGCCATTGGGAATACTCTAATTTCAATGTATGCTAAGTGTGGCCGGTTTACTCAGGCATTGGCTATCTTTCACAATTTGCCAAGTAGAAATGTGGTCTCCTGGAATGCACTGATAAACGGCTACGCAGAGAATGGTGATGCCTTTCATGCATTGGAAATGTTCCAAGAATTGCTGTCCTCGGGGAGTAAACCTGACCTTGGAACCATGGCGAGCGTGGTATCTGCATGTGCACTTCTGCATGGTCTAGATCAAGGTGCATGTACTCATGGCCTAATTATAAAAAGTGGATTCATATCTGAATGTCATGTGAAGAATGCTCTAATTGACATGTATGCTAAGTGCAGAGTACTAGAATATGCCGAATCATTATTTAACGAAACTGAATTCACTAGAGATCAGGTCTCTTGGAATGCTCTGATTGCTGGTTATGTGCATAATAGATACCCCAAAGGAGCCATTTCCGCCTTTTGTCAGATGAGATCTGAAGATTTCCAGCCTTCTGCAGCTTCCTTTGTGAGTGTCCTTTCTGCAGCAGTAGACTTAATTGCTCTCCGAGAAGGTATGGCACTTCATGCCTGTATAGTGCATATGGGGTTTCAATCTCATACGCCTGTTGGTAACAGCCTTATTGATATGTATGCTAAATGCGGGCGGTTTGATTTTGCGGAGAAGTATTTTGATGAGATGGGGTACAAAGATATAGTATCATGGAATACAATGCTAGCTGGATGTGCGGTTCATGGCCATGCTACACGTGCCGTTGCACTCTTTTTGCAGATGCAAGATAATACTGTTATGGTTGATGGGGTGTCTTTTCTAAGTGTATTGTCTGCGTGCAGACATAGCGGTTTGATAGAAGAAGGAAGAAAAATATTTCATTCCATGCGTGATAATTTCCATGTTGAACCTAAGTTGGAACACTTTGCTTGCATGGTTGACTTGTTAGGTCGTACAGGTCTGTTTACTGAGATTATGGACCTCATTAATGAGATGCCAATGGAACCTGATGCATCCATTTGGGGAGCTTTATTGGGTGCCTGTAGAATGCATTCCAACATAGAATTAGCCGAAGAAGTGTTGAGCTATTTGGTGAGACTTGAACCTAGGAACCCAGCACATTATGTTGGTCTATCCAATATATATGCTCAATTTGGTAGGTGGGTTGAGGCTAAGAACACAAGGTTAAAACTCACCAATGCTGGTATGAAAAAAACCCCTGGAAACAGTTGGGTTTAGGATAAGGAACAATCATACACTCATACTTTTCAGATAGATTCCAAAGTTGGTCCCTTAACGAAAGCACATAGTGCAGTGGTTTTGTGGCTGTTTTGGGTGGAAGCCTACCGAAGGCAAAGCCCACATTATTTTCTGTAGCCAAGGAAATTATTGACCATGGCTTTATCTGTCAGCCCTGAAATGATCTGGTATTCTGGTGCTGACATGATTGCTGCTCGTTAAAGGTAACTAATTGTAGTTGCTTGATTTTTTTTTTTTTATTTTTTGTGATTCTTCAGCTTTTTATGGTCTAAATGCTGGAGTCGCAGTGCATTCTAGGCCTTAATGATGTTCGTGTTTGTGTCAGATTACTCAGAGAAGACGTTTAGATATGTATCCTGAAGGACGAGAATACAGGTAGAGAATCAACCCAAACTGAAGTTAAGTAAGTCCATTTGAACTTTCCTCTGTCTGACTTCATGTATTTCAAATACTTCGATAAATCTCGATTGCGAGAACAGAGAGCAAACTAGTCCCATCTCCTTGGTCCCTTTGAACTGTGGGCATTGTTGAGGGAATTGGTCATAAGTCCTGGGCGCTTTTTATGGTCTAGATGCTGGAGTGGCAGTGCATTGAGTTGTTGAAGTACAATGCTGTATGCATTATCATGCATACAACTCAATTTTTGCTTTTTTAACAATTGTGCATAAGACCAGCATGCAGAAAGCATACAGTGCTGTATGCATGATCCTTCTCTAGATAGGCTTGCTGACTGCTTTCTTGTCAAGATAGAGCTCTAATGCTTCGAACATAATAGAGCTTTTCTTTTACTTGGAAAAAGTGGAGTGTTTGTGTGCTTATATGTCTTTTTGATTTTGTTTTCCCAAGGTTTACAATATGCTACCCTGTTTATTATACTAACATTGATTTTGATTTCCCAAGGTTTAATACATTGTCTTGTTTGTTATACCAATAGAAGTACAATTAATTGAGCGTTATGCCAAGCGTTGGGGAGTGAGAGCTTACATTGGACATTTAACTTTACTTCGAGATTTGACTTGCAGTGATGCTGTTTCGATGGACCTTGGATTTGAAAAGCATTGACTACATACTTCCAAAGAATTGAAGAAGCTAATGAGTTATTTTGTTTTTCGTAATGGAAATAAATCTTCATAACTTCTCTGATGGAGACAGAGTATTTAGGTTATGTCTTGCAAATGATGTAAACTCTATCAGCTTGGATGTCAGCAATTTATGATGTCAGACTTAAAATTGCAGTGGCATAAGCAAATTTATATATGAGTTGTGAGTTCCTCTGGTGAGTGCTAATCAATTTATCTGGGTGAGCTAAAGCAGTTAGTTAGTGATATTGAGCCCTTTTCTTTTTTGGCTGTTTTTATTAGGGTCGAGTTATTGTTGGCCCATAAAGGGATAGGGCTCTCCTACTATCACATATTTTCTTCCTTCATAAGATTTGAATTCGAAAGCTTGCTTAAGGGAACAAGTGTCAAACCACTTGAACCAACCTGTGTTGGTACATTGAACCGTATTTGAATCTGAATAACTTGTGAAAACTGAAGAGGTAAGAAGTAATGAACATCTGAAGGTGATATTACTCCAAGTGATATAGTAGCTGGCACGTCTTCAGGGACGATAATCATCGAATGGTCATACGAGTCCATGTGATGTTTATAAAGGGGAAGTTTCTTAGGGTTTTTGAATTACATACATGATGGATTGACAAGAAGTCAAGAACTTATTTGATTGAAGGTTTGTGGGAGTTACTTTCTTTAAGCATATACTAAGGAGCGATGAGGTTGTGAGAAAATCTCAAAGACTTTTCTTTTTGGTGTAAAGGGATGGCCAAATGCCATGTTAGAAGAGACCAATTTGTGTCTAGATTTCTGGTACCAATTCCGGAGGAGACCAATCGAAGCAGTAGAAACCCATAACAATGCGCTCATTTTGAGTTGTATTTAGTCTTTAATTACTTTTTTAAGGCATAGTCTATAACATAGTTATTGAAGCAATAATCATTTTTGGTTGGGCACTCGAGCTTCCCATTTTGACTGTCTTTATCTGCCATCTGCTTTATGAGAAGCTTGACATGCTGGCATGCTAGGTGTCTAATTACAAAGAAAATCTCTTGTTGAGCTAGTCTGGGAGGTAATTCACTTACTGATAATGGAGTTAGTAGAATTACGGAGAATTAGATGAAATGCTGGAACTTGGAAGGCATACTAGAACTGACATTACTGCACAACCTTGGGCATTAAGAGTATTATTTCATTACGTAGGGCCAACTTTTTGCAAGGCATCTGACAAGAAATGTCTGATGAACTCTACACTTCATAGCAAAATTTATCATTGAAAAAAAATATATATCAAAAATTGATTGAAGATTAAACTTGATTCAAACCCAAGGCCATGTCAAACACAAGTCAGCTATTTACAGGCACTGCTGCAGCCTGCATGAGATTACAAACAAAATCAGTTTAACAGGACATTCATGAGCTTTATCTTGGACACTGAACATTAGCTATTATGCAACACTTATGTTCAATTATGTCTAGCTTTTCAAGGTACATAGTGGAATGGTTGCTTTTAGTGGAATTCTCCTATACGAGCAATTACTAGGCCATATCATGACCACAATAACAATAACAACCCACCGTATGGGTCCCGCTTTCATGGGGCATGGGGAGATCCTGATGTACAATGGTCTTACTTTGTGAGCATCACTGCCCTAGAGAAGCCGATTTTAAGAGATCTACAAAAACTAAGCTATATCATGACTATGAAGTCATATAAGCTGCTGTGTAGAAGAGAATGTTAAAACATCATCTTTTGTGAGTCATTCACATTTCCTAAGTCAGGAGTAGAAGTGTAGAACCTTAGTTCAGAACGTCGGTTTTCTTAGGGCAAGTCTGTCTTCAAACAGCCACTGTTGGTTCCCAAAATTGTATTCATGGAACCCCTCTTCAGTTTTTCTGTTGATAATCAGGTGCAATGCTAAAACGTTCTTCCACAGAGGCCAGAGCATTATGGCATTTCCAATAGGAGTTTACCGACCTATTATGTTCCTTAGTTTGATTGGATAACTCCAGTTTGAATAGAGCATGTCTAGATTACTTCCTCCAGGAGTTGAGCAACTTAGTCCTTTAATTATTATTGAAAGACGACGGAAACATTTAATTTACATACTAGCAAGGTCCAGTGACTACAGTACACTGTTAAATGTCTAGGTTGAGAAATCTCATAGAATGGAAGGGAATGATGAACATTCTTTTATCCATATCTGATGTAAGCCCAATACTATAGAGCGATGAAAAAGTAAAGGAAAAAATAAAAACCAAAAGGCACAAAAGACAAGGAAAATGGATTAAAAGTGTACTAAGTTCGAGGTATCTTTTCAAACTGTCAGAGGGGGAGTGGCTGAAGCATTACATATCTCCTTTAAAAAAGAATATAACTAATGATGAGTGACATTTTTTCAATCTAAGAACAAGACTGTTTGTCCTGGGGTTTAGTACTCTAGTCAAAGTGTACATACTACATATTGACCACATATTGTTCGAATCATTCATGTATATTAGCTGTTGCATTTATATTCATTGAAGTTCGCTTTCAATTCTAATGGTCAACAGTTGAAAACAAACTCTTTGATACATAATACAGTGCTGGTTTTACAGTCTTATCTTTATTCAAGTGTCAAATGTAGATAATCCATAATTCTATGCATCTAGCATTCAATTGTATTGTGTTAGACTTCTGGCGGAACCAAATGAGTTGGTGCATGGCCAGGCTTAGATGCAGGTGGATTGGTTCATTGGTTAGCGCTGCTTGACTTGGCCTGGGTCAAGAAGCAAGTCAACTTCATTTTGACTCTGAGTGGACTATATTCCGGTCTATCTACGTTTTAAAGCGTACCCAGTGGACCTTTGTGGCCCGTCATCTGATCTAATTTGGAGCAACTTGCCCCAAGCATCTTTATTTTCCTGTTTTATTCGACCACCAAGTAGGAAAAAACGTGTAAAACACAAGAATGATGATACCAACCAAACAAGACTTATTCAGTCTGTAAAGCTAGTCTAATTCTCCAAGCTGTCAGAAATCCATCTAGAAAGACCAGCATGACTACTTGACAACCAAATTTGACAAGCCTAACCAAGGTGAGCCTGGCCGAGCCTGCCTGGTTGAGAGGACAGCCTGAATCAGCTTCCACAATTAACGCATACATTTCAGAAAGATCTTTATGCGGCTGGCAGTTCTAGTCAGCCTATAAGTAACTTTTGTGCCAAAGTAATGTAGTATAAGGTATCAAAGCTGAATCAACTTGCACAATTGTGAATTGTATACAAGAAAGGGTTTTTTCAGAAACAAAATTCTCTTTTAGAGAGGCAAAAAGAGAGAATTTGATTTATCTCACGCCAAATAAATCACATTATGTTCTTTCAAAGTAGTCGCACAGTCATACTAACCGCGCCATTCTACCATCTGGCCACAACCTCATTCAGCATTGCATGCTTACGCAGCCTAAGAACTTGCCAATGCTGCTTGCAATATGGTTGGCATTTGTCATTCTTTTCATGCTGTTTTCTTCTCTGTCTACTTATTTGCAGAATCCTGCTCTCTTCTAAGTTCAACCTTGATTTTCACAGTTTGACCTCTTCATTGACTTCAGGAACATCAACTTTGATAATGTGAGCTTCTGGGTGTCTTTTTCAGTCAACCCTTGTGCTTGCACTTTGGGATGTCTTCCGCACTGAACTGGGCACAGTGCTAGGGAGAAACATGAGAACCTCGATCAAAGGGATCCTAATTGTCAAGGAGCTACTGATCAGGACATTGCTTTTTCGGGTGCCGAAGAAGCTTGTTATGGGTGACATGCCTGGATGATGAAATTGGTAAGTAGGATTGTTTAGCTCAGTATTTGATTTGGGACTGAGGTAATTCAGAGATACATTTAAATATGCTTTTGGGCCCATGGCATTTTTAACTGCCTTTCGGCATTCTTCTAAAACTTCGAGCTCCGTGGTAGTCTGCAATTTTTCTTGTTGATAAGATTCCACGAGTTTCATATAAGCATATCTTCCTCTCGCCCTCTGAAGCATAAGGTGTACCATTGGTAAAAATCCAAGTTTGAGTCAAATTTATTCAGAAAAATCAGAAGAAAGCAGCAGCTCAATCTGGGCTCAGCCTGAACTACATTGTGTATACCCCCCCCCCCCCCCCCCCCAAAAAAAACCCCAGTAATAATACTAATTTGTTGAAGGCTTGAAGCAACAATACAAATGCTCAGGAGCGAAGAGAACATAAACCCAAGGAGTACTGGGCAGTGCTGGAGCTCAGAAAGAGCATAGACAGGATCACAGAACCTAGGAACATTAGATAGCAAAATCAAGTTGGACAAAGCTAACCAATAAGGCAGGCTAGAAGAGCACCAAAGGCTAGAAGAGCACCTAGCTGCTTACAAAGGATGACTCTTAAGAGTCGTATCACTCCTAAGGCCGCAAGGGATATTGATTTTAAGTATGGTTTTTGTACCCAGATATCTCTCTGGTTTTTCCTTGAATAAGCCAAATAAACTTTTTTCTTATTGACTATTTGCGTAAATATGTTGGTTCACGTAAAACTCATTTGGACTGGCCTTTACCGTACAAGCAGTTGTTCAATCTTTGGACATTGTTACTTTAGTGTGGACTATGTCGTGAAATTACTATCCAAAACCAAACTTGGATTGGATATGAAAGTCATTGATTATGTGAATTGAAACCAGGTTAAAATCTCATGGTTATACTCATTCCTGGTTTGGACAACAGAGATGTTTCTTTTAGCTGTAATGACCATAGCCAACCTGATCTCTATGCAATTGGGGTTTCCTATTTTTCGTCTTCGCTTTATTTGTTCTTCATATCTTGCACACTAGCCTATTTTTTGTAATTTTGTCATCAGTACAGCTGATGTTATGCTTTTTTTACTACCACAATCATACATATACAGACAAAGGGAGGGGGGGGGGGGGGGGGCGTTCACGGTTTAGGAGGGGCTCAGTATAAGCAACTTTTTTTTTTCTTTTTTTCTGGGGATGTATTGTATTCGTTTGATCATATCTATGTCTTTTACGTGCCTTGTTTGAATTGTTTGTATGTTGGATTTATTATACATCAGCATGCTTCCTTTAAAATTTCTTTTGGCTGCCCCTTTTCTAGTTCTTTGATCCAACGTGTTCTGACCAAATGAAATGTGACCAATCTTAGAGTATGTCCTTTGACCGCCGGCAGAAATTGGTAAAACCTAATGCAGAAAGCACAGGGCGCAGTCATACACAACACTTCATCAATCTATTAATATTTTGCTCCCAAGCTTGGTGGATGTAAATTTAACCATCCCTGTAAACTTTTCAATTGATGAATTCATGATTAATACATAAATCATTTCTTGTTTTAATTGAAGGAATATACAACAACAACAAGAAGCACGTAAATCAGTTTTAGATATAATTTTTTTTTGTCTATATAATATATATAGTTGAGTAAAATCACTCTTTTGCCAAATGTCACACTGCTATTGGTTCATGTCTTTCTTGTTTTTCTTCTGTTCGCCTTTTCTAAATAGTCTTTTACTTATGAAATAATTAGCTTCCTATTATATTAATGACACATGCACGACTTAAAACGCGGAACAACATTAATGATTATAATTGTCATTTCATTTATTTTCAGAATTGAAGCACTAATATAATTAACTTCGGAGTATTTAAAAATGTAATGGTTCTTTCGTTCAGTGTCATTCACTCAAAAATTAATTTTGGTCTCTTAGAGTAATTATAGTTATTAATTGGTTCACTGTTTCAAAATTAATTGTTTGAAAAGTTTGCTATATATAAATTTGACATATATGTGACTTTGAATTAGAACTTACTCAAAGAAGTAGACAATGCTTTCCTCTAGCTGTAGTTGAAATTGAACTTCTTCATTCTTCCCACGTAGATATATAGTTTATTAGGATCTTAAGGTTTGTTTGTTTTTTTTTTTCCCCCCTGCTCGATTGTTCGAAAGTTTGATGTTAATTTTATTTGTTATCCAAATCCATCTCTTTTTTTTTATTGCTTTAATTTTTTCAATTATCCCAGTATTTCAATTTCATCTTCATAGTGTTTCAATTGTAATTTATTGTGTTTTCACTTATCAATATACATATGTGGTTGCATTTTTTATTAATGTAAAAGACATTTGTTAGAATTTCATTATAATTTATTTATTACTTATAGTCAAATATCCTAACAAATTTGATTATTATATATCTTAAGTTTCATATTACATATATTTACAAACGCAATTTGCTGTGACACTTTAACATTGTTAAACTTTTTAAATATTGGTTTCTGGAGAATATTTAGAATATACTACAATATATATTTTGTGCACTCTACATAAGTTATGAATTTTGTACCTTCTCTTATTTGAAAAATCAACCCAGTATGGTTTGTATATGCTAATTTGGATAAATATCTAGTTAATTCATTTATTTTTTTCTTTTAAAAAAAGACTTCCTTCCATTGGTGGACACTACTATAGCATAGCTTGTGTTTGGCAAATAGCTTTTTGAAGAGCTTTTTGATCAAAAAGAGTTTTTTTGACCAAAATTAGCTGTTTGACCAAGTGAAAAAGCTAATCTGGGTGTTTGGTAAAAGAACTTTTCAGCATAACTTTTTGGGTCTAAAAAGCTAATTTGAAAAAGCTAATTTTATGAGCTTTTTGGAAGAGCATTTTGAAGAATTAGCTTTTTGTCTCACTACTTTATCAGAAACAACTAATTTTACCAAACAGTTTTTCAACAAACAGTTAACTCAAATAGCTAACAGCTAATACAAACAGCTAACAGCTAATACAAACAGTTAACTCAAACAGCTAACAGCTAATACAAATAACTAACAGTTGACAACTAACAACTGTTTGCCAGACAGGACATAATCATGCTAATAAACTATTGTCACTATTTAAAAGCTTTGGTTGAAAGTAGGGGGGGGGGGGGGTTATTACAATACTGTTTATGTATAATAAAGGTAGTGTATAATTTACCTTGAGTTGTTTAATCCCTTTTATTATTATTTTTTTGGGAGCAATTCGTCCTTCGGTTCTTATCACTTTTTTGTATCTATTTCTATTCAACATGTAAATCTTTAAATTTACATGGAAGACCATCATTAACATATAGCACAAATTGTGCAATGCATGAGTATAATGCTAATTGCCCTTATTTTTAGGTGATATTTTTGTTGTCATCTGAGATACCCATTTACCAATAGAAATATAGAATGTTTAATTTGTAGAAGAAGAGGAAGATTTGATTTTTCCCTAAATAATGTGTAAACTTATGGAGTTTGGTTACACATTTCAAACAACGTTATTTTTGAGATCAATAATCAAATTATATATAAAAAAGGAGTTATTCTTTTTCATTATTAGTTACTATAAACTCCTTTTTTTGGTTTTTTTTCTTTTTTTTCTTTTGGGGGGGGGGGGCGGGGGAGGGTTGTGTCTAATCACTATTGGCTTAAAACTAAGCAAGGGAAAAAAGAAAAGAAAAGAGGTTGGTCCTCATGGTGTTTCTCCAATTTAGCCTACATCACCATTGAGCCCTCAAATTGAGCATCTTTTAAATGATATTAGGAGGTTTTCTGGCAGTTGTTGTGTCATAGTCTTTGAACTATAATTTATTGTGCTCACTTATAATGCAGTCATCAAACTTTAGTTTCATCAAACATATTTAATTTTTGACTTCGTCAAAGGATTTAAGAAAGAGATACGTTAATTCAAAGATATAAAATGTAGGGATTGAATGGATCCTAATATTAAAAGTGTAGATTTGCATTTGGAAAAAGATGAAACTTTAGTGAGTGGAGCTATAATGCATTGTTGTCTATGGACTATGATATAATTTTCAGCTCCTTTGTGCTTCTTTTTTTTTTTTTTTTTTGAGAATCTCTTACATTGTGTTAATATTTTGAGTTTCATCTCCAAGCTACAACCAACTTTTAACAATAACATGCAACTTACAAGCTACAAATATATTAATGTTCAACATTTAATAAAATCTTGCATGAAATCATCTTATATAAAAGTAGAAACATATCGCTCACAACCTACAACCAACTTTTAACACTCATTTATACTCAATTCATTTCTATTGCTTACTGTGATTGCTTATCATTAAGCTCTAACTCTATCGCTTTTATGCTAGTTTTAACCATTGAAATAAAGATGTTCTAAATTAATTGACATATGTTATTGTTTAAATTATCATTTACGGTGCAAGTTGGATATAAAGATGTTCCAACGTGTTTGACACACCAACTTGACTTTCTAATTTTCTAACTCCAGCTATTCTCGATAGGCAAGCAACCCTTCAGTCTCCATCAATTTATGGTTACGTGCACCTACTACACTCTCCACCTCCAAAAATTCGAGGATATATACCCATATTCCTAATTATATATATACATATATAAGAGAGTATGTATTATATTAAAATACATATGTTTGTATTTAAGAATTTTTAGAACACAGTACATACCCTCTCATATAAGTGTGTACATAACTAGATATATGAGTATATACTATAGAATTACTGACCGCTCCACCTCACCTCACCTCACCTCACATCACAGCCCCCAACATCCTCCTCCCTTAGCCAATCTCTCTCTCTCTAAAATGTGCACGCTTGAGAAGAGGGGAAGCCTCTACATCCTAACGCTAACCGGCGCCGGCGCCGAGCACCGTCTAAACCCAGCCCTAATCGCCGCCATCCGATCATCCCTTTCCCAAATCAAATCTGAAATTTCCCGATCCAAATCCCCACCACCAGCAGCTCTAATCACCACCGCAGAGGGAAAATTCTTCTCCAATGGCTACGACGTCAAATTCGCAGATTCCTCGCCAAACCCCTTACAAACCAAGATCTACATGGACGCCCAACTCCGAGCCCTAGTTTCCGACCTCCTCTCCCTCCCGATGCCGACGATCGCCGCCGTGACCGGCCACGCCTCCGCCGCTGGCTTCATCCTGGCGATTGCGCACGACTACGTGCTGATGAGGAGAGACAGAGGGTTCCTTTACATGAGCGAGCTCGACATTGGGCTTGTGATCCCGGAGTGGTTTGTGAAGATGGTGAATGCCAAGATTGGGTCGCCGGCGGCCAGGAGGGCAGTGGTGATGAGGGCGGCGAAGGTGACGGCGGAGATGGGGAGAGAGATGGGAGTGGTGGATGTGGTGGCGGAAGGGCAGAAGGGCACGGTGGAGGCGGCGGTGAAGGTGGCGGAGGAACTGCTGAAGAAGGGGCTGGAATGGGGAGGTTTATGGAGAAAATAGGAAGGTTTTTTTTAAGGAGGTTTTGGAGGTGATTGGGGCCGTCGAGGGAGTGGAGGTGGATGGGAGGATTCGGCTTAAGTCACACTTGTGATGGTGATGAGTTGCTGTGAAAATAAATTAATAAATTACTTGTGAATTTTTCAATTTTAGAATTTTTCTTTTTGGTGTGTAAAATTAACATAGGACTTCGAATGTTCGATTTCCAGAGAGATGACCACACAAATCACTATTCCTTAAATGCCCAAAACATCAGAAAGGTTGCCACTGTTTTAATGAATAGGAAGTTGATTACTGTTTCTATCCAAAGTGCACATTTTTCTGGTGTATTTTTGGCTTTGCAGAATAAAATAAGTGGTGGAATGATGGAACATGGTTTACTGAATGGGAAGTGGAGCCAGGAAAGATTAACCTTTATGTTTTTGGTTGTTGTTTCTGGACTTTTATTTTATTTTATTTTTTGCCTCAAGATTTAACAAGATATAAAAATTATGAAAATGTACATGTATATATTTATATTTGTGGCTTTCATGTGTGAGAGGGCTTGAAGAGTATTCTCCTTTTCTGTGCTTCGCTCTAAGGCCCTGTTCTTTTTTGTGATTGGAAAGATTTAACTTACAGCTCACAGATTTTGTAATTGAGAAGATTTAGCTTACAGTTCGTAACTCCTTAAATCTAGGGGTGTGCGAAAAAATCCGAAATCGAAAACCGAAGCGAACAACTGAACCAAAAAAAAATTTCGGCTTTCTGTTCGGTTACGATTCGGATGATTTGAAAATTCAGCTAACCGGCTGTTAACCAGACCGAAAATAATTTTGTTTTTTTAAAAAATTATACATAAAAAATAAAAAATTTAGGTAAGAAAGTGCACTTTTTTATTATTTATAAATGGTAACCAAAGTTTAATTTTTATAAAAAGAATTTAGACATAAAAAATGAAAAATTTAGTTAAGAAAGTATACGTTTTTTTATTATTTATTAACGATTACCTGTTAATCGAACCGAAAAATCGATTGACCGACTTTTTCGGTTCGATTACGAATCAGGGTTTGGACGAACTGAAATTTTCAGTTAACCGAAACACGGTTAACCGAAGTTTTTGGTTCGGTTACGGTTCGGAATTTTTTTGAATCAAAAAACCAGTTAATCGAAACTCCGGTTAACTGATTTTGCATATCCCTACTTAAATCTTCTTACATCTTATTACCATCTTCCTATATCTCCTTATATATTTTTTACAACATTCAACTTATCATCTATTTTATTTTCATATTTATATAGTAATATGTATATAGTTTTTATATACTACCAATGTGAAAAATCTTACAGTCTTTTTATGAACATAATATTTGTATAAACATAAAAACAGAATTTAATGATGTGAATTAATATTTGAGTTCTAACATAAAGCACATATGTTATTGCAGAGAAAATAAGCCAACATTTTTAAAATCGTAACACAAAAATCTCATTTATGTTGAGTTTCTACGTGAATCATGCATAAAAATAGTCAAACGGTAAGTGACGAAAGTGTTTCAGCTATTTCACTAATAAGTTTTTACCCATGACAACTTGATTGCGATCATCGTACAATTAAACATTAGATTGAATTTAATTCCAAAATATTTAAGTCAATTAGGATTTCATTTTTAGGGTTCAGTTCAATTTTGTTGAGAAATGTTTTTTTAAAAAAATTGCTTATAGGAAGGTGAAACTAATGTTAATACCAAAAAAACCACCTCAAGTGCGAAACATATTTGGTTCATATTTGTCTGCTTGAATTTATCTTATTAATATTTAATTGACTTGTTTAAAGGTTTATTTTCATTAATTGTGTTATTTTTATATTATTTTTTATTATACAAAATGACAATTGTAGAAAAATAATTTTTTTCTGCAATGTTAAATTATAATTTTTTTATTATCCAAAATGACAAGTGATACACATAATTTTATTCTTTTGAAATAGTTTTTCATAATTCATACATTTAAAGATCAACAATTATACATACATATCTAAAAATTATACTATACAACTTTTTAATAATTCAACAACTCCCTATATTTATTCTTACAGATCCTTACATCTTTTTACTGTTTTTTACATCTTTTTAGAGCTCCTTATAGCTTACAACCGCATCTTATCGAAGAAAAGAACAGGCCATAAGAGCTTGCAAATATTTTCTCGACAAAAGTTGGTGACTTTGTTATCCACCTAATTTGCTTTCTGTAATATTTTGGGAATAGGTTTTAGTGGTCAAATTTTTGTTCGTGTTGTTCCTTGCATATTATCGACTTCAACATCGAGGTTTGGTGTTCATGTCAACCAATTTTTATGCTCTATTTTATAGTTTTTTGTTCATATTTTATAGTTTTTTGGTCTGTAAAATTAGTCCATTTGTCTTGCTGATGTTTGATCAACTTATTGCAGTTCACCCTGACTCTTGCAGGTATATACTGTGGTCTGATCTCTAAGAGACTTGGTTTTTGGACAAGGAAGTATTTTATGTCTTTTTCATCGATTGATGCCTCATTTGGTTGGGGTTATGATTTGTTCATTTTCGGTGTTTTGAGTATAACTTGAAACAGTAGCGAAGCAATGATTTTGAGGAAGGGGGTCGAAATAATAATACAGTAATTTTCACCAAGCAAAAACTAGTCATTCCAGGCAAGGGGTTGAAGATGAATCCCTACAATGTATAGCGTCAAACAACCATAATTCTTTCTCACGAAAACTTAAACAAGCAAACACCCCATGCCTTACAATAAATGTACATCCCATTAAACTAAGATAAATGTTGAATGCAAAATTATTGCATTTTATACCCTTTTATCATCTGATATTTGATCAACATAAATTATTAAATTAGAATTTTAATATGTTTTTGTTTATTTTGCAAGAAGTTGGAAAATTTGGGAGAATGAGGAAACTTCTTGAAAAAAAGGGGGAAAAAATAAGTTCAACTAAATGGATGGATCAAGAGGGAAATAGAAGAGGAGGCCCGGTTGTCAATTTCGCCACCCAACCCTGCCAGAGCTTTTCCACGTCTCAAGCCCAAGCCAGGCGCGTGACTGTTTCCTCATCCCTTATCAGACGCGAGCTTGGCCCAGCTGCTCTCTTTGCCCGTTATCTCTCTTGCGCTAGGCCTGTTCTCCTTCTTCTCGGTGAGGCCCAGCCAAGACCTCACCCATTCCATGCCTCAAACGCCTAGCCCAGTCTACGTCCCCCCTCCTCACTTACCAGTCACGTATACGTCATGTGACTGACAGACCCCCTTTCCTCCCTTCCTCTTCTTCTTTCTTCTCACCTGTTTTGAAACCAAAGAACCCAAGCCCCGACTTCCCTACTTCATCTTCCTCCTCAAGATGCCAAGGCCTCCTCTCTCTTTGCTCGTTCAATCACCATCATTAATTCTTTCATTATCAACCCTATCCGTTACTCTCCACCATCATCATCAATTTGGCGGTTTCAATATTTTATTTCAAGAATTAAGTTAAGCATTGAGGGGTTTGAAGGGTTTCTTTTGCGCGACTATAATTGGAGATTAGTAGAGGCATAGAGGGGAGCATAGAGAGTAGAGTTTGATCTGTAAGTCTTTAATTTTTCGTTTATATTTTAATTTCGGTTTTCAGATATAGGTTTTGGTTTTCACAAAAATGGTGTAATTTGGATTTGTGGTTCGATTGAAAATCACAGTTTAATTATGGAACTAGGCATTGTTGGGTTTGAACTTACGGTGCAATTACCCAGTTTCTTGCTCTGTTTCACATTGAAATCAAGTACTCTAATTTTCTTCAATTTTGGTTTTGGTGGGTTTTGTCACATACGAATTTTGAGGTTTAGTTTTTGAGCTCTATTTCGATTTGTTTTGTTTCAGTTCAATCCAGGATTCCTGCTCTGATGTAATGGAGGATTGGGAGATGGATTTAGTTCATGAGTTTCATTGTTGAGGGGTAAAATTTATATGATTCTAGCTCTCATCTTATTCTCCTTTCTTTGAAGCTGGGCTTTGGTTTCCAGTAGATTAATTTGAGCTCAATTGTATTCTGTTCCAGTCTATCGATGATTTTAGCGTGCGACTACTGCTTTGAAAATGTGTTGTCCCAGTATTTGGCCTATTTGAATAATGGTGCTTAGTAGACTTAGAGTGTGTTTGGATATTAGAGGGGGAGGGGAGGGGAGGTTAATGAAAGGGAGGGGAATGGAGGGGAAGGGAACGAAGGGGAGGGAAAATATATTTACCTTGTTTGGATTTGAAGTGGAGGGGAAGGATAGTTATTATGTCACTTCCCCTCCCCTCCATTCACCTCCAATTTGGGGGGAACAAAAATTAGATTATTGGGTTAATGAAGGTGAAGTGTTCTCCCTCTTTTCCTCATTATTTTTTTTCCAAACAAGGATAAGAGGGGTTAATTAACTTCTCTTCCCCCTCTTTCCCCTCCTCGAACCTCAATCCAAACACAGTGTTAGTGTTTCAGACTGGGAAACTTGTAGTAATAGCTAGTTTTTAATTATACATGATAGGTTGTCATTCCTTTTGTTTTTTTATTTAAGCTACTTAGGGTCTGTTATTTTCGTGGGTAAATTAGGGTGGTTAAAAGGTTGAAGTAGGTTGAAGTGGATTGAATTTTTTTATGTGATAAATTGAACTTGGTTAAAATAGTGGAAGTGGGTTGAAGTAGGTTGAAGTGGGTTGAAGTAGATTGAAGTGTGTTGGTGGTTTTTAAGGGGGTAGAAAAATAAACTAAAGAAAAGAGAAAACCTCAAGCACACGATTGTCATCGTTCGTAGTACTTTGAGGGTCGATCCACAGGGACGATATTGAGATTGCGGTCACAAAAAAAAGGGTGAATCAACTAATTGAACTATACTAAATCAATTGACACCATCCAAGGAGAACTAATATCCCAAATTAACTGAACTAACCAGTCAACCCTAACTTTGCGAATTATCAACAAAGCCATTAAATCAACCAAATTATTTAAATCAACCAAGTCACTTAAACTACTAATTTAGCTAATTCAGCAAAGTAATCAAATCAACAGGGCTAAACAGAGGCAATCAACAGAGGAATTTGAGCTATTGCTATCAAAATTTAGGCTCATGAAACATGCCAGAACAAAAAAACAACAAAGAACAATCACTACCTCAGATTCACCAAAGGTCCGAATTGAAGCTTCATCCGTGACATAGCAGACTGCCGAGCAGGGATTACGAACAGAGAACGCAACCAAAGGGAAGGGGGAATGAACGCAATTTAACCAGTTTTCGGGCTTCCTTGCTTGAAGCTCAGCCTTCCATCATCAATGGCAAAACCGCCATTGTCCCAAATCGAAGCATGAATCAAAACAGAACAGGGTTTCGAAGCCAACTGAAATTCGAACAAGGGTGGGGAAAAACGAATGAAATTGCTCAAATAAAA
Organism: Selenicereus undatus; assembly: GCA_017589665.1. Taxonomy (NCBI): domain Eukaryota; kingdom Viridiplantae; phylum Streptophyta; class Magnoliopsida; order Caryophyllales; family Cactaceae; genus Selenicereus; species Selenicereus undatus. Next base: position 32,988,416 of record JACYFF010031958.1, on the reverse strand, counting down.
CCCAAAAACTCTTGCAATTCATGAATGAAAATTCCAAATCAAAGCTTAATTACACGAATTCGAAGGCTGCAATTGAATCTAAAATCGAAACCTAATTCGAAAACTAACCCTAATTTCGAATCCGAAAGCAAGAAAAACGAAATTAAACCAGGCTAAACCTAAAACGAAATTTAAACTCTAATCTAACCCTAAAATTACCTAGCCTAAAAATTACCTAAAATCCTAATTACCTTCAATAGCGTCTTCCTCAACCCTTTATACCCGAACCCAAGCACTTCAAGACCGTCGATTTGGTGATATGCGTGGACGATGGAGATGAAGGCCAACAGTAGGTGTGTCGTGGCAGTAGCAGTGTGCTTCACGGTGGAGGTGGACACGGTGCTGGTGTCGTGGAAGAGTGAGAGAGATGAGGTAGAGAGAGAAAGCGAGGAGATGGGGAAGATGATGATGGTGAGGATGGGGGTCTGGGTATCGGGGTTCCAATTCCGTGGGTTGGTTTCGGGGAGAGAGAAGAAGGCAGACGCGAGGGGGAGGTTATATGGCGCACGTGCACGGCACGTGAGGGCTAGAAAATGCTGAACCGAGTTCTATTGCTTTGGACCGTTCTTTTTTTCTCTAAATCGGTTCAACTCTATTTTTTGGCCGGTTCAGGGTAGTTTGGACCGGTTTTTGACAATTTTGCCCGATTCTTCAATTCTCAATATTTTTTGCCATTTTCTTAGCATTTTGATCATTTTTTCACATTTATTAAAAATCTGCAAAATAAAATAAAATCAGCTCAAAACCTTAAAAACACGATTAAAACGAGCATAAAATAGGTATAAAAGTACCTTAAAATAGTACATTTTTAGTTCGAACAAAGTGGGTTGAGGTTGGTATTTTGGAATTGACCCACGAAAAGAACATGCCCTTATTATGATGGTTTAGGTCACTAGTAATCTAATTTCATAACTCATCCTTGAGGACGACACCTGTAATTGTTCTAGCGATAAACCGTACTCTTGTAGATTTCACAACAATAAAGACCATAAATACTTGAGAACGTTTCCAATTTCAAGACAATAAAACATTCAAAACCAATTTGCAAAGAAAACCCACAACAAATTACAGCAAGAATGTTCATTGGAAGATATGAGGAGTGAGGAAGGGAATGGCATAAGGAACTAATTAGGATCGACTCATTGTGGATCTCTATACGTACTCATTGGATGTTAGTTGAGTGCTAAATCGGAATTTAAGCATTACCATTCAAGCATCAATGATTTTTGCCTATTGTAAATAATATTGTCATCGATTTAGCTTTGTATGGTTTGTCAAATTAGCTAGATTACTTGTTAGAGAAGCACATGAAAAGGTTGCACTAGCACATAAGAGAGACATCTTGTACTAGTATTTTTTATTGTTAATTATATATTACCAGCGGATAGAAAAAAAAATGACCCAAGTTGAAATTGGAAAAGATTAAAAAAAAAAATCAAGTTGATGGTATGTGAACCAAAAACAAAATCCAATTTGAAATTGGCAAAGATGAAAACAAAAATCTAGTCTAAGCCACGTGAACAAAAAGTCATCAATTTTGCGAATGAACAATTCGAAAATGTAAATTGCTATGCCACTGATATTCCCAACTTTGTGCTGCAAACCATTGAGCCAAGGTACCTTTCATGAACGCATGCCGTATCAAATTCTAAAAGCCTTTTTTTGCAGACATTTTTTTTTCTTTTGCTGGGGGTTCGACTGAGCACACTAATCCCACGGTGGCTCCACCACTAACTTGGAAAATTTGTTTGTTGATATGAACAACCATATCATGTCTTTTTGTCTAATATGGCCTATCCCTCATTAGTTTGGAACGGCACCCACCAACTTCATGTAGATATAGGCAACAATAATCAACCAAACCTCAGCTCTTTTCCTTTTTTCTTCTTTTTAAAATTTGTTTATAACGGAGTAATTTTGTAGTATTCGTACTTCTTGTTGATAATTGGATTGGTCAAATATTCTTTCAATTTCATTAGGTCCAGTTGGAGATGACATGCCTGACTATCTATCAAGTCTCCCAAAGTATATATATATATATATATATATATGGGGCGGATCATATAACAAGAAGTCTGGATATGTCATAAACGAGCAGAAGGATTTGCCGTATTACTCCAGAGGCTTACCCAAATCAGGGAGAAAAATCAAAGGTTCATGTATAATTCCCCTTCCAACATGTTCATCTATGCAGAAGGA
>JACYFF010031958.1:32939150-32981178 GCA_017589665.1 Selenicereus undatus | reverse complement strand
GTTGTGATCTCTCGGGATCACAACGTACGATATATATATATACATATATGAGCTTTAAAATAAGTATGAGTTTCTCTTATTATGATTTCTTATTTATTAAATTAAATGACTATCACACCTTCTTGAAAAGTCCATAATCAGATATTGTTTGATTATGAAATGGTATCTTCCTTTCTTCACATATTATCCCCTTGAGATATCTTTATAAAGGATCCACGGATAAGTAGGCATTACATAATAATTACATAGTTGAGCCGGGAATGGCATGGCCATGGTGTCAAAGAATATACTGTTATTTATAAAATACAAACAAGATTGTCCTTTTAACGAAGCCAATGATTCTATCACTTGTAACTCTATTTCAGTGATTTAGACAACTTCTAAAGCACCCAATTAATGTCATTGCCTTAGGAAACAAAATTTACAATAGTAAATAAAAGTAAAATGTAACTATAAAAGTAATGGAAAACATAAAATTTGAATGACTAATGTGATCTGTACATCACATATGGTCCAACAATTAGCTGTTACACGAATGTGAGATTTATAGACGTAGTTATAGGAGAAAAAAAAAACTTCCTCCTATTGTTTCATTCCGAAAAATTCACATTTTCGAAGAGAAAAAATGAACTAGTATTACTTTTCTCAAGCATATGACAATCCAATTTGTTAATGAATGCTATTATCCATTTCTTGTAAATTTGAAGATACTAATAAATTAACAACAAAGGTGGCATAAATTTGGGTAACAGTTGTTTTCATTTTTTTTTTTGTAGGGGTTGTTAATGGTTTACCTTCAAGTCAATTATGAAATAATATTTATTTTTGAAGCTATATTGGATTTTGCAAGGGGTAAATCTAGAATTTGCAGTAAGTTTTTGAGACTTATCAAATAACTATATAAGAGCATCTATATAAGAGCCTCATGATAATGTGATATCCAAAAGCTTATATCATACCTTTGAGAATGACACTACGTGGGTACATTGATATAAACCAAGAAATTTAGTTACCAAATTTTAGAAATCATGAATAGCACATTGAAATTTCAGTGAATAAATTCTATCATCAATGCCAAGGGATTCACAAAATGTCGGTCAACCAAAAGGACTTCCAATGCTAGTGATTACATATACTAGCTACTACCTTCAAGTCCTAACATTCCACTATTCTCTCCCTTTTTTACTTTCATCCAAAATGCCTTGGCAAAATATTTAACAAAGGAGACAAATCTACGCAAGAGTTAGACATGAGGAATTGAGGGTCATTTAGAGGTGGATGGCTTATTTTGAGAGGCGTTGGTGCCTTTGTTATTTTTTTACCTTTCTTTCTTGGTCCCCTAATGCAACTTTTTGATTAGATTTTTGACAAGTTTAGTCAGATAAATGATCTTGTTAACAAGAACTTCATTCAGATAGTGAAGGACAAATATTGCAATCTTGAAATCAACGACTTCTTCCTTCAGAGTGGGTGAGCTTCCAGAAGTAGAGGGTCTAAAGATGGAGGAACATGAAATTTAATATGTGTAACTCACTTTCAAGCATTGTTCAAACCTACTCTTGCGGTCCTTTTGTGAGCAATTACTCTATGCTTCAATCCATGCTGATTCAGAGGGGTATATCGTGAGTTTTTAATAAAGAAGAATTAGTCAAACAAGGTCTTTTCTCAAAGGGGATGCTCGTGTGGAGGAAAACGAGAAATGTGATGAGGAAGATGTTGAGGATTCTGAGTAAGGTAAAGATAGTAAGGGTAGTGATGGGCAGGATGCCGAATGTATCTGATTGTGAAAAGTAGTGAGAGGCAAATTGGGACTAACTCTAGAAGGCATTTCGAGGCAATAAGAAATGATAAGGTATTTATAAGGAATTTCCTCTGAACTATTGCACTATTGGTAAGAGATTTTAAATAAAGAAATTTGAATTTTAAAAGCTAAATCTCACTTTGTAACTCGGGAGCATGAATGATCATGTCTCATTCAGAGGAGTAATTTATGGGGAATGACCTTAGAGAAAAGATTTCAAAGTGCTTCCCCTTTTGTGGAAAATAAGGGCTTGCAAAGAAAAGACAAGATCAATTTTACCCCTTGATTTGTGATATGATATTACACGATTTTTGTGTAATAGGACATCGAGTTCTAATCCCTGGGATTTTTGACTATGAAGAGGCTCAAGATGAGAAATGCACATGGACAAGTTACCATTGAATGTCAAGCACTCCCATCTGTAATGTTGTAGACACCTAAAATATATCTAGGTTTTTAAAATGTTTGATGGTGAAGCGTGTGCCTCTAGCTATATGTGCGCCCCTAACTCGTCATATTTTACATGGCTCTATCACCTAATTTTAGCTCATATAATAATATAATCCTTAGGATTTTTACTTTTTGGTTTACCTTTGTAGGTGATAAGTTCAATCGAGCAAATACTACAAAAAGGAGCGAAGACAAAGCAAGAAAACTGGGAAGATCGCAAAGGAAGAGACAACGGGAGTCGTAGCCACCACCCCCAACCGTCGCCACCCTGTAGATGGCTGGGCACGGGGTGGCGATGGCTGACTGTCTTGTTTACGACCGGCTGTCTTGGTGGCGACATTCGTCGCCAATTGCTACTTTGTTCGGCTATTTTTCCCCTCGTTTGATTCCTTTTTTAAGGGCCTTCTTTGGGACTGTTTGGGGGGTTTTTTTTTTGGAGATGTTTAGGTTAGTTTTAGATTAGGTTTAGCCATTAAAAACCCCAATATGGGTAAATTAGATTAGGGACATTAGATTGTATTTTGGTTGCTTTGGATTCAAGATTGAAGATTTTCATTCAAGCCATTCAAGAATAAGTTTTCTCTTCTCTCTTTCTCTTTCTATTTCACATTTTGTTCTTCCTTATTTCATTTAAGCATGTTAGTTTAGGTTATGTTTAGTTTACATATTTAGTTTTAATTGTTAATCCATGTTAGATTAGCTTGTTAGACTAGATTAATTTCATTCTTTCTTCTCTCTAGTTCATGTTTGCTAGTATAGTTTGGTTTTGATTTCATAGCTTTCTTGATATGATGAGTAGCTAGATTTTGTTGGCTTGGATTTCGATTAGCCTCTCTTAATGGCTAACTAGTCTTGGATAAGGCCTAACTACGCCCAATTTATGCCTTGAACTTAGAGTTTTCTCTCATGCCCGTCAAGTATTTGATGAAATACTTGAGAGAGCTTTCATCCATATTTTTAGGCAATTGACTTATGCCAAGAGGTGGGGTCGATTAACTAGTGTGTGGGAGAGGATAGCTAGAATTTTGACATGAAAATAGTCTCGACAGTAGCAAGGTCCGAGGGTTGCTAATCTCGTGATCTAAATAGGCTAAGCCCATGAAAATAGGTGGTTAGACTAATTAGACTAGCTGATGACCCTTTAGAGAGGGCTTGGATGGTCTTCATTTGTGCAACCGACCATCTCTAGTTGTCGGTATAGGTTTGGTAGGTTAAGACTTGTCTCGATTGCTTGGGTCGTCAATTGGCCAAATCGCAACTCCAAGCCTTTTTTCGTGTGTTTATTAGTTTAGTTTAGCTTGTCTTTCTTTCCTTTTCACTTTGCCTAACCTGAAACACTCGAGCTAATCTCAATACTTGAAACCCAACTACCAATGAACGACACCCCGAGTACTCAACGGTAGAACGTTATACTTGGGGTTATAAAATTTAAAACTTGAATTCTTCCTGCCAAGTTTTTGGCGTCGTTGCCGGGGAGTTGGTGATTTTTAATATTGGGGTTTACTAGAGCCTTTGAGGCTAGGCTTTTAAAAATATAAAAAAAAATTTTAAACATCAAAATTTAAAAAAAAAATAAAATTGAAATGGCCATTTTCCATTTACCTCAATTCAAGCATGAACCTTTTTGGCAATACTTGTCTAGATTGAATGATTATCGTGCTCAATATATGCATTTCACGTATGAATGGGAAATATGCAATGTTATACTTGAGGGGATAACACATGAAACCTGAGCCACCCTTGAGCCCATGTGTTATGGTGGTATGTGCTTTTTAGACGTTGATGGTATATGGGACTTGTTTGAGTCTTTCGCAAGGTATCAATGGCTCCACGAGAATGCTAGAGAGTCTTTGGTGTGCCCTTCCCCTAATTCCTATGATTTGCACACTTATTTCTCCTTTTATGTGCTCTTATTGTCAATCTTTTGACCATGATGCGAATTCTTGTCCATACTATGATATTTCCGATGCATGCTATGCAAATCATAATGCCGTAATAGAGACAATGAATGAGCTACATAAGTGTTTTATTAGTGAGATGAGGGATTGTGGCCTATTGCATGGGACTGACCCTACTATATCTTCTCCTAAACTTGAGGTTAGTCTCTATGATGATTATGAGTTTTCTCTTCCCCTAGAGCCTAATTTTATGGTTGATTCACTTTTAATCACCCTAGAGGAAGTGATTGATCCTCCTTGCCTTTTTTACCATTCGTCGCTTCATCCTTGTCTAGCACACCTAGAGACACTACTGAGGGTGTTTTGAGCTTACGTGTTTCTCCCCTCCCTTTAGCTCAGTTTACAAGGTTAGAGATGGGCGAGTCCTCTACGGGTGCTGTTAGTTGTGTTGAGGATGATTTGCTTAATTGTTAAAGCCTTCTTTTGAGGAGTTCTATAGTGATGATCTAAGGGTTGGTGCCGCTTCTAGCATTGAGCATATTGACCCCATTTGCACCAAGTTACTTGACTTAGCCCCCATTTCACCCCCTTCCTTCCCACCACTCCCTCTCAATTGCAAGCATTTCATAAGTCCCTAGGTGACACTGGAGGGTATAATCCCCCCTTGGACCCTTATTGCTCATACCTAAAGGATGTACCTAGGAAGATCATTTGGAGTACTTTCTTTGATCATGCTTTTGATTTTTCCATGGCATTTGATAAGTGTAAGAGGACACTAACTACCTTTGCTTCTTTCTTATTGGTGTTCTCTTACTTACATCACTTTGAGATGCATTCCAAGGCACATGATAAGCTTTTGAGAGCGTTGATTGCGCCTGAGTTGTAGACTCGAATCTTGAGAGATGGGGAGGAGTGGCTGATGCTCCTCGTGCCTCCATAGCATCATCTAAGTTGGGCGAAGTTTGGGTACAATCTATACCCGACCTGGTATAATCGTTCTAACTCTTCTCCCCTTCTTTTTATTTTCTTTCTTTTTCTCTTTGTTTGTGGATATTAGGTTGTATTTTTGTTGGTGATCATTTTGAGGTGACATTTGGGATATTATGGAGCTGATTGATGGTTATGATTACCTTTGTGTGCCTTTTTGTTCATAGTTGTGTTTTGTTCTTGCTGTTGTTGTTGGACTTGTATATATTTGTTTTTGGTGGCGTTGGTATTGTATATATGTGTGGTCTTGTTGTTGATTAGGTGGCATTGTGTTTTGTTAGGGGGGGAGTATGTTAGCTTGTGTATATGTGTGTAGGTTTAGTGTTCTTGTGTGTTTTGTGTTTTGTGCATTTTTGTGATTGTTATGACTCCTAGGCTCCTAATGAGGACATTGTGAGATTTAGGTATGGGGGTGGGAGTCATATACCCTTTTGCGTATATGTTTGTGAAAAATTTTCAATTTTTGTATAATTTTTCTTCTTGACTTTGGTGGACTTTTGTACCTTTGTGATTGGTTTTGACCTTTAATAGCTTGGTTGCTAGCTTCTATATACATCGAATATGCATGATGGAACACTTGTGTACAATGTAATCTCCAGTCTCTCATAATAACCACATTTCACATGTGTGGTTTTTTTCCTACTTTGTACATTTAACCATTGACGTTTGGTATTAGTCCTTGAAATTTGGGTTTGGGGACATTCTACTTGGTTAATTGACTTCCAGTTTTAGCTTCATTATGAGAAAAAGAAAAAAAATGAGAAAAGCATGATGCAAAAGTGAGCTGAACTCCGGTACTTCTATTTGGGCTTGAATAAGTACTTTGCACATCCAAATAAAACCCCTAAATAGGAAAGAAACCTGAATATGTACTAAGTTGTTCATCTGGGAGTTCAAGGTCTAATAAGCTAAGAATTACCCATCTGGGCGAAGGAGCATAAGGAGAAAAACAGAGAAAAAAGGAGAGCAAAAATAAAGGGAGTCATAAGCCAAGTAGAAATAACCTTTTGCCAGATTTTAGTCTAGCATTAAGAGTCAATACACTTTACACGAAGTACTAAGGTGTGCAAATCATGTCATTGTGTTGCATTGGGTAAAAAATGGGAGTCAGGATACATTTATAGCCTATGTGTGTCTTGAATGTATGTTTTGCTTGTATATGGCTTAGTAGGTAGCTTGCAAGGGCGATAAAATCGACCCAGATGTGTACATATTTTCCTCTTTCCCGTGTATATATGCTTTGCTTTTGAAAAAAAAAATCCTAAAATATTTCAAAGATTTTGTGCGTATATTTTCTACAAATCCTCACGAGACCTCACTTGTCCACTTGGAGCAACCAGGGGATATAAAGGGTTTGTTGCATACGTTAAATGCAACTATGATTCCTACGAAAGTGAGTTAGGTTTCTATGTTAGTTTTTCTTTTGTTTTTGCTCGAGGACGAGCAAAAGATAGGTGTGGGGTGTTGGTTCGTTACTAAATTGTCAAATTTTACATGCCTCGACCACCTAATTTTAGCTCATATAATAATATAATCTTCAGGATTTTTACTTGTTTTGTTTACTTTTATAGGTAATAAGTTCAATCGAGCAAATACCACAAAAAGGAGAGAAGACGGAGCAAGAAAACTGGGTAGATCTCAAAGGAGGAGACGACAAGAGTCGTAGCTGCCCCCCCTTACTATCGCCACCCTGCAGGTGGCTGGGCAGGGGGTGGCAATGGCCGGCTGTCTTGATGGCGACAGTCATCACCACTTGCTGCTTTGTACACATATTTTTCCCGCGACTTGATTCCTTTTTTGAGGGCCTTCTTTGAGACTTTTTGGGGTTTTTTTTGAGAGACGTTTACGCTAGATTTAGATTAGGATTAGCCAATAAAAACCTCAATAGGGGAAAATTAGATTAGGGACATTAGATTTCAAGATTGAAGATTTTCATTCAAGCCATTCAAGAATAAGTTTTCTCTTCTCTCTTTCTCTTTCTCTTTCATATTTTGTTCTTCCTTATTTCATTTGAGCATGTTAGTTTAGATTATGTTTATTTTAAATATTTAGTTTTTATTGTTAATCCATGTTAGATTAGCTTGTTAGATTAGATTAATTTCATTCTTTCTTCTCTCTAGTTCATGTTTGCTAGTATAGTTTTGGTTTGATTTCATGACTTTCTTGAGATGATTTGTAGCTACATTTTGTTGGCTTGGATTATGATTAGCCTTCTAATGGCTAATTAGTCTTGGATTAGGTCTAACCACACCCAATTTATGCCTTGAACTTAGAGTTTTCTCTCATGCCTGCAAAGTGTTCAATGAAATGCTTGAGAGAGCTTTCATCCATATTTTTGGGCGATATACTTATGCCAAGAGGTGAGGTCGATTAGCTAGTGTGGGGGAGATGACAGTCAGGATTTTGACATAAAAATAGTCCCAATCCTAGCAAGGTCCGAGGGTTACTAATCTTGTGTTCTAATTAGGCTAAACCCATGAAAATAGGTGGTTAGACTAATTAGACTAGCTCATGACTATTGAGAGAGCGTTTGGGTGGTCTTCGTTGGTGTAACCTACCATCTCTAGTTGTCGGTATAGGTTTGGTAGATTAGGACTTGCCTCGATTGCTTGGTTTATCAATTGGCCAAATTGTAACTCCAAGCCCCTTGTCGTATGTTTATTAGTTTAGTTTAGCTTGTCTTTCTTTCTTGTTCACTTAGCCTAGCTTGAAACACTTGAGTTAATCCCGGTAGTTGAAACCCAACTCCCAGTGGATGACACGTCGAGTACTCAACAGTAGAACCTTATACTTGGGGTTATAAATTTAAAAACTCAAACTCTTTCTATCACTGTATACTTGGAGGCCCAGCAAGGATTAGCTCCTAAAAAGATAGATTTTAAGCAGGTCAATTCACCAGGCCCAACCTAACCTTAAGACCTCAAGAAGGAGCTCGTCCCCATTTTGATTCCCAATACAATCAATGGCATTGGTGTTCTTAAGGTGGACCCTATTTGGATCGAGCGGGTTCCTACTTTCCACATCCTAACAGCGTTTGCTGTGATAAGATCAAACAAAATGGCAGCGTCCTTATTGCTGATTAGGCTAGCTTTATAAGGGTTGTTTGGGCCTTCATGTCGACTTCCCTTCCTTTGGCATCTTAAAGCTATAGGCTATCTTCGAAAGTCCTTCTAAGGTCATCTCTTCTTCAAACTGCATGTTCTTACCTTCAAACTACGACTAACATGATTCCACATTGGATATGTAGGTAACTTCTTTAAGGCTCGACCGCAAAGATTTATGAAGGTTTATTTTCGTTTGATTCTTTGGCCTTAAAAAAGTAAATAAGAGAATGTATGGCCCTAAAACCTGAACAGGTAGATCAGGTAAAACAGGAGCAAACTTAAAACTTTATTTTTTTAGGATAAAGAAGCATTCTCTTACCCATTGCCGTCAAATCAAACTTGGACAAACCATTCACTGAATCTTCCATTTCTTCTCAATCATCATAGTCATTAATCTCACTTCCATTCTAAAATTCAGGTTTCTTCGTCTCAATCATGACCACAAATTCAAGAGTTGGAAACTCATTTCTAATATTCAAACTCTACAATCGGGGCTCACCAAGATAGGGGGCTCCCTTATATTTTCCTACACAACTAGGGTTTCCTTTATAGTAAACATTTCCTAACCTAGGAATAACCACATTCATTCTACTAGATTGAAGGCTATTGCCCACCACACTAGCAAAACCATTTTGTATACACTATCCCTACACATTTAGGGTTCTATTGCTATAAGAAAAAAATTAGGGCTTCTTCACCAAAACAGGAGCACTTTAATACAAAATTAAAGGTTACTCCTCTATTAAAAGGAAATAGTTCCATATCCTGATAACTTATGCCCCATGATCTAACCTACCTAAGTAGTTACCTAACTTGTTACCCCTCAAAATGTTGCAACCTAAGGTAAAGAATAACATCATATCTAACCCATCAGTCACTTGTACTTTAATCGAGCCTTATCTAATAGACACAAATGTAGCAACAAACCCAACAAAGATGCATACAACGTTAGCTCATCACATATCTACATAGTTAGCACTATTAAGTTAGTATAACATATGCATGCATTCTCTTACTCAAGCTAGAAAGTGTACCTATGGAAATCCATAGTTGTTTAGTCTAATTACTTACCCACACTTTGCCTTGATCACTCGGGAACCCTGGATTAAGAAGTGCATGACCAAACAAATCAATGCAAATTACAGAAAGGGCATATGACCCTAGTCAGCCTAAATCTTCAATTGTTTCTGAAAGCATTCATACCTTGGATTTCGTCTTTATGAGGCTTGATCAAAGGAAAGGTTTTACCGTCAAAGTAGGATTCATAGAATGTATCACTAGCTCTGCAATAAAAGGAGTAGTTTACCTAGATCCCCTAATAAGGCGCACTACCTAATTTTAGGTCAACAGGTGACTAGGTCCAAAAAGTTGTAGCTAGAGAGAACATCTCATTCTCTCTGTCCTAACATAAAAGAACATCATCATCAACATCATGCTTTCAACCGACAATATATGACTAACGCCAAGTTCTCTGGTATTTGGTTGTAAATCTTCAAGCTTCTATGCTAGCAAGTTTTTAGGGATCTAGCTGCTAATCTTTAAGCTCCTACGCAACCAAATTCCCAAGGATCTAGACCCACGCCACTAAGTTCTCAAGTCACTAGCTTCTGACATAATTAGAGATTTTGAGAATACGATGGTTGTTGGCACAATGGGATATTGCTAGCTCCCAGCATAATAGGACATTTTAACAATATGCTAGCTTCAGGAAAAATGAGACATTTCAAAAATATATTGGCTCCTAGCATAATGGGACATTGCTGCCTTCTAACACAAGGGGACATGACTGGCTCCAGGCATAATGGGACATTTCGACAATGTACTGGCTCCTAGCACAATTGGATATCACTGACTCCTAGCACAATAGGATAACAAAAGTAGGAGGGCACCAAGGTTCAGGACCCTCACGGTTAAGCTCAAGCATTTCATCATTGGCCTTCATTGAATTTCAGGAGTCACATCATTAGCCTTTGTCATGGTGAAAATAGACGGGTGCCAGCTTTAGGTCTTTCAAAATCAAGTCTAGGCATCATCTCCTTCAAATAGGTAAGGAGAAAATTGATGTCTACTTTAATGTTCACCTTGCATAAGCTTGGCCAAAGTAGAGACTAGCTGTAGACACTTAAAATGTGTCTTGGTTTTTTAAATGCCTAATGACAAAACCTATGCTCTAATGTGTATACTTGAAGGCCCAATAATAGTAGAACCTTTAATTAGCTGCCAACAAGCCGGATGTTAAGCGTGTCAAGTCACCAGACCTAATCTAAACTTAGGATTCAAGAAAGGAGCTCGTTCTAGTTCTATTTCCCGGTCCAGTCAAGGACATGGTCAATATTCTTGGGGTTGGACCTAGTCTGAACTAGGTAGAGTTCCTGCTTTTTGCATCCTAACCAAGCATGGTGTACAATAATAACAACACCTCCCAGTGTAGGTCCCGCTTTTGCGGGTATGGGGAAATCCAGACGTACGCAACCACGCATGGTGTGATAAGATCCAATAAAATTTTATCTAATGGGATTAGGTTGATAATATAAATTTTGTGAAGAAATAATTTATATATTCAAGTATATTAAGGCTCTAAGAGGCATTGAGTCATAGCCCAATAAAACCCAAAACAGAGATTAAGCGGATCAAATATGTCACCATGAAGAGAAGTTGAATAAAACCTAGTCCACCAAAGTCTTGAGAACAATTCCTACATGCATGGCTTGTTAAAGGGATAGAGATCTAGCCAGGATCTCCTAAACTTACAAAGAGTTGGTAAAGATCTTTAAGTCTAAATAAAATTACAAAATAAACTATATATAATAGATGTGATTTCCTAGTTAAATTCTTCTAGGAGAACCATTCTAAACACTTGTGTAAACAAGTCATAGTGAAAACTAATATTAGGTCAGCTAGATTTCCATAGGCTACATTATCCTTACTGTTCTTTTCTTAGATCCTCCCTACTTGAGTATTAGGGGCTCTTAAAAAGGAGAAAACCCTTTCCTCTTTGAGAGTGATTTTGTAGGTAATTTTTAGACAATGGTGCACGTTCATTTAAGGTTCCTGTAGAAGTTTAAAAAACCTACTATGTGCTAAAATGTTTGGTATCGTCTGTTGGAAACCTAGAGTTAAGCAAGATATCACCCAAGGATCGTGATAAGAGAAAGAGAAATGTTCTCACAAGCCAGGATCTTAAGATTCATGATCCAATACTGAAACCTTTGGAAAAGAGGATTTTGTTGTGGAAGAAGCCTCAAACCAAGAAGATACAAGTTCTTCTCGAGGGCATATGTCTTTTGAGGGTACTCATGTACTAGAATATACAGGCAATGCTCCAAAGAAGTTGAAGAGTTGATCATATTAAAAATAAATGAAGTTATGTCCTTTATGATGAAAAAGCCATATGATTTCCTTGCTTCTCAGAGAAAGTCAAGGAAAGCTTCCCTAAGAGATTGCTTGTCAAAAAATAGGGACTATCAAGGCTCAAAATGAGCATTTCCCTAATCCAGAGGAAAGGGATCCTGAGAATAGACCTCCGAGGTACTGGAGGAAGAAAGATAAAGACTTGAGAGATACCTTGAACCATAAAAAGGCTAAGCATGAGAAATTCCTTCAGAAAATCTTTGGTCATGATAGGTCTCACCAAGAGGAACATAGGGAAGAAAATTCACAGCAATAGAGCTCAAGCTCTATCAGAGTTGTGTCATCTCAACAGCATTTAAGAGAAAACACAAGAAAGACCCTTAATCAAGGTGCTCCATTGACAGGTCACCCTTAGATGAAGACACCCTTTGATATCGAGATCTGGGGTGCTAAACTTCCAAAAAAGATGAAGGTGCCTAAGATAGGGTAGTTGACAAGGCTAGTGACTCTTAGGAGCACTTTGATACTTATTTAACCTAGACTTATTTGCAATCATCTCCCTCAAAAGTATGATGTGCAGATACTTCTGTACTACCCTAAAAGGAGTAGAATAAGCATTATTTAACAGGCTGCCCCTAACATCTATCAAATCTTAGGATGATCTTTTCACCAAATGTAGAAGCCACTTTATTGGTAATAGGAGTAACCCAAAGTCAACTGCAAAACTAATGATGTTGGCACAAAGATATTAGGAAACCCTAGCTGAATATGAGGAAAGATTAACCCATGAGAAACTCTTTATGAAAGACCCTATGCCAGATATGGCCTTAGTTTTATTTACTAATGGGGTTAGGCACAAAGGCCGGTGTTATAAACTTCACCATAGAATGGACATGCATCTTGTAAGAGGCCCTGAAGGTGGACAAAATGTGCACAATTAGAAGCCATCATAAGAGGGACTAGGATGCTGAAAGAGGTGTTTAAGAAAGGTCAGTTAGGTAGAATTAGGAAAAAAACTGAATAAAAAAGCCTTTAAGACAGAGTCTCTCTTTAACACCTTTAGGAGTGAGATCCTGAAGGAGATTAGGGGTTGCATACATATAGACAATCCTAAGCGTATCAACTAGAGGTCTAAGGATAAGGACAAGTGGTGTGCGTTTCATGACGGCTATGGACATAACACATAATACTATTAGGATCTTGATAGAATACTCAATGATCTATCTAATAAAGGGAAGCTAGACAAGTACCTCAAGAATAGGCCTCAAAACAAGAGAAAAACACCCAAATGAAAGGAGTTCCAAAGAATATGACTCTTAAGATACACCCCTCAAAGGCTCTATGCAAGTTATTTTAGGCGGATCACCTCTGGCTAACCTGTTAAGCAAGGCCTTAAAAAGTCATTTGAGAATTCTTGGTGAAGCAACCCCAAGAATAAACCAAATATTTATGAACTCTCTTCCTAAGTTGGTTTTTGAAGGATTTAGACGTATATCTGAACCATGTGATCATCCAATGGTTATCAAGCTGATGGTAACTAACTATAAGATTAGTAAGGTACTGGTAGATACTAGAAGTTCTGTAAATGTCATATTCTACAATCATTTTGCTAAACGTGGCTTATAGGAGAAAGATATGTCTTCAACACCATATCCTATTATGGTTTTCACAAGCCACACCACGTATCCCAAGAGGATGGTCAGGATGCCTACCAAGGTGTGGACCCAAAAGGAACAGACTTGCCATGAAATGGTGCATTATGTTACCAAGGATGTGGCTTTTGCCTACAATATAATTGTTGACGCTAAAAATGTGATATCTTTACAGTACCTTTATACCTAATTTATGCTCGAAATAATTATTATTTTTAGGTTTTTATTTGATTTTATTTTATTTTGCAGGGATTGAATAATTCGGGAATAATGGCAGAAAAAGATGAAGAGATGCTAAAAAATGAAGATTTGGACCGACTTGACTCAAACTTGACCCAAGAATCTCTAGCCCATTGCTTTTATAACCCATCAACAAAAAAAAAAAAGGAACAAAAAAAAAAAAGAAAAAAAAACATAATAAACCCCTAAATAATTTACCCAACCGATTCCCCTTCCCCTTCGTTGCTCCTTCTTCTCCTTCCTCTTCAATCACCCAAAATAAATGGAAACCCCTCTCATTCCATTGCTTCTTCATCTCCCTCTCCTCAACCGTTACCTACCAAGCCATCATCATTACCCCTGCAGTTTCAAAGGAACCAGTGGGTCTAGAATTAATGGGGGGCGGCTAAAAGGGTTCGAATGGAGGCCACGAAAGGAAAAAAAAAAAAACAGAGGATGGGGTAGAGGGTTCTGGGTTCTTCAATTTTTCCACTTTCTTTTCGGCTTTCAGTTTTCAAGTTGTAGATTCACTTTAGTTGATTGTCGATTCAGTGCAATTGGCATCTGGATTTATGGAATTTGATTTGAACCTCTTTGGAATGGTATTCAGCTTAAATTCAAGCTTGATGTAATGCATTGAGTTCGAATCATCGATCTACTCCGCTTTGATTCTGGCTCTGAGTTTTGATGTTTGATTCATCTGTCTTCATCGGTTGCGTTACTCTGCTTCTGTTTGCTTTTGCGTTACTCTGCTTCTGTTTCCTCCTCTGTGTCGATTCAGGGAAGAAGAAGAATTCAGAATAATTACTGCAAGGTGTTGCTCGCATAATTCATTTTCAGTTTGATTTCCAAAATTATCTTTTGGTGCTCTCAAATCTCTTACAGTTTTTCAATTATTTTAGTTTGTAAATTCACTAAATCAAAAATGATAATTTTCAGGTTAGTCAATTGTAATTTTCAGTTTCAATTAGGTTAAAATTGATAATAATCAAATTTCCTTCATCCCTGAGGACGATACTCGTAAACGTACAACGAAACCGTACGCTTGCGGAAAATTCACAACAATAATTGTAGAAAGACCATACCTAAACTCTTTGAGAGCTACAGTCTCTACCTACAACTTGGAGATGCTATACTTAGCAGGTAATGATTTCATAATGAATTTTTGTGATCTTGAGCTAGAAACCAAAACTATATATTGTATATGATAAGATCATGTTGTATCTCTTTAACGTGCAAATTGTCATTATTATTGAAAGTTTAGGTATGTTAATCTTTGAATGAATTGATAACGTTATTGTAATATTAATTTCTATGAACATATTGTTCTTTTATTTCCCTTATTTTTTTGGTTACGAAGCAACTTCTACAATAGTGAAGGAGTCTTAGTTCATGGTTTTTCAAATAATTGTTAAATCTATATCTATATTTACATTATATATAAAGGGAAGAGAGACATATAGTGTATAACTTTTGCAATGTAAAATTTTTCCCTATCACAAATCAGATTATAAGGGTAAATTGTTCATGGCATTGAAAAATTCTCATTTTTTTTGGAACAAAAAATGTTGTCATTAATGTCGCACATTAATCCTTTTTTTTTCTATAGATAGAACCCCACGTTAGCAAATGCAAGTTTTGATAAAATCTTCTCTGTCTTCTGATCTCTTATCTTGTGTTATTTAGAGATCTATCCAACCCCCACAATCTACCCCCTGATCGATCGCCTCATGAACATTTCAATAAGTTTTAGCTCTCATTATCCCCTCTTCCATTAAACACTCCGGTTTCACACTCACCTCCCCCCTGCTTCTCCATTGTATATATCTACACTTTCTACCACTATTCACCCCTTGTACAAACTAATTTATTCAGGTTTAGCCCAAAATTTTAAACATTAGAAACTTATTTATTTAGAAAGTCTCAATAAAACAAATTTAACAATTCCATGCCAATCGGTATCCTCTGATAAATTTAATAAATCATGAATTTCATATCTATTACCAAATCAATCACAGAAGAGGGCCAGTTCGAAGGACAATAGGTCTTGATAAGGTTGAAATTCTTAGCTAATAAATGTGTTAGTAGATATATTAATAATGAAGACATCATAAGAATATAGATTTTAAACTACAGAGCTTTTTTCCGCTATATGCCTTCCATAATCAAGTATATATGCCAATTTGTAACTCTCATGTACACTAAGTTTTAGAACAACAATTTTTAGACCCCTGACTGTTTGAAAATAACATTTGAGTAGCTTATATTTTTGGAGCATAGCTTCCTAGGTCCTTATTCGTATTATTTTGGGCCAAAACTTTTGAAAATTACAATTTTAACCAAAAAAGGGTATTTTTAGTTATTTTACGAGTTTTGTGATTTTTCAGGAAATATGCTTGGTCTACTACTTATATCAAAAATATTATATTTTCTATGATTATAGGCACACTATGTTTAGAAAAATAAGAATATTTAATTAGAGAATTTTGACCGTTACTTGCACTTAGTCGATGTTCAACCCTGTCGTTCCTCTAACGTCAAGTTTATAGAGATTGCTAATCTCAACCACTCCTTTCTTAGATCAAGCACAATATAAATATGTTTCATTTCCTACCTCGAATCGCAGTCACTAATCAAGTTTTTTTATATTTTTAAGGATAGTGAAACTTCAATGAAGAAATTATAACATGCAAGACATAAAGTTCGATTAAATAACATTCCCTATTAGGAAACCTCTTTTATTCAAAGCTTGAAAGAGAAACATTATCATAGAAAGATTAAAGAGAGAGTTGAACAGTTAAATCATTAGAGATGCCTGCTTATACAGAAATGAAGAAATTTGACTTCTCTTTTGCTCAAGTATGCTCAAATGACTGTGTCCATTCTTGGCATTCAGTTTCTTCTTTTATAGAGGAGATGGAGTACATAGAATGTCTTAATTACTATAGTACACATATTGTTATAGGACATTTCAAATGGCTACAGTAAACTACATTATTTTATTGGCTTGACACTTGACAAGATAGCACATAATGCTGTAACAAATTTTCAGAGCAATTAATGCAAATAAGACTTGTTATTCATATTAAGATTCTGCATGCCTTTATCTCTAATGATGGATGTCTTTGATTCCATCATTCTAGATAATCATCAAAAAATCTTTATGAAGTTTAAGATATTCTAGATACCATTTCTCAAATAGATCACGTAAATATCTTTTTTCTTTTTCTGATAGAAAATTTTCAGTTCCAATATCAAAGAAATAATCAAACAAATCTTCTAAAGTATCTCTTTCTACCTTCATATATTTGTTGCACTTATTAGGAGAAACAAAAGTAGCGCTCCTGCAATGCATTAGTATTTTTTCGTGTTCGATCAATGCCCACATTTGATGATAAATATTGCAAAAACTAATGGTTCTTGCTGAAGTAGGATTACTAACTACTTCTAGTCATTCTGGAAACCATTCTTGTTATTGATGATAGAAATCTTATAAATCAATTAATTGAACAAGAAATGGATGATTTGCCTTTTCCATATTTGTACTCAATCGATGTGTAATGTACCTTAATATGCAGACTTCTATTGTATGGTCCTCTTGTTGGACTATCAGGAGATGTGAAAATCTCATGGATCCTTTTAAACATACAATTTTGAAACTTACTTGGTCTTGAGAAGAATGGGTAATTCGGATAAGAGATTTTCATGAAGTAAGCTATCATCCCATATTCTCAGGCTTTCATAATTGGGTCATCCAGATGGATTGAATTTGGTGGGAATCTAACACCATTAACTCCAGATCTATCCGGGAAGGAGATCATAGTACACTATGATTCCCAAATATTATATGAATAATCATGACAATACTCGATGTAAGCTGCATACCAATCACTGAGCCATTTTTCCTAAACATAGGAACTTATTTTTGCTTGAACATTATAAGGATGCCTTAAGTAATTGATTTGTAACTCTAAAAGATTTTATCTCTATACTATTAGGTAGGCACAAGGTAGCAAACAAAAGCAAGATTTTGTACGGAATTCTAAAATATCCATCAGGATTTTTCCAGAAGAAGAAACCCGTTCTAGCAGTAATTGCATTTCATTTTGGATTTTCACCTTTTCTAGCTAGAGTTTTATTCTAATGAACAATCTTTGGATCACTTCTTTCTTGAGCTTGTGCTGTAACAGTTTCCTTGATTTTGCTAAATCTTTTTATAAAATTTGAAGCATAGGTAAGACATCCCATAAACCTTTCTAGTTGCTTTCTATCTTCAATCTTCTTAGGAAATTTATATATTTTTTTTTCTAAATGTGCTTTTGTAGGATTATTTGTCTAACTTTTACTTCTAAACCTAAAAACTCTATTTCTTATTCAGCATAAATGCAATTGTTCTTACCAAGGATAAGACCATGGCCAATGCATCTTTGGATGACATTTAGAACGTCATGTTTGTGTTGTTCTATGATCTTAGAAAAGATAATAATATCATCTATGTAAACCAGACAACAGTGATTAGGATCTTTAAAAATGTTATTCATTCTTCTTTGGAATATTTGAGACATATTTTTAAGGCCAAATGGCGTTACTATCAACACATAATGTCCTTGAGGAGCACTAAAAGGCTCCTTGAATTCGAGAAAAGAATTGTTTTGTTAGGAACATAATACCCATCAAAGATAGTATTGTCCTTAAGATTCTTGTAATTTATCATCATTCTAGCTTTTCCTCTTTTTTCTTCAGCATGGTTTCTGACCATGAAAGTAGGACTGGTTTAAGGGCTCATACTATTCCTAATTAACTGTTTATCTAACGGTTCTTTGATTTGCTTATCAAATTCTTCGATATCCTATGCACCATTTGTTTAACTTGGATAATAGTGTTGGGATTTAATAAAGTGATCTTTGCAAATGTCTTATTTAAGAGAATTATCAGAGTATAGTCTATTGCTTAACTGTTCTTGTTATATGACAATATGCTCTGCAATAGATAATTCAAGTAATAAGATTGTTAATGCTATTTCTCTCGTTGAGCGGGGATTACCTTCTCACCATGTTGGCTACTTTTAAACTCAATCTTCTGATGGGTGTACACTTTATTTTATTTATCAATAGGAACTGAGTGATCACTTATTGTGAATATGATTTGGTTTATAGTATTTTTGCATGCAGAATATACCCTTTAAAAAATTATTCCCAATAATCATATCATTCGAGAGTTGGTTAGTAACCTATAGAATGGGTATAATGTATTGGACTTGTCCTGTTTCTATGGATAACCTTCCTATGACTTTGTTGTAGCTTAGTATGCTATTATAAGCTATTTTTGCTTGTAAAGAATTCTTGCCTTTTTTTCCATATAAATTCTGGAAATAAAAGATTGTTTTCAAAACAGACATAACAACATTATCGATGTAAGTCCACAATTGATATCTATTGTATCCCTCCAAACATATATTTATTGAGACATAAATACTATTAGGATTAGAATTAGTGGTTTCATAACATATTTCCATAGTCATATTTTTGGCTTGTTTGTCCTCATAAATTAGCTCACTAATGGTCTGTATTTTGTACCCGATGACTTTTCTATCCAAACTTATACTTTGATTTACACTGTATCTTGCTGGTTTAAAGCTCATTCTACTCATTTCACTGGTCATACTAATTGTATAATTTTCTTGAACTTCTTCGTTAGTTGTTGAAGATCCTTTTCCCCATTCGAACTTGCATTAATTCTCTTAACAATTAGGGTTTAATGGTAATTTTTTCATTCTCATCTATTTTTATTACATTCTTCTTATGATCTTTGTGGGATTGGCAAAGGTAGATATCCAAAGCCTATTGATTTTTATCTCCAACGGATTGGATTTTATCATTTGAATTTTTTGCATTTGAGTAGGACTTTCAAATTATTCTGCATCTATCATTGTCACCTTAGTCTTTACATCTATAGTATTAATAGGAAGAATTCGAGTTTTAAATTTATGACCCCAAGTATAAGGTTCTACCATTGAGTACTCGAGATGTCGTCCACTGGGAGTTGGTTTTCAAGTACCAGAGTTAGTTAGAGCGACTCAGTCTAGGCCAAGAAGGAAGGAAATGAAAACCAAGCTAAACTAACAAAAGAAGTGGCTTGAGACTATGATCTGACCAATTGACGAACTAAATAGTCGAGATGAATCCTAACCTACCCGACTCATACCCACAAATAGAGATGGTCGGTTGCGCCATCAAATATCACCTAAGCCCTCTCTCAAGGGTCATGAGCTAGCCTAATTAGTCTGACCACCTATTTTCATGGGGTTAGCCCAATTATGCCACAAAATTAGCGACCCTTGGACTAGCTAGGATCAATACTATTTTCATGCATGAATATGGCTATTCTCTCCCCCACACTAGCTAATCAATCTGACCTCTCGGCATAGGCCAATCACCCAAAAATATTGATGAAAGCTCTCTCAAGCATTTCATCGAACACTTGGCGGGCATGAGAGAAAACTCTTAGTTCTAGGCATAAGTTGGGTATAGTTAGGCCTAATCCTAGAGTAAGTAGCCATCAATAGGCTAATCATAATCCAAGCCAACCAGAATTAACTACTAATCATCAACAAAACACAAAAACCCAAAGTCAAACCTAAACTAGTAAATAACTTAACAAGCATGAACTAGGAAAATTAATCTAATCTAACATGGATTAATACAACTAACGAACACAAAATCATAATAAAAACTAAATTTTTAAGCTAAATATAATCTAAACTATCAAGATTTAACAAGAGGAAATAAGAACAAACATGAAATAAGAAGAGAGAGAGAGAGGAGAGAGAAAACTTATGAATTGCTTGGATGAACTTGAATGTATAATGCTTGAATCCAAAAAAAAACCCAATTAATCCTAATCTACCTACTTTATTTCCCCCTAGTGAGGTTTTTAAAGCAAAACCCTAAGCTAAACTAGCCCAAAAATTGCCCAAAGAGAAAAAGAAAGACCCCCCCAAAAAGTCCCGAAGCAAGCCTTTTAAAAAGGAGTCAAGCCGGGCCACGAAACAGCGTGCAAGGGGGAGAGAGGCGATGACCGTCACCTGGACGATGGTCGATCATCGTCGACCACGACAGCATGTCATGCTATCGATAGCTAGGCTGTCGCTAGCCCCTGGCTAGGCTGTTGGCTGGTGGCGACGACCGTCGCACAGTTGACAAGCCGCCCGTTGCCTTATTTTCTTGTTTTTGCTCCGCTTTCACTCATGTCCGTGACATTTGTTCGATGGGGTTTATTACTTATAAAAGTAAATAAAACAAGTAAAAATCCTAAAGATTATGTTATTATATGAGTTAAAATTAAGCGAGTGAGACACGTAAAATATGACAAATTAGCGCCCAACAAGTATCATCTGATTTATAGATTATTTTCCACATATACTTAGTGGGTAAACTCATCATCTTTTTCATATCCATTCCAACTATTTTATCTTAGGGGATATTTTTGGCAAATTCATCTTTTAGGCTCACATGATTTCCAAGTCAGCAATTGAATCCTACTGAACCATTACACAAATTGGTATTATTTCCTATGATAATTTGATTATTAAATTTGGTATGTTTGATATCACAGAGCAAAGCACATAAATCAATATCTTCGCCATAACAATGCAATGGTGTAACTTGGACTTGAACACTTCCAACATAGATATAACTATACTCTCTATCCTTGTCATGCTAAAGGATGTTTTCTCAATTAATAGGCTTTTCTTCTCCCACATCGAATTCACTGTCATTTATCTCTAAATCCTCTTTCATAATTTTGCATATGTACTTACTTTTAAATTGAAAGATTGATTTTTATAAATCATGTCTTTCTAAATTATAAGAACCAAATCTCCATTGACATCTTCATTCGCATTATCTACTATAAATTCTTATGCAAGCAGGTCACCAAGGTTAACTGAGTTACTTTTCATCATATGACTAGTCTTTGCATAATCAATTTCTTCAGATTCATCTTCTACTACTATCTCATCACTTCCCTTGTCGGTTTTCAGGGCCAGGTCCAGTGCTTCTTCTTCGATGAGTTCAAAATAATATAAACCACCAAGAGTTTCAATAAGCTTGTTGTTTTCCTATTTTTGCATTCGTTTGCATAATTGCATACTTCTTCATATGCCTAACACTTATAGTTGTTTTTTTCTACAGGACAATAAGCAGTTTTTCTAAAAAATCTATACCTTTTGGGACTTGACTTGTTATAATATTTTCTTTTGTATTTTTCTACCCCTTTGCATGTTAAGGCTCTTTTTCTTATAAAATTTTCTTTTTCTTCTCTTCTCAATTACATTTCCCTGTTGATGACAAGTATCCTAATATGCTCGAAATTGTTGCTTCATTTTCTTTTGAATTTAGAGATCAAGACATTGACCATTGAACCGTTTTCTTAAATAAGAGATTCTTATTCTAAGAGTATCAATGATAACTGCTTTTTCAAGCCATGTAATATCTTTTTAATTGATTATGAAAATTGGTTTTCATTATGCCCAATTTTATAATAATATTGACTAAATTTAGTAATATCATTTTTCGGACATCTCAAGTCTCAAAGCTCTATGTTACTAATCTTTCTTTGCCACTTTCTAACCTTTTCTTCAAAATTAAGTTTAGCCTCGATGAAGTTAGTTTTAATTTCCTTAAGTTTGGATGGTGCTTCCATCATTTTTAATATGTGTTTACTTTTCTCATCTAATGAGCCATACCAATTAGCTACAGTGCTAGAAAAACCATGTTCGATATAATTTAGAAAATTTTCAGCAGTCCATGTATTGTTTAAGTTCCCGACAGTATTCATACTTTTTTCCAATGGTAAAATATTTTTCTCTATTATGAGCTCCATCTATGCTTAAAATTTAACCTGTTTGGCTAATTGGTATAAGACTATTTTTTTCAAAGAATGTGGTCTTCTTCAGGATAAATCCACAAGAAAAATAGGATGTTTGTCCCGCTGGAACATATCTAAGTCTCATAAAATTGGTATTTATTCTAGATGATTCACCAAATTCTTTAAGTTTCGGAATTGCATAATTAACTAAATTGGATTCAAATTCTTCATCGCTCAGTTCTTCACCAATTCCACTTTTAGCCATCATTTTTCTATATTTTCTATCAAGTTTTCTCCTACTTTCTTTTGAAAGAATGGCATCCATATCCTCCAGCTTAATTAGGTACATTTGTTGATATATTTCTTCTTTTAAATGCACATTATTTGCCTCTTCATTATCATGAAATAGTATTTCTTATTTTGTGCTATTAGCCCCATGATCTTGTTTAATTTTTCTACATTTTGTTCTTTATCAATCATATTCTGTAATTTTCCCGAGATTATACTATTTATATTTGCATCATCTTCTTCTTTCTCTGACTCTTCTATGATTTTTCAATTGATTTTTCTCCTACTTCTTTATCGCTTTTTATATCTTGTAAAGGAAATGAATTTTTGTTTTTTAGGTTTTGGAAAGAATATTTATGCTGACATAGAATACTAACACCTAATTATGCTTTCCACTATGTCTAACTTTTTTAATTAAAGAAAGATGGATTACTGACGACTACTGCTTTATCTCTTTATTTTCACTCTTAATTTTTGCTAATTCAGTTTTTAATTCTAATACTAGATCAATGATATAATTTAATTACAATGCTACTGGAGTGGATTCCTCTAGATTGTGTAAAATATGTGAATAATTCGGGATAGGACAAGCAGATGATGATTCGAACATTAAATACAATTAATTAGCTTAATTAATTGCTGATTAATATAATTATCTGAACTATTTTTGGACACATGGCTCTAATACCAAGTAAAAGAAGGCTTCAAGTAATAGTCATGAACATAAATCACATGAACAAAATTAAAATCTTCGAAAGTAAGCTTTTAAGGGTTTGGGTGAAATGTACAAATATGAAAAATTATGGGCATTACACGTGAAGTAAAATAGTAGAATTGGACCTGGAAAATAGTTTGCATAAACTTTGGGGGTCTTTGCTATTAGTTACCATATAAGTCATGGTACTTATCCCCAATCTTAATATTTGGCTGTTGACTTTGACCTTTGACCAAAGTTTAACCTGTATTCATGACAGTTACTGATCAAAGTTTGACTTTCTCGACCCGAGCTTGTTGGATCAAAATGGATGGTGGTAGATTCTTCATTTTGATACTCTTTTCCTCCTTTTGTATAACTAGTTGGAATATGGTAAACAACTTAATTCATTCTAAACTCGTTCACTGTAAAGTTGCAAATCTAACTTGCCCTTGATTCTTTATGCATCATATCCCATTAGATCTTGAGCCTTATTTGGACGAATTCACCATAATTAGTCTCATGTTTCTCCATGTGTATGATTATTCCAAGTTGCATCTCCAAAACTTGCTTTGGGTCTTGTTCAAAAATCACATTCACATGTGCATGCTTGATGATGTGATGGAGGCATTTATTTCTTTCTTTGGTTGTTTAGCCACAGTTAGCATACCCTAAGTTACATGTTTATCACCTTGCTAGTTCTTGGAGCTTATACTTATCTTTGTCACGTTCTCCTCCATTTTAGCCCTTGGCAATATATATATTCATATCCTTAAGCTAAGTCTATGAAGCATCATTTCATGTATGTTTCGCGCAGTTTTAAAGGGTTTTTGTAGTTACTTTAGTATGTTGGTTTGTTATGTGTTGATGACATCATGCATTTCATTTTGTTCCCCTCTTATTTGGGTTGTATATATATGCATTAGGTTATGAGTCTACAATTGATGGTTTTATTCCTTTTGGTAGTTGAAATTCTCATTTCATTTTTTCAAAAAAAAAGAAAGAAAAAAAGAAAAAAAATGTAGAAAGAAAGAGACAAAAAAACATTAAAAAAATGTGAATAAGTGATTGACATTGGCATCTTGTGAATAACTTGTCTTCCTTTCTTTGACAACTCATTTCCTAGATAATTCGTGGGAGTATATTCAGTGTATGAGGCTAGGAGTGTTGATGAGTTTTATAGTTTATTGGCAATTGTTAGTTGCTCCTTGGTCCTCTTGGTTGTTAGCTCTACATTGCCCGAATTCATTTGTCCACCTCTTTTTCTTAACACTTTGGCCTATATTACAACTCATGTAAAGTCCTCTTAATTGTCATGCACACATTGTAATTTAGTGGTGGAGAATTAGAAAGTCCATACAAGCTTATGGTCGTTTGCTTCTTTGGAATGAGTCTAGATAGAACTCATGCTATATATTTGAAACTCATGAGCAGGAGTGATCCATATTTCTTCAAAGTGAGGTTATGCCGATTCAGTTAGCTCTAATCTTTTCCATGTGCTTACATGGATTACTTTATGACTACTTTGTTGTGGTCGTGGTTGATGTCAAACTTGTGGTCTTAAATGTTTAGAGAACTTTCCCCTTGTTCTGATTTTCAATTGATTTGAGCACTATTTGGGATTGCCATTGCTTGTTACTCTTGTTTATGATGTGCTACTCATTGCCCATCCTTAGGAAGTTTTAGTCCTTGGTGCATTTCTCCTTATCGATTTAATCTAAAATTTGCTTAAGGACAAGTAGAGGTTTAAGCATTGGAGAGTGATAAGTGCCTAATTTGCATAGGATTTTAAGGAAATTGTGCTTGCATTTTTGGGGATAAGCATTCATTTTTGGGGATTTTATACCATTTTTTTTTTTGCTTTATGCTTAGGTTAGAGGGTCTTAGTTGATTTTTTTTTATAATAACTAGCTAACAAAACCTAGGCATGCCTACAAAATAGACGGAGAAAAAGTAAGAGGCCAAGAATCTGGCATGATTTTGCTTGAACGGACGACAAATAGCTCAAAACTAGTATGAGCCGGTCATGCAAGACCTAGGTCACTTGGTCTGGTTCAACAACAAAGTAAATTTTGCAGCATTGAGAAGCATCCAGTGGGCACCACAATCAACCTGTGGTAAGACCCACAGTTCGTGGCAGCGCATATTATGCATGACTGTTCGGGTTACTCTGATTTGTTACGTTTATTACTTTAGTTTTGTCTATTAAGGAACGTTTCCAGGCATCAATTAGCATTCATCCACCAAGTTATTCACCATCTAGATTAGGTATTAGATTAGATTAGATTAAGAGAGAGTGAATTGAAGTGGAGATTTTGCAAGGATTTCATGTCGAATTTGCAATTGATGGATTCAAGCGTGTTCTTTGGCTAAACAATTCTCTTCTCCTCTTTTCTCTTTTCTCAGTTTAGGATCTATGTTTTGTAATTTGCATTGGCTTTTGTTCTCTTGATCTTGGATTTATGCAATTAGTTGTTAATTTTCCCAATCTTTTGTTGATCTTTTTGGTATTTTGGAATCTATTAGCTTGTGTTATTGAACCTTAGATGTTTATCGCCTTGTGAGAAATTTGACCATTTTCTTGCATGTTTTAGGTATTGGGTTAACAGTTGAAAGGTGAAATTCAATAC
Organism: Selenicereus undatus; assembly: GCA_017589665.1. NCBI lineage: Eukaryota > Viridiplantae > Streptophyta > Magnoliopsida > Caryophyllales > Cactaceae > Selenicereus > Selenicereus undatus. The sequence continues at coordinate 32,955,236 of JACYFF010031958.1, read as the reverse complement.
TAAAACCCTAGGATTTGACTTGATTATGTGAAGTCTTGAAAAGTCACATCAATTGAGAAACCATTAATTTGATGATTGCATGCTTAATGAACCTAAACAAATTGAGAGCCCTTGAGAAATGGTCATTGGTTAGATTTAGCATTTTCAACTCACCTTGAAAGAGGGTTGGGATACTTTGATTATCAATTTTAAAATATCCAATTGAGGGGGAAGTGCTACATTGATGTGTAGATTAGGTGATTACTTGTTTTGTTTAATTTCATTATATTTATTCGTTAAATTAGATAGTTGATAATTTTAATTTCAAACTCAAGTTTTGATTCACTTAGCCTATCTTAAGGGGATAAAACCCAGTAATTTAACCTAGTTTTTGTGGGATCGGCCTGATTTGCTACAACGCCACCTTGTGCTTGCGCCTAATCACTGTTCATGGAGTTATTGTTTCTAGAAATAGGAATGTAGAGATAAATTTAACTATTAGCGTGTCTTAGCAAATAGTAGATCTTTGGGATTGTCTTGGAACCTTGAGAAACTTGTACCCCCGTCCAATAATTTCTTGCAAAACAACTCTTAAAGGGGTTTTCTTATCTTTAAGAGAGTCTAATACTCAAGTTAGGAGAATTTAAGAAGGGAGCTAGAGAAATAAGTGTGGTGCTTTTGTGCTTTCTTGTGCGCTTACCTTTGGGTCAAACTATGACTTGTTTATATTGGGGTTCAGGGAGGTTTTGTTAAGGAAATTTAATTGGGATTCTGTGTCGTTTTACATATAAATTTTATTCCTAATTTTATTCATATTCAAAGATCTTTACTATTTGCAAGTATGTTTAGTAGATCTTGGTTAGATCTATTACCCCTTTTTGACAAGGCACGCACATAGGAAAAGTAAGACAAGACATTGCACGACTAGGTTTTATTAAGCTTTTTACTTGGGCTTTGGCCTTGTGCTCAATTCTAATGGCTTAGTTGATCCAGTCAATCTTTTTCATTGGGCTTCTATTGGATTTTACCTTAATGCCTCTTAGAGATTTTGTCTACTTGAATCAGAGCTAATTAGAAAATAATATAATGATACGTTGTTCTATGTTTCACGCTAATAAACCTATGGATATAGACATGTCATAGACTGAGCAATGCAAAACCCATTATCAAGGCATGTAGTTGGTGTTCCTAAAGAGTGCCCTCTAGTTGTAGTAGATTTGCTTGGAAAACTAATTCGTCTCGAGTTGTAAAGGGCGTTATAGATTTCCTTATTCTGAATGAATTGAGAAAGAGAGTCACTGCAACTGTTAAAGGATAGGTTTACAATATTGAAGGCCAAGTTACCTGGGCTGAACCAGTTAATAAAATTCAAGCGACTGATCATTTAAAGATTGATGCCTCGCCAGGGTTGCACTTACGCATTGTAGGGTTCAAGTTGGAAGATCATTTTGCTCATTTGTCTCATGTCTTTGCACTTGTCTTGTAAAATGCACACTCTTCTTTGTAGTGATGGTTGTGAAATTAAACTTACGTCATACACACTAGTTTATAAAATGTGTATTCGAAACATAGTGATGATCTTGAACTTAAACTGATCTATTTAATTCTCTTATTACAACTATGATTTTGAGGAAGAGAAAGGGACTAGTTTAGGCACTATGGGACTTAATTACAAAGTTTTTTTTTTCTTACTAACTTAATTACAATGTTGATACTAGATCCTATGCTCGTTGCAGAGCAATTAGCGACTCTCAAATACCTACGTTTTAGAGCAACTACTTTTAGGCTCCTTATGGTTTTGAAACTAATTTTAGGATACCCTATGTTTTTTAACAATAGGTTCCTAGATACCTTTTCTTATTATTTTGGCTAGAATATTTTTAAAATTACAATTTCACCTAACATGGGGTATTTTTAGTAATTTTTCCATTTTTTGGGCTATTAGGAATTAAATATGCTTGTACTAAATGGTTTTACTTATTATGATGTCTTTACTAGTACTAGTTATTACAATCTAATAAGTATATCATTAATATTATATTTTATGTGATTATAGATCCACCATACTTAACAAAATAATAAAGTTTAATTAGATATTTTAACCATTACCTGAACTTGGTTAGCGTTGGACCTTACTTTCCTTTATCTTCCAATTTGCAGAGAATGTTAATCTCAAACACACATTTCTTATATCAAGTACAGCATAGATCTGTTATGTTTCTTACCTCGGACTATAATCACCAATCAAGTTTTTATATTTTTATGTATAGTAGAATTTTAATCAAGAAATTATAATATTTAAGATGTAAGATTCAATAGAATATCATTCTCGATGGAGTTTTCTTTTGTTGAAAACTTAAAAGTTAAAATATTACAAAGGGAAGATTGAAGAGTGATTTCATAGAGAAATGGAGAAACCAGACTTCACTTTTGATCAAGTATGCTTAAATGATTATATCCCTTATGAACACTCACCCTTTCATTTCTTAGAGAAGATGGGATACATAAGATAGCCTAGTAACTATAATACACACAATATTTATGGGATACCTGACATAGCTATAATAGATTGCATTATTACACTTAACGCATTGGAAAGACTATATATAATAAAACAACTACTTTTACAGATCACTAATTGCAGACAAGACTAGTCATCCATATTAAAATTCTTCATGCCTTCATCTCCAATTATGTCTTCAAGTCCCTCATAACTAGGACAGTAATCAAAATCTTCATCAAGTTAAAGATGCTCCGGGTCCCATTTTTCAAATAATTTATAAAGATATCTTTTTCTTTTTCTGATAAGAATTTTCTAGATCCAATATCAAAAAGATAATCGAAAACATCTTCTGAAACGACTCCTTTGACTTTCATATATTTGCTGAATTTACTATGATAAACGAAAGTAATGTTTCCACAATGCATTAGTGTCTTTTCTAGTTCAATCAATGTACACATTTGACAATAAATATTGTAAAAACTAATGGTTATTACTAACATAGGATCCGCAACTATTCTTTATCACTCGAAATCATTCTTATTATAGATTATCAAGTTTGTTTAGATCAATTAATTGAACAAAATATTGTGTTGGTTTGGTATTTCCATTTTATACTCAATCATTTTACAATATATCTCAATATGCAAACTGTTGTTTTCAGGGGCTCTTGTTGGTCCATCAGGAGATCTGTAAATTCAATGGAATCTTTTAAACAAACACCTTTGAAATTTAGTTAAATTTAAAAAGAATGGACACTCGAGATCAAGGAATTCTATGAGGATGTCATATACCTAAGCTTTCATGATCGGATCATTTGAAGGGATTGGATTTGTTAGGAATTTAACAATACCAACTCTTGGTCTGTTAGGGAAGAAAACCATAGTATTCTGTAATTCCCAAATATGATAAGAGTAATATTGTAGTAGTCGATGCAGACTGCAAACTATTCGTTAAACGCTCTTCTTGAATGTAGACACTTATTTTTGTCTCGAACAATATATGGCCAGTTCAAGTAATTCATTTCTAATCCTAATATGCTGAATCTCTACACTACTAGATAGGCAGACGATAGCAACCCAAAGTGTGATCCACTCTTTAAATGAAATTTCAAAATATCGATGAAAACTCTACTAGAAGAAGAAACCCGTTTAAGTTGTAATGACATTTCATTTTGGATATCCTCCTTTTTCGTGGGGGTTCTACTCTAATGATCACCAGTTATAAGCTCACGAGTTAAACCCTCTACTAGAGAATTTTCGATCCATGTATGACTTTAATAGAGAAGAAAAATTGGTTAAGCCATAATTGTGAATGCAGAAGTCCCCTTACAATTGCATATTTGATCAATTATTTTTCACAAACCAAGTATTCCTTCATAATCAATTCCAATAAGAAAAGTTCTTGGGGCTAAAAAGATTACAAAATTTGTAATTGACTACAAGAATGTCTTTTTTCATTGTAAAATAGTTGCATTATGCTTTATTAAAACTTTCACTAGAGAGTTTGCAAAATTTTCCTCTTTCTTTGATTTTAAGAACTGCATTCCAATGCTCATTGCTGACATATATCCTAAGAATCAAGTCATCACCTTCATTGGACAAGTTAAGAACAAAAAGATTTTTGCACATCTTTTTTGAAGTTTTGGATAATCTTTGAATCAATGGGTGTCCAACTTATTTCTTTCTTAGGCTTCTACCACAATGGTTTTCTTAACTTACGTAAATCTTTAATGAAGTTTGAAGCATAGGTAAGAAATCCTAGAACCTTTTCTAGTTGTTTTCTATCTTCAATCTTTTCAGGAAAGTTTACTATTTTTTTAAAAATATGCTTTTGTAGAATGATTTGCCCACCTTTTATTTCTTGAACTCAATACCCCATTTCTTATTCAGCATAAGTGCACTTTCCCCCCGCCCCCCCCCCCCCAAGATAAAGATATCATCAATGTAAGCTAGATAATAGTGATCAAGATCTTTAAAAATTTTATTCATCCATCTTTGAAATGTTTGGGGTGCATTTTTATGACCAAATGAATCACTGTCCACTCACAATATCCTTGAGGGGCACTAAAAGCAATTAAAGGCACGCTTTCGTCATTCATTTTTTATCTAGTAGTACCTACTTTTTCAGTCCATTTTTGAGAACCAAGAGGCTTATTGAATTTTATTGAAAAGAACTATTTTGTTATGAATATGATAACCACAAGGTTAGTATCATTATTAAGTTTTTTTGTAATTGATTAATATTCTAGTTTTTCGTTTTTTTCGTTAGCACGATTTCTCACCATGAATGCACATGTGAGGAATCTTATTATTCATCAACACTTTTCCAAAAGCTCTTTTATTTGTGTATCAAATTCCTGGATATCTTAGTATATATACACCATTTGTTTAACTAGGATAATAGTATTAAAATTTTTAGAATTTAGTAAAGCATTTTTTGCAAATGTTTTATCCTTGTCCCAAAATTCTAAAGTATTATCATAGTAAATTTCCTTGCATAATTCTTCTTCTTGTTCAACAATCTACTCTATCTTTAATAAATAACTCATGCTTCGATTTACACCGTGTCAAGTAGGTTGAAAGTCCATTCTACTCATTTCACTAGTCATGATAATTATATCATCCTCCTTACCTTCTTCTTTAACTAATGAAGTTTCTTCTCCCTATTCTGATCTTACACCCATACCCCTTAATAATGGGTATTTAATGGTGATTTTTCCATTCTCATCGATTTTTATTATATTTTTCTTATTTATTTTTGTAGGGTTTGCAAAGCTAGTTATCTAAGACCTATCAATTTTTATATCCTATGAATTGGAGTTTATTCGTTGGATCTTTTGCATATCAGAAGGACTTAAATTTTTCTAACCTCTGTCATTATCACCATAATCTTTAGGTCTATAGTATTATCTAGTTTGTAGATTTGTTCCAAAATATCCTTAGTGGATAGACTCCCCTCATATCCACTCCAACTATTTTATCTTAAGAGATAGAAATTCCTGGTAACTTCATAGATAGTTGAATCTTGCTTATCCGTTATACAAATTGGTCTTAATCCTTATGATGATTTGATTATTAAATTTGGTATGCCTAATATTAGAAAGCAATGCATATAGATGATGTATTTTCATAGTATCGTAATGAGGTGATCTTATTTTGGACACTTCGAATATGGATATACCTAAATTTTCCACGTTCTTATGCTTAAGCATATTTTCCCAACTGATGGAATTTACTTTTCACTTTTCCTACATTGAATTTACAGTCTAAATATCTCTAAATCTCCTTCAATCATGTCGCATACGTACTAACTTTTTAATTGAAACATGAAATTTTGTTGGATCGTATCTTTTTGTATTATAAGAAAGATCCAATCCCTTTTGACCTGTTCATTCTCATTATCTAAAGTAAATCTTCTCCTTGAACGTCTCCAAGCTAATTGAGCTACTTTCCATCGTATAACTAGTTTCTTTATAATCGTTTTCTTCATATTCATTTTCCGTTACTATTTCAACAATTTCTTTGTCATATTTGATGCCAGATTTAGCGCTTCTTTCTCGGTTAAGTCAAAATAGTCAAAGGTTCATAAAGCTTCAGTAAATTTGTTGTTCTTCCTATTTTTGCATTCATTTGCATAATGTCATACTTCTCTAAATGCCCAACATTTAGAACTGTTTTTCTTGCAAGACAATAGATAAATTTTCTAAAAAAGTCTCCATCTTTTGGGGTTTGGCTTGTTATAATACTTTCTCTTATATACCCCACTGATGAGAAGTATCCCAACATGGTAGAAATTATTTTTTCATTTTCTTTTGTTATTGGATATCAAGGCATTTATTATTAACCTATTTTCTTAAATAAGAAATTCTTATACCAAGGGTATCAATGATATCTTCTTTTTCAAGCTATGTAATGTACTTGCCATTGATGATGAAATTTATGAGATAAGGAAATTTGTAGTAAAACATGCTAAGATTGGTTTCGTTATGCCTAATTTGGTAATAATATTGACATAATTCAGTAATATAATTTCTAGATACCTTATACCCCAGAGCTCTGTGTTGTTACTCTTTCTTTGCCATTCTTTAGACTTTTCTTTAAAATCAAGTTTCACTCCAATAAATTTAGCATTGATTTCCTTACATAATTTTTTGAAAGTAGTAACTAGTGTTTCCATCATTCTGAATATGTTCTTACCTTTCTTATCTAATAAGTCGTACCAGTCAGCAATAGTGCCAGAATAACTATGTTTGTCATAGTTTAGGAAATTTCCAACAATCCTATTCGAGTTTATATAAGACTCTATTCATACCCCTTTTCTAATGTTTGAATATTTCTTCTCTATTATGAGTTCCATTGATATTTAGGATGTAACCAATTTGGCTAATTGGGGTAAGGCTAATCATATATATATATATATATATATATATATATATATATATATATATATATATATATATAAGTTGGATACAAACAATGTATGAATGACATGTGGCATCTCACATGGCATAAAATGATGACTTGGCAACTTGCAATTGGTGGATGTTAGTTGAGACATTAATCAACATTAATGCTATTAATTAGAATTTATTATATGTTATTAACTTAATTATTTATTGCATAGTTTTACATTTCTAACTTATTTTATTTTTTTGAGTAAGTCCTCATGTAATTAATTTGGTGTGCAACAATTGATTTTTTGCATTTCAAATTGATTCATTTTATTTTTCAATATTAAAAGAATAAAATTAGATAAAAGAATCAAATTTTATTATTATTTTTTTAAGCCTAGATCTTGAGGTCATTGTAAATGAGTAATAACGAATTGTCATATAACAATTTAATCGCACAGGACAATTTATGAATGATATATAAGTAAACATGTACAAAGATTGTGTTAGATTAGTCAGCTATATAAATATTCATCTAGGGTTAAAAAGTGACTTTTTATATATCTTACGTAGAGTAATCTATAAGATTATAATATAATTTTTATCAAATTAAGTTAAATTAAAACATACTCTACTTAACTCTTAAAAAAATATCAATCACAAATTAATTACATTGTTATGTGTTCAAGAATCATGAAGAAAATGGTGAATGGTAAATCCTTATCATATGAAAACAAAAGCAATTTAGAGTGATTTTAAAGGAAAACATGAAGGAAACAATAATTATGTTATTATAAAATTGTTAATGTACTTAAAATTGTTAATGTACTTTTAAATTAATATATTTCTATTAATTATTTAGACTAATATTATTAAAATAAAAATTGACTAACATCCTTGCATCGCAAGGGTATAACACTAGTTTATTCAAAGAATGTAATTTACTTTGCGACGTACTCAAAGGAAAAGTATGTTATTCGTCCCGCTAGGACGTACCTAGGCCTCATAAAATAAGTATTCCTTTTAAACCATTTCAACAAACTCTTCACATTTTGGTATTACATTAGTAGTTAAATTGGATTCAAATTTACTGGTATTGAGTTATTCATCAATTGTACTGATTTCACTTTCTACCATCATGTTTTGTTATTTTCTATGCAATTTTCTTTTGACTTCGTCTAAAGGGATAACATCTAGATTTTCTAACTTAATTGGGCTCATTTGTTGAAACTTGTATGTGGGCATTATTTGTTTCTCCATTATCATCACTTTGTACTCCTTGGTTATCGACTATTGTACCTATAGTCTTGTTTAATTCTTCTAAATTTTGTTCTCCATCAAACATATCTTGTAGCTTGTAATAAGTCGACCCTAATCCATATTTATTTATTTAAATCATATTTATTTATTTAATTAATTATGCTTATTCATTTAATTTATCATGTTTATAGATTTAATCACTCATGGTTATTTGTTAGGGCTGACAAAAATTTGGGTCCGGGTCAATCCGAGTTCGAAAAAATCGGACATTCAGACAAAAACTTCATACACGAACCCTGTTCGGATTATAAATCAGACACTTTGACTTGACCCGGACCCGGACCCGAATTTCCGATGTCTGGACCCGAATGTCCGATGTCTGGACCCGATTGTCCGAATGTTCGAATTTGTTATATGATTTTAGGACATTCTGGCCAAAATTTTGTGTGATCGAACTCGAACCCGATTTTTTAATGTCCGAATCCGATTGTCCGAAATTGTTTTTATAAAATTTTCTAAAGAATTTGGACTAAAATTACATATAAACATAGTTGTCCAATGTATGAACCCGGTTGTCCGATTATCCGAATTTGTCCGAACCGGAAATGGTTCAAAAATCCGGACAACCCGGTCCCGAATGTCCAAACCCGAACCCGACCGGAATTTAAATTTAGACATGACTGGCTATCCGAATTTTAAATTCGAACATAAATTTGGTGACCGTACCCAGTTTTTTCCGGGTTGGATAAATTCGAGTAATCAGGTCGGACCGATTTTTGTCAGCCCTATTATTTGTTTAACCAAATCATGTTTATTAATTCAATTACACTCAATTTGTATATTACCAAATTACCTTATGTCATTTAAATTTTCCGCTTTCATTTATCGTATTTGATCATCCCGGTTGAAGGATATTTCATTTGGGTCCCATTTTGCAATTTAAGTTTCATTGATTGTTAATTCAAGTTTTTTTGATTAATTAAATATTAGGTGAATCGGTAGTAGGTCTCGATAATTATGGTTTAAGAAATTATTATTATTCATTATTATCATTATTATTGTTATTGTTGCTATTATTATTATTTTTTTCTTTTTTTATTTTTATGACCTTGCTAAAATTTACTTTTGAGTTATGCAAAAAAAAAAAAAAGGTTATTGTTACAAAGCGTTTTATTTCTGAACCCAACTTATTTCAGCCGGTTTGAAGCCCAACAAGTTGCCTATTAATCCAACTGATTACCATGGTTAGCTTAAAAAGGTGGCTTTACTAGATAAATTTTAGCAAGATGAGTTGATTAGTCAAAACACACATTATAGTCCACAAACTCCATTTTCTCTCTCTTCTTTCTCTCCCCCACGGCCAGCAGCAGCTCCAGCTAGTTTTGGCTTATTTCCAGCCAGTTTTCCGATCAACTGCGGTGATCTCCAACCCCTCCCAACATCCTAATACCTCAAGCTACCATCTTGCATCATCAAAACCACTAAACCTCATCTCCATTTCTACTTATTTTCACTCATAGTGAGTAACCTTGAAACTTGATCTTGTTGGTTTTGATTTTTATTTTAGTTTTGATTCTTGTTTTGATGTTTGTGATCATTGATCATGATGTTTTGATAAGAGATAAAATTTATTTTGGTGTTGATCATGGTGAAGTTGAGCTTGAATGATGCTAGGGTTTAGGGATGATCATGTTCATGCAAGCTTAAGTTAAAACCATATTTATGGATTGATTATGATGATTATTTTGTATTTGATTTTATAATTTTTAGTTTTATTGATGATTATGATGATGTTTTTGGTGATTGGGAATTATTTCAAGTGAGGATTTATATGAAAAAGAAAGAGAAAACTAAACTAGTGAGGATTGAAAATTTCAGAAAAACAGGACAGACTTTGGGATTAAACTGGTAATGATCGGCCCATGGAAAAATTATGATTTTTGGTGGGTAGATAGTTCAGCATGTTAGATTTCAAATGGATCTTGAATCGCCTCAATCCGAGGTCTGTGGAAAATGTTATAATCGTTTTATCAAAACTATGCAGAATGAATTAAAAACTGACACACTTGTGTTTTAACCCTATTTTGGGAACCCTATTGTTGGAATCATGTTTTATGTTTTAAATGAAAGTTTTTTGGGACTTCTTAATATTTTCATATTGGGGTTTTAGGTCTCAATTTGAGGTCTAGGGTGAAAGTTATGAATTTTTGAAATGAACTGACCTGCTTTGGTGCAAATTGGGCTGTTATTGTAATTTTTGTGCATCGTATTCTTGGAGGAAAATTCAGAAAATTTTCCTGTAGATTGTCCATATTATGTACAAATTTCCTATAAGATTTCATGAATTTTGGTTGAGTATTTTGAGATTGGTGATTTTTGGAAGCATGTTGAGTAATTGTGTAAAAAGCAATAATAAAGACCAAGTGAGATTGATCATGCACTGATTTTGTGTATTTTGGGCCAAGTAAGGTCATTTAAGGGGGAAATGAATATTCATGGACTTTCATGGAGCTTTTAGCTTGATCAATGAGAAAGAAGAAGACAAGTATACAATTTGGAAGCTTGTTTATGAGCTTTGAATTATTTATGAATTTTACAAAGAAAATACCAAACTTAGTGTGCTTAATAGCTTCTTTTGAGTTCAATGATTCATTTGGGGTGGAATTCTATATCTAATGGATTTATGAATGAAATATGAGAAGTGGGGAGAGTTGTGACTCAGAAACCATATTTATTAGGTTAAGTTATGCAGTTTGTGCTATTTTGAACCAAGATATATCTCTCTTGGCCTCAAACCTTTATTACTTACTCACTTCAGAATGTATCAAATATATTTATCAAGCCAATCTAGTGTACTCGTTGCTATCTTGAGCCAAGTTATAATCAGTAAGCCTTAAACCCGTATCAACAACCTATTTTAAAAAAGGCCACAACCTCTCTCTCAATTATCACCATCAAGGCCTTTTCTTTTTTATTCTCATTTATCTCATTGTGGACTATTTTGCTTTCATTTACTTTATATCGGATTTAATTACTTTTATCAATTCAGTTTTGAAGTTATATTGAAATACCCAAGTTATTTATACCATTTAATTACTTAATTTCTATTATACATAGTTTTACGTACTCAATTATGCGAGTAAGGATCATTACTGACTACACATGCCTACAATGGCATTTATGAAATAGATTCGAGACCTAGTTATCGTTCCCTATTATACATAAGTGTTATCAAGTCAAAACATATTTATCAAGTCAGATGACTTTTTTTAAAGACTCAATGTACGTCCATTGCCTGTATCTTCAGAAAGTAGAACATGTTTATCAAGTTACAACTCTTAATAAGTTTATCAATGAATCAGTTTATATAGTGATTTGCCATTAACTTGTGACCCCGCTAGTTATCATCTATAGAGCGTCAGCCCATCATTTACCCGCGCGGCTTCAGGCCAACTCTTGATCGGATTGGCAGGTGTACACCTATGTATAGATCATATCATTGCAAGGGGTTCACGTCCAGATAATAATGAGTAATTCAGTTTCATATTACTTTCATTTTCATTGTTGTTGCCAACTAAATGAATTGCAAAAGCAGTATCCATCAACAATTTTTCTATGCTCATTTTACAATACAAGAATGTATGTACTGAGTTTTTGTTCACAATTTCGAATTGTTTTCATGTTTTTCATTTGAGGTGATCAAGTATCACATGTTTCTCCTTTTAGCAAGCCCTTCTCGAAGCTATCAGATGCTCACAGTGGATTCAACATATCATGAATGTTGGGATCAACCTCAGGGTCAACTTGGGTCTATGCTCAATATACTTGTGTAGTGTGAGTGGAGTCAGCAAATGATATGATTAAGATGATTATACTGAAGTTGAACTATTATGGACTTTGGTCTTGGTGTGTTTCAATTTAATAGATATTGTGATTTGAACATAAGTTGCAAGATCAAATGGTTTCGGTGAGCCTTGTCCTTATCAGGACGGCAGTAGCGCCTTCTATCGTTAAGTTTTCCACTACAGTTTTTCCGTAAATCATATCATTAGCATTTTGGGAGCGTTACATAGCTCCTGTAGATGGTATTGCTTATGCTCCATGCTCTTGCTCTTCTTCTTTCACTTCTTCTTTATTAGTTAACTTGATAGATAACTTCTCTACTTCTTTTTCGATTTTATCTCTTGCAAAAAAAAAAAAGGATTTTTGTTGTTTTTGGTTTGAAAAGGAAATTTATGCTAAAATGGAGTACTAATATGTAAACTACATTTACGTCGTCGATTAAAAAAATTGATTGATGACAGTTGTTTTTTTACTTCTTTAACTTCAATCTTAATTTTTTGCTAATTTCGCCTTGAATTCTAAAACTATATTAGTAACATTGTTTAATTGAGATGATAATAATGAAGTAGATCACTATTGGGTTTTCACAATATGTAAATAGTTTGGAATATGATAAGTATATGGAGATTCAAGTATTAAACATAACAAATTAGTCTAATTAATAATTAATAAAATTAATTAACTTATTTAATTTTTTATTACGTGGCTTTGATACCAATTAAAACGACCTTGTAATAATACTAAAGCAAATATCATGACACGCACAAGATGTAAATTTTGTAACGTAAGTTTTCATGGATTGCGAGTAAAATATACAAATATGAAAAATTATTGACATTTTGAACTAGACTAGCATAATTGGGCTTGGAAAATAGTTAACATAAATTTGAGAGTCCTTGCTGTTAGTTATCACAGAAGTATTTATTTTTTTTATTATGTGGCTCTGATACCAATTAAAATACACCTTCTAATAATACTAAAGCATATATCATCACATGCACAAGCTGTAAAATTTGTACAATAAGTTTTTAAGGATTGAGAGTAAAATATGCAAATATGAAAAATTATTGGCATTTCACATGAACTAGAATAGTAGAATTGGACTTGGAAAATAGCTAGCATTAGGGGTCGACAACGGCTAGAGTACCCATTGGGTCAAGCAGGTCGGTCCGTTTAAAATATGGTTAATAAAGTGATGAGTCAATAATGGGTTGGGTTAATAATGGGCCAGCCCATTAAGAAATCTTAACGGGTCGGACGGGGTCGCCCATTAACAACCTGTTTAGTGACTCGTTATTTTTTTCAACCTACTTGCCACACTAATTTACATGCTACAATTAGTTAAACCTATTATCAATGCTTTATACGTAACAACAATTGTTATACATAGTTCTTTTGTGAAAATTTGTTCCATTTTAAAACAAACCAACTGCGGGCTGCTCATGGGTCAACCCAATCTAACTCATTTATTTACCTAAATGGCCCGACTCGGCCCAAATCGTTAACGGGCCGGTAATGACCCGACTCAGCCCACTTTGTAAACGGGCTGACCCGGACCATTGCCCATCCTTAATTAGCATAAACTTTGAGAGTCTTTCATGATTAGTTACCACATAAATCAAGTATCTTATAATTAGTTTTCAAAATGAAGGGTTCGTAAAATTGTTTACACAAGTACCTGTGTAGTTTTTTCGTTTTAGAGTACACTGTGCCATTGTGTTTGATGATTATCTGTGTTTAGATCCGAGGTTCTCCACACACACACAAAAGGAACGAAAAAATAAGAAGTTTGCCTTTTGTTTCATTATTTCGTCCAGCTTCCAGTGACTTTAATATTAATACAATTAATTGATAAAGTTGCAAATTGATCGGTAAATGTGATCATTCTGTTGTGGGAAGATATGCTTAGTTGACAAAGACGTGAATATTGAAAAATTTATAATGTTTGGAGTTCATCTTTCATGGGTCAGGGCTTTGGGTTACATTAACAATATGAAAAATCTTATATTAAGTAGAAGGGGCTAACCAAAAAAGTTGTAAGTCCTAAATAAGGTCCTGTTTGACAAATAGCTGTTATCTGTTAGCTATTTATATTAGCTGGTAGCTGTTAGCTGTTTGAGTTAGCTATTTGTATTAGCTGTTTGTTGAAAAACTGTTTGATAAAATTAACTATTTTTGATCAAGTTGAAGGGGAGCCTTGGAGCAACGGTAAGGTTGTCTCCGTGTGACCAAAAAGTCATGGGTTCAAACCGTGGATTCAGCCACTGACAAAGTTAGGTTAGGTTGCCTACAATTCACCCCTTGGGGTGCGGTCTTTCCCCGGACCCTACGTGAACGCGGGATGCTTGTGCACCGGACTGCCCTTTGAACTATTTTTGATCAAGTTGTGAGACAAAAAGCTAATTCTTCAAAAAGCTCTTCCAAAAAGCTCATGAAATTAGCTTTTTTAAATTAGTTTTTTGGACCCAAAAAGCTCTTCTATAAAGCATTTTCACCAAACATCCAAATTAGCTTTTTTACTTGGTCAAACAGTTAATCTTAATCAAAAGAGCTCTTTTAAGCCAAACAGCTATTCAAAAAGCTATTTGCCAAACACCCCCTAAGTATGTAATTTTCATCGTATAACTGAACATATATCTAAGTTAACCCGAGTAAGTTCACATATATTTTAAGGTTAACATTGTAAATTACTATCATAAAGTTTTATATTATAGCTATTTACATATCATGGTTAATATGATGTTCAAAAAATTATATTAGGCTTGTTCTTTTTGTTGGTAATAAATATTTACCAACTCATCCTAATCTTTTCAAAATGTTTTTCAATCATTACCAATCTTGACCAGATATTCCTTCAAAAATCCCAAATGTTCTCAATCATTCTCAAACATTACCACTTTTTTCCATTTATTCTCACAACTTTAAAAAAATAAAAATAAAAATTTCAACGCTGCCCACTCTTTACCAATCATCCCAAAGAAATCCCTGTACGTCCGAAGTCTTCCCAGACCTTAATCCTTCTCTCTTACCAATCTTATTTACCACCGAAAAGAATAGGTCATTGTTTTTGATATATTTATCCAATTAATATTTATGTTTAACATTTCGAATTAATCGTTAGGGTTGAAATCTAAGGCTTAATGTTTGACTTTAGCGTTCAACCCCAACGTTCAAGTATAAAAATTGGGACAATTAATTTTTGTTTTGTGACTTTTCATTTCATTTTTTGTCCTCCCATTATATAAAGATATTGCATTAATAATTTCAATATGCGATTATTTACAAGTGATATTAAATTGCTTGAAACAATTTTCAAGATCTCAATTGAACACAATCTTGTTTTTCTTTTTTTTTAAAAAAAAAAAACCTTGTTAACCATATAGTTAGTAGTAGTATTCCTAAGTACACTTGGCTCGTTTATTAAGTTGACCTATAATTATTATTTTACCATTGGACAATTGAATAATGTCCAGTAGAAATTGATAATCTTGAAGGAATTATTGAATATATTTGAATGGAAAATGTTGCTCGTGACACAAAAAATAGTTTATACATGATGACTTAAAAACTATTTTAACTTAAAAATGTATGCAAAATTTTATGGGTTAACTTAGGTAGATTTTTAGCAGTACGATATAATGTGAAAATCATTAATAATAAGCATCACACATTGATAAGTGAACATTGGTTGGACATATATAACTTTTATTTATGTAAGTCATATTAAGTCACGATCATTGAGAAGGTGATTCGTCTTTACACACACACACACACACACACACACACACACACACATATATATATATATATATATATGTAATAGTCCGACCCTAAATTCTGTTTATTAATTTCATGTCATTAACCCATGTGATTGAGTTCATTTCATTCACATAATTTCTTTTTATATTCCCATCTTTTTATTATTCTCATTTGGACATTTCTAACAGGGCCCTTACCTTGCAATTCAGGGATTTCTTCTCATCAATTTTGTAACAGTCCGGGACCCCGCTGGCTGATATTGTCCGCTTTGGCACACCGGCCTTACGGCTTTAAAACGCGTCAATCAGGGTGAGGTATCCAGCCCCTTATAAAGAGGCCTTCGTTCCCCTCA
>JACYFF010031958.1:32888500-32909150 GCA_017589665.1 Selenicereus undatus | reverse complement strand
ATATATATATATATATATAACACCCTTAGCTCCTACGGCCTGAAGCGTTACGTTTTCTTACTTGCCACTTAACGTTTGAGGTGATACAGGCAGAGTGTCTCCTAAAAATTAACTGTTTCTAGGCTTAAAGCCTTGCAAGAAACCCTTGCAATCAACGGAAGCGTAAAGAATTCTAAAATAAGCTCAACGGCTGCACGTCGAACTTCATACTTCAACGAGCAAGTCGCTCGGAGTGCATCAAGCGATGTAGTTCATTAATAAAGAAGGAATGAAAGATACAACTCAACGGTTCACACAACCATCGTACTGGCAGTTTGCATTCCAAAATGTAAACAACTCTAGTTAAAAAGACAACTGTCTAATAAGACGGTTGGCTCATATTGCCATACTATTAGACGGTTGGCTCATATTGCCATACAGAGCGAATTTAAACAATATGCATTACATGAATTAGAGTAGTTGTTTACATACATTTACAAACTAGGAATGCATTCTATATCATCATTAAACAACAAGACCACTTCACTACGAGCACACTTGACTCTTGATCAGGTAAAGGGAGACCCCGACTTGGCACATGTAAATTAACCTCCACCTATCACAAGAAAAGCATGGGGAAAGGGAGAAAGCGTAATGGGATGAGCAACCACACGCTTAGTAAGTATTTCCCAACTCCTTAAAACCAAAACCATTGCATGCAATAATACCCATAATAGTCACATACCACATATTCATGCTTTACTATCATATGAAGCAATCATAAATCCTTAAGGAATGATCACTATCCACAAACTTCATTTTAGTCGCTCAAACTCATTTTTGGGTTCCTAAATAACCAAACTTCTTAAAAACCAAGCACTCAAGTCACATAAGCAAGCAACGAGGGCTAAGCACAGAACTTTCTTTCATAGGTTATGTGATATACACGTGAGTTATGCCTTACCTAACCAATGCACTTACACGAGATGCTTAAACACAGGGAGTAGAGATTATGCAAGGAGCTTTCTTTCATAAAACATGCACATTCAAACTCATATGGTCGATGCATTATAAGAATATGGCCACATATTACTTGAAATCACACGCTTAGGAACCTTTTTCATTAGGCAATCATAGAAATTTTCCTTTCTTTCTTTGAAAACACTTTTCATAACCTCTTGAGGTTCACATTCTTTAAAAGGAATTTCTTTCGTATTGGTCCTATAAGGATCCTTATAAGCTCTTCACATTTCATTTATTCTGGTCTCTCAATGGCCCTTAAAAACCTTCTTTCTTTTTGAAATACTTAAAATGGCAAGATGCCGACTGCTTTTCTTTGCTTATTAGGAAAATACTTCTAGCATAAGATTATTACAGGGTGCTAATTAGGTGAGATTTATTCTCAACCCCATAGTGAGACCTAACGCTCACGCTTAAGCTCTTACTCCGGGACGGCTACATATAATATATTGGACCATTACCCTCGTTAGGGTCTTCTAGGGTTTCCTAGTACCAGTACTTATTCCCTAGGCTAACATCATTCATATCATATTGTCCAAAACACATTATCTTAGCTAATTTAAAGCGTATGGCCATAACGGCTGATAAGTTTGCCGCCTCTCACAGCGAAATCCTTTTTCATACAACGCACTCTCTTTTTACTTAAAATCCTTAGGGATTCCCCCATTCAAGCAGTTTTACTCCAAAAACTGTATTTGTATAGTTAAAATAGGCCATCGATTGCTAATAGTTATAGCTACTATTAGTTACAACCACGAAAACCTTCTTTTTCAAATTCACCCTCGCTCGCAAGATGAAACTTAATGACATAAAGGGAAGGGGGTTTGCACGTAACATATTCAAACACTTCATAATCAACTCAGCAAAATAAGCCACACATGGCCTCGCATTCCACACGATTACGGTCAATCACAACCTAGGCTCCCTCCTCACACAACACCGACCACAAAGAACCTCAAAACTCTCATTAGTTCAACCTCAAGCCATCCAACTACCATCTCGGTTTTCAATTCTATAACCATAGCATATTATCATGAAAGCCTATAAAGAATGGCATAATAGCGATATATAACTTACCTAGTGATCTAGCATCCCTCCAGTGGCGCATTACGACATTATAAACATATATATTTCATTAACTTAAGCAGGGTACTCAACAGACCGAAATGAACTAATAAGGCATGAAACTAACTTAGAATGCATCGACTTAAAACATTCTTGAGTCGTTTCAAGGTCATTTTTAGGCATGATTCAACTAGCTTAACATACCTCGATTTAAAGCATGCTGAGGTAGTTTCGAAGGCTACTTTTATGCACAAATTAACTAACTTAACAAGTATCGATTCAAAGCAATAGGCATGCCCAATTTGTGTCATTTTTAAAGCATAATTTAGTCGCGTTCAAGCTTACGTATCTGTTTTAACTAACCAAGGTTATTAGGTCATTTTCAAGGTCATTTAAGACATGAATTAACCATATCAGCATGTATCGACTTAAGGCATTCTTACGTCATTTCAAAGGCCATTTTCAAACTTGAATCAACTAACTCGACATGCATCGGTTCGAAGCGTTCTTGGGTTGTTTCGAAGCTACTTTCAATCATGAATTAGTTAATTTAACGGGCATCAATTCGAAACATTCTTAGGTTATTTCAAAGCCACTTATAAGCATGGATTAACTAAACTAACATATATCGATTCGAGGCATTGTTAGGTTATTTCAAAGTCACTTTCAAGTATGAATTAACTAAACTTAACATACATCGATTTGGAGCAATCTTAGGTATAAAAATTAGTCCCATTCGTCTAACTAATTCGAAACTAACATGCATTGATTTGAACTGAATTCAGCTAAAATAGAACATGCATAACCCCAATCCATCTAACTAATCCAAAATTGACATGTATCCCAACTTAAGGGCTAAAACATTTTCGAAATTACTAATGTTTAGGAGGCGAGAAACACCCACCTCACTCCAAGCTAGAGGTTCGTTCGAGGGCCTTGGGCTCGACTTTGAGTGCTGAAAAAATTCGATTCCTTGACCCTTGCTTAGACCACAACCGACGCCCATATTACACGAACGGACTCCCTGTAACACCCCCAACCCCTACAGCCAGGAGCGTTACGGTTTCTTACTTCCTACCTAATTTTTGGGGCAAAACAAACAGAATTTTCCCTAAAAACTAACCGTTTCCAGGCCAAAAGCCTTACAATATACCCCTGCAATCAACGAAAGCGTAAAACATTCTAAAATAAGCTCAACGACTACATGCCGGAGTTCATAACTCAATGAGCAACTCCCTCAGAGTACATCAAACAATATAGTTCATTAATACAGGAGAAATGAAAGATACAACTCAACGGTCCACATAACCGAAGTGCTGGGGTTTACATCCCAAAACGTAACTGATTTTAGCTAAAAGGACAACTGACAAATTAGATGGTTGACTCACATGGCTATACAGAGCAATCCCTAGACCAAATGCAGTACATGAACTAGATACTTGTTTGCAAACGTTTACAATTCTAGGAATACATTACATGGCTTCGTTAACGTGTAAGACCCCCTTTTAAATAGGCACACATGACACCTAGCAAGCAAGGATAAACTCCGTCTTGGCATAAGTGACTTGGCTTCTACTTGTCATAATGCAAACCTGGGGAAAAAGGGGAAAGAGTAGTGGGATGAGCAACCACACGCTCAGTGAGTATTTCCCGACCCCCTTAAAACCAAAACCGTTGCAGGCAGTAATATCTTTAATAGTCACATATCACGTATTCATACTTTACTATCATATTAGGCAATCATAGTCCCCAAGGACGGATTATTACCCATGAGCTTCATTCGAGCCACTTAAACCCATTTCTAGGTTCCTGAATGACTAAATTTCCTTACTATCAAGCAGTCAAACACATAAACAAGTAATGAGGCTAAGCAAAGAACTTTGTTTCGTAGGTTATGTGATATAATTCGTGATTTGTGCCTTATCTATCTAATTCACTCATACGAGATGCTTAAACACACGGAGTAGAGATTATGCAAGGGGCTTTGTCTTGCTAAACATGCACATTCAAATTCATATACTCAATTCATCACAAGGATATGGTCATGCTGTACTTGAAATTTCATTCATTCTAGACTTAGAATCTTAATCACATGATATGCATAAAAATCCTTCTTTCTTTTTCTGAAAACACTTTACTTAGCCTATTTAGGCTCTTAAAAACTCTTTTCTTAACCTCTTGAGGCTCATAAAGCTCTTTTCTTAACCTCTTTTAGGCTCATATTCTTTAAAAGAATCTCTTTCGTATTGGTCCTATAATGACCCTTAAAAACTTTCTTTCTTAAATACTTAAAAAGGCGAAACGCCGACTGCTTTTCTTACTTGTTAGGAAAATACTCTCGGCATAAGATCATCATAAGGTGCTGATTTGGTGAGATCTATTCTCAACCCCTAGTGAGCAATGCGTATATGGTAAATCTGGGAGCATATGCTCCCAGGCTGACAAGTAAAAAAATATACATGCTGGCTTTTTAATTTTTTATAAAAAAAAATCACAATCAAAATCAAAATCAAAACTGCCTCAAATCTCCTAACCATGCTCCAACACTGCATAGAGTTTCATCCATGGCTGAATTGCAACCTTCGACAAGAATCTATTTAATTGGTGAACAATCGTCAATTTCAGAATTAAAAAAAAAAAAACAAAAATCAACCACAATCTGAAAATCCAAACTTCCATTGATCGCTAACTGCTTCCTACTCCCATTAAAACACTATCTAGTTGGAATTCATCCATGGCTGAAACTCCTCTCCATATCTCAAACTATTTAATGGCGGTAATCCATTCACGCAGTAGTTCATCCTACTCCAACCAATTACACCAATTTCAAGCGAAGTATTGGCTTTCTTCTTCAATTCCGGTTTACTGTTCAATTGCGGCGACAGAAGTTTGGGCATTTTTGTTCAGTTTGATTGAATGGATGAACCGAGGAAGAAGGTAGAGCTATTGACTTACACGATGAAGCCCATGTACTTTTCGAGTGTTGAATTCACTTCTCTATTCTGATTGAACAGGTCTTGCTTTGAATTATTTTTGCTCTGAATTGTTTTTTTTCACTTCCACATAGTGGAATCTGCTAGAGAACAAACTCAAACATGAATCAATTACTGAACAAACCCAAAAAAAACGTATAGTTAATTGAATCAAAGAACTAAACCAAAATTTGAACACAAGAAACTCTAAACATAATCAAACTAACGAATTCTGCATCCAAATTCACTTACCCAAAATTGAAGGAAACGAAATCAAATCGACTAGATCCCCATCCAAAAGCATATTCGTAAAGCTGGGTTGTCAAGGAAATCGCTGGAATCCCCATCCAAAAATCAACAACCCAAAATCGTTGAAGCCTAGGGTTTTCGAACTTAGCTGATTATGCATCTTCTTGGGTTTATTGTTGATGCTATGGACAACAAAGAGAACAGAATCGAATTATTGAACAGTTTAGGAACAGAAAGCTCGGATTTAATAACCTAGACCCAACTCAAATTTAAGAAGACGAACCTGAAAACCATGGGTTTCAAAGGAGAGGAAAGAGCAATCGATGGAGAGGATAGAGAAGGCGCCGTTTATAGAGAGAGAATCAGAGGAACTCGAAGCTGAAATTGCTTCATATGGCGCGCCATCTATGGAGGAGCATGATTAAATTTTTTCAGAGTTTAGATTGAGGACAAGAATGGGTAGAGAGAGAGAGAGAGAGAGGACAAGGGTCAGAGGAGGCAAGTTGTCTTCGTAGGTAGCAATTAATGTTGTTTGTATTTCATTTTCAATTGCATACTTTGTCTGTGCATTCATTCAACATTATTATAACTTAGAAAAGTTTTCTTTAAGCAATTGCAAAAAATTTCAACAATATTTGTGGTTGATAATACTTAATTTGAGAAGAGATGATTTTATCTGTTCATGAGAAAAATAAGTATTGTTCACTAATTTATTAGGCTTTTGTTCAATTACTTTGCCTTTTATTATACCCACAACATTATTCATGATTTCATATGCTCATCTACCCATATATTGTTCATGGTTATATTTCTTTATTTTAAATGAAGCTCTGTCCATGAGCAAAATAAATATTGTTCACGAATTTATTGATCTTTTGTTCAATTACCTTGCTTTTTACTATACCCATAATGTTATTCATGGTTTTATCTGTTCATGTACCCATATATTGTTCATGGTTATGTTTGTTCATTTTAAATGTGAGCTTCATTATTGCCTATTTATTTCAAAGAGTTGTTAATCTCCAACCTATATTGAGTAGATTTTATTGCTTGCATTTTTTCATATTGAAAATTTTCGTATCTATATGTGTAATTGCAAAAAAAAAAATTCTTTAAGCAATGCAAAAAATGTGAATAATGTTTGCGATTGCTAATTCTTTATTTGAGAAGGGTTGATTTTATCTATTCGTATATGCAAAATAACTATTTTTCACTAATATATTGGACTGTTGTTATATTACCTTGCCTTTTTACTATATCCACAATATTGTTCATGGTTTTACCTATTCATGTACCCACAACATTGTTCATGGTTATGTTTGTTAATTTAAAATGTGAGGTTTATTATTATAGCATACAAAAGCTTTTCGTTTAGCAACTGCAAAAAATTTCAATAATCTTTGTGGTTGATATTTCATAATTTGAGAATGGATGATTTTATCTATTCATGAGCAAAATAAATATTGTTCACTAATATATTGGGCTTCTGTTCAATTACCTTGCCATTTACTATACCCACAATATTATTCATGGTTTAATCTGTTCATGTGTCCACGTATTGTTCATAGTTATGTTTGTTCATTTTAAATGTGAGCTTCATTCTTGCATATTTACTTCAAAGAGTTGTTAATGTCCAAATTCTATTGAGTAGATTTTATTTCTCACATCTTTTCATATTGCAATTTTTTATTGTGATTATTGTATATTTATTTGAGAATTGAGGTTGGAATAGAATTAACATAAGTCGTAATTGTTCACGGACCAAATATATATTTTTCACTAACAGCGCAATAAGTTCTAACAGCAAAGCTTAATAGATAATGTTCATAAATTTGTTTTTGTTTTCATTTAATTTTTATAGGATATTTTTTGGAATAATTTTATGGTTGGTGAAATTAAGGGTTACGTGTTCGGTTTGAATTGTTTGTTTTAACTATTGTGTATTGATTTGATCATTGAGACTATAATAGAATTCACATAAGCTGTAATTATTCATGGGCCAAATATATAGTATTAAAAATGCAATAAGCTATAAATCAACTGTAATTTTTGTTATTTGGGGTTCAAAAGCCTAATAGACAATGTTCATAAATATAATTTTGTTTTGTTCATTTACTGTATATGGGATATGTTCGGTGTATATCTACGATTGTTGAAATTACATGTTAATACAATTTTTGATTTCGTTGTTGTAACTATTGTGTATTTCTTTGAACATTGAAGCTGGAATAGAATTGACATAAGTTGTAATTGTTCACTAACCAAAAATATAATGTTCAATAATAATGCAATAACCTGTGACGTCAACTTTAATTTTTGTTTTCTATGGTTCAAAAGCATAATAGATAATGTTCATAAACTTGTTGTTGTTTTTTTCATTTAATGTTTATAGGATATTTTCATAATATTTTTATGTTCATTGAAAGTAAATGTTAATAGGTTTTTAAATTTTGTGTTTTAATTATTGTGTATTTCTTTGAGGATTAAGGTTGGAATACCATTAACATAAGCTGTAGCTCTTCATGGGCCAAATTTATAGTGGTAAATAAGAATGCAATAAGCTATAACATCAACTTTACTTTTGGTTTTATGGGGTTGAAAAGCCTAATAGATAATGTTCATAATTATATTTTTGTTTTGTTCATTTACTGTATATGGGATATGTTTGGTATATTTGTATGGTGGTTATAGAATTTTTTAATTCTTTGTTTTGACTAGTGTGTATTTGTTTGAGGTCTGAGGTTAGGAAAGAATTAACATAAGTTGTATCTGTAAATATATGCAGATCGTACTTAGGCTCTTTTGACTAAAGAATTGAACTTTTGACAGGATTGATGGCTCCGAAGAAAACAATGAAGCATGTATCTTTCAACAATTGTTTGAAGAAATTGCTATGGTTGAGGATTCCGAGGATGAACAACCTCTTCAAGCTCGAAAAGAATCACTCATTCGCAAAAGGAAAATCAAAACAGTACAAATGATAAAATTGTTCGGGTTGAAAAGCGTGTTCGGTTTGAATTGCACCATGATCATGTTGCCCCTAGGTTGAGTATAACCTCTAATGACCAATCCCAGTATAGGATGATTGACAAACAAAACAAAATTTGGGATGGTAACCTAAACCATAGAATGGCTTGTAATAAGCTATTATACCTAATTGAGAGGCTTGATTTTGAACAATGGAGAGTTGCAATGGAAACGGGTTTTGGTGGTTTTCTATCTATTAGAACATCAACCATCCCCAAAGATCTTGCAACATGGCTGCTTGAAAAGTTTGATCCAGCAAGTAACACATTGAAACTTTCTGACAACAGAGTATTAGAGATAACTGAGGAAGATGTT
Organism: Selenicereus undatus; assembly: GCA_017589665.1. Taxonomy (NCBI): domain Eukaryota; kingdom Viridiplantae; phylum Streptophyta; class Magnoliopsida; order Caryophyllales; family Cactaceae; genus Selenicereus; species Selenicereus undatus. The sequence continues at coordinate 32,900,523 of JACYFF010031958.1, read as the reverse complement.
CATGCAACATTAGCCTTACCTATGGGTCAATTAGAAGTTCAAGTAGCCTCAACCTGCGAACCAAAAAATGAATACACCAAACTGCTTGAACAATGGAGAATAAGATGGAATCTTGGTAGAACAAGATCACCGAAAGTTGGAAAGATGGTTGATCAAATTTTAGAAAGAGGAGACCATAGAGATGAATTCAAAAGGGACTTTGTGTTGTACATAATTTCAACATGTATTATTGGCAGTATGAATGGCGATTGTTTCTTCATAATATTAAAGTCGTTGGTAGATGTTGACCAAATAGTGACCTACAATTGGTGTGCGTTTCTCTTGCAATGTCTGAATGACACGGTAGTGGAGTGGAAACAAAATCGCACTAGATATTTCAGAGGCCCACTCTTGTTTCTCATGGTAAGTGGAATCCCACCTAAACGACCATGTTCATTGATGTAACTGTATTTGTTTATTACCTGATATACACTTGACCTCTAATGTTTGTTGTGAAATTCATTCTAAGATGCACAAACTAAGATTTATCCTTACTATAAATTGCAGTTGTTTTATCTACATAGAGTTGAGTTTAGAGGGAAGAGATTCAAAGATCGTTGATTTCCCACGACAATACATTGGACAACAAATGCAGTTGAAAAAAGAAATAAAGATGAAAAGAAGTTCCCATGAGAGTATGGAAGAGGCAAGACAATTGACAAAATAGACTATCAATCAATCATTCGTGAAGGTGAAAGTGACTTGCATGAAGAACTTGCAACCATAGCACGAAAAAACCAAAAGCGTACTGAACCTCCTGCATCAACCGATGGCCATCAACCAGTTCCTCAGCCACCATGTTCAGAATGTGGAAGAGAAAGGGAACCTCTAATAGCAGGGCCCAATGATCCAATTGAGGTACTTTGAGTTATACATAGTTTGGACATGCTATTGTAAAATTAGTGCATTCCTACTTGTTTAATAGTGAATCATTGCAATTGTTTGTTTTTTCATACGAACTCATGTTTATTGTTGTACACCACAATGTATTATACTTGTTCACTAGAATGTTGTTATATGTTCATTAATTTGTATGAGTGTAAAAACAGATGCATGTTGATCGGCTAGGCTATTATCTGGGGAAATTGTTTGAAGTTATAGCAGCCTCTAGACAAAGGTTTCCTATACAACAGTTGGTATCCCATATTATACATGGAACCACAAATGTGCAGAATTGTCCGAATGAAGTTGGAACACAGGGCTTAACTCAGAATGATAATTTTTTCAATGATCCTGAATTCTTTGATGCGTATTTGAAAATGGAAGCGGTAGCATTGAAGCATTACCAATGTCAAACTCAAATAGATTACACCCCACCAACATCCGACCTTGGCATCCCACTTTCACCTGAGCGGAGATGTGAAACTGTAATCAGCTCCCCTAATAAGACCGCTCATACAATAAGTAGTTCAGCTGCATATAATGATGAACAAGTGTTCTTAGGTGAATCGGCGTATTATAAAATGCAACAAGAGAAACATAATGCGAGACAACGGGTTGAAGATGAAGCATTGCAAAAACCTCATAGAGAGAGAAGGGTGATAAAACTGCTGCCCTTCATATGTCGATCACCATATCTGAGAGATTATAGGGACATTACCAAAGACAAGCTAACCCATGCTGAGAAGGTTGTGGTGGATTACGCTTTCCTGCCGTTCGACACAGAGCATCCTGAAACGTAAATATCTATACTGTTTAATGCTTCTAAGTTTTATTATGTACTTAGTGTTTAATTCTATTATTGCATCTACATATGTGTTAACAGTGAGGAGTTATATGAGTTCAATGCGCCTGATAAAGCACACAGATTGTGGTTAGATAAAGAGGCCATAGCTTCAATGGTAGCTGCAAACAGCCATTTCGAAAATAGCATTTTAGATGTGTGGTCTATTATAATGAACAAGACCCAGCTAACAAGGGAAACAACGCATCTGAGTAGATTTTTTTTCACGACATATGTCTATGTAAGTCACACTTGTTGGTATATGCTCATTATAGCATTAAATGTTTGTCAAAACCAAGCCTTATTATTCTCTGATTCATTTCCCTTATAATTGATTTGTAGATTGCTATACTACATGCGCAAAAAACATCATTTAAGTACCAAGAGTTCTACAGAGTGATGCAGCTCAAAACCCAAAGAACCAACTGGCTGAACTTGAATACAGCAGATCTAGTAAGCTTTTCTATATCTTGTTACATGTGTTCACCAATCCACATGCATGTACATTAAATTATATGGTTTAGTTCATTTCAATTACAGTAGATGTGCTCATCTATGCAATTGTTCATTATAGTAGATGTTTTTGTTCATTTTAATTAGTTATTGTTGTCCCCTAAACCACATTGTATTTGTTTTTTCCAATTTTGAGAAGCGAACACTTCTTCCTTATTGTATTCCAATTTGCTGATAAGATAGTGAAAATCATAGACAATCTGACGTTGCCAGAAAACCCTAGAACAAGTTATGGCAATTGCGATACCCTATTGGTATGTCTCCCTAATTAAACACATATTTGAAATACATTTATGAAAATTAGAAACTAACCAACTTCATTTTTATTAAATGCAGAAACGCTTCTTCTCACAGTATCTAATTGAACGAGGGCGACCAAATGTAGAAGAAGTTAAAAGCTTTCGAACAGTCTATGTCAAAACCGAGTATCAAGATAATTATAAATCTCCATGATTGTGGAATCTATACCGTGCGCCACATGGAGACATATTATGGTGATTTACAATCATGGGACCATGGATTTCAAAAAGAGAAGGTGATTATGTTTTAAAATATATCAAAAACAGCTAATAACCTTTTCTATGGCATAATGTACATATTTTAACATCTAATTAATTTTCAGGAAGCATTGCTAAGAATGCTAAGAGCAAAGTATGCCGCCCGAATTTTACTACATCAAGACAACATGCTCAAAGACAATATAGTACGCAAGGCGAAGTTGGAAGCAAAAGCAAGAGGACAACAACAACTGCATTAGAAGTTGACAATAAAGTATTTAGCTTTGATTTTGACATTATCATAATGTATGCAATTTCTTCACATATGCATTTGTTCATTGACCAAATCAATATTGTTTAGTGGAATTTATGATTTTGTTCATTTACGTAATGATATATTCAAAATCTAATTATAACTGTGCTCATTGTGCTATAAGTATGAGTGATTACTACCAACAAACCTTAACCCCTACAATCTTAAACCTTATAACCCATAAACCTAACCTAAACCATAAACCATAAACCTTAAACCCTAAACCTTAAACCTTACCATAAACCCCAAACTCTAAACCCTAAACCCTAAACCCTAAACCATCAACCAATTTAGTATTGTTCATTTGCTAATGTGACATTGCTCATGGACAAAGTTAGAATTGTTCACCAATTTTTATTTATTTTTTTATTTTTTTTACCAAGACACATAAACCCTAAACCCTAAACCCTAAACCCCAAACCCTACCCTAAACCCTAAACCCTAACCCTAAACCCTAAACGCCAAACCCTAAACACTACCTAAACCATAAACCGTAAACCCTATACCGTAACCACTACCCTAAACCCTAAACCCTAAACCTTAAACCCTAAACCGTCCCAATTTAGTATTGTTCATTTCCTAATTTGACATTGTTCATGGACAAAGTTAGAATTGTTCACTAATTTTTTTTAACCAAGACACATAAACCCTAAACCCTAAACACTACCCCCTAAACCCTAAACCCCAAACCCTAAACCCTAAACCCTAACCCCTAAAACCTAAACCCTGGACGCTAAACCCTAAACCCTAAACCCTAAACCCTAAACCCTAAGCCCTAAACCTTAAACCCTAAACCCTAAACACTACCCCCTAAACCCTAAACACTAACCCCTAAACCCTAAACCTCAACCCTAAACACTACGCCCTAAACCCTAAACCCTAACCCTGAACCCTAAACCCTAAGCCCTAACCCTAAACCCTAAACACTACCCCCTAAACCCTAAACACTAACCCCTAAACCCTAAACCTCAACCCTAAACACTACGCCCTAAACCCTAAACCCTAACCCTAAACCCTAAACCCTAAACCCTAACCACTACCCTAAACCCTAAACCCTAAACCATAAACCTTCAACCCTGAACCCTAAACCGTCAACCAATTTAGTATTGTTCATTTCCTAATGTGACATTGTTCATGGACAAAGTTAGAATTGTTCACTAATTGTGTTTTTTTTTTTTTAAACCAAGACACATTAACCCTAAACCCTACCATAAACCACAAACCTAAACCCTAACCCCTAACCCCTAACCCCTGAACCGTAAACCCTAAACCCTAACTTAAACCCTGTACAAAACGACATCAGATTATTCTTCATTAAAGTACACAAATAGGAATGAATATTTAATACAATAATAATATAGCATATCATTCACCATTTTAGGATTGTTCATTTCCTAATGAGACATTATTCATGGACGGAGTTGCATTTCCTAACTAAACTTCTTTTATCAAGACACATACACAATTTCATTGCAAATCAAGTCAAATAATACAACATATAATTTCAAAGATATACTAATATTTCTAACAATCAAATATAAAAAAATTCAATATAATCAATTACATATGTAGACCATATCAAACGAGATCTAGTTTAGGAAAATCCGCATTAAAACCATAGTATAAGTAATATTTATAACCAAACTATGCATTATTATTACAAGACTTATTACATGCTGAGTTTATTGGCGTTTGACCAATAACTGATTGAAATATCATTGGTGTCAAGCCTCCAACGGATCTTGGATCAACATATATAATATGGTGAACAATATCCAACTGGAGTAATTGTACTCTACAACAGAGAAGAAATTTAAAATAAGAAAATGTTACATGTAGAACAATATCAAGTAAATCCCAATATGACCATATCACTAGATCAACTCACCTGACGAAGAGTTTGATCATTTGAATTGGAATTAGACAACATGTTCAATGTAGACACAGCATTGCCTTCAGGATTTGCTCCACCATAAGGTACACATCCATACATACAGGAGCACCATTCTGAAGTCGAGTTGAAAAAGCCACAGTAACATATCAATGCGTAATATTGTTCATAATTGAGAGAGTTATTGTGCAAAATGAATTATAGAATCGTTCATATCGAACCTGAAGCAACAGACCACTACTTGCATCTCGAGTTAACGACCCTCTTTACCCATAATAACGTATATCCATAGAACATGGAGGAAAATTCTGCGATATACTCCCAAAAGAGAACAATATAAATAAATTGACAGTATAGCTCAAATTACAAATAAATACACTTAGAATTGTTCATTATCAACCTGAGGCAAAGGAACACCATTGGGATCTGTAGCTAGGGTCTCTCTTGATCCATAATAAGGTATATTCGGAGGAAATGCAGCAAAATTCTACAACAAACTCCAAAGTCCAATCAATATAAGTAAATTCACAACATAGATCAAATTGAAAACAAATATAAAAATTATACAATTCATTTTTGTCAACCTGTATCAAAACGGCATCTGCATTTTATCGTACAACCGTTGCGGATCTTTGAACTTCCAAATTAGTCAGCTATCAACATTAACAATATTGAAAATAAAACTCAGTCATGGGATATGGTAAAAGCATAATAATCTACTGTACAAGGACAATATGAAGAAGTGTTACCCAATAAACATAGTTATTTATTGCATAAGATTAAAGTAATCATACCTCAGATGGTTCCTGCACACCTGCGAAAATTTTTGCTCTAACCTCTGCTGATTTCTTCCTTTTCAAATTAATTGCCTAGAAATAATAAGAATATCAAATACACGGATTACTTATGATAAACAACTCACAACATAGAAATTAGTTGTTCAAATTTTATATTAACAGGTGTTCAGTGAAGAATAAAATTCTTCAAAATAGAAAATTGAGCTTGTCATACCTTGGGTAATCCCTCTTCACTTGTGATATTATGGGCCATCATCTTCTTCTTTCTTGCTTTTGCTTGATTAGACTTTTCTCAATGGTACTCTTCAATCTCTTATTCCGTTGACCTTTTTCCCGACATTTAGGAGGATTCAAAACACTCTTTGCTGAACTTGCACCATCTTGTTCAACATCACCCTCTATATAAACTGACCCAACTTATACTTCAATTAACTCCTTCAATTTACTAAAGTACTCCTCACAAAGCAGTCTTGCCTCTCTATTCACTTGGCTAGCAGTGAGAAGTGCATTGACTTTTTTACCCATTTGCATTGTCCATACCGAAGAACACACCGGAGTGTCTTTCATGCCATCTTCAATAATAAGGTCGTTACTTTTGATTTGTTTGATGCCTTTGCTCCATCTCTTCATAATGTAACTAGCTGGCACTTGTTGTACACAACAGGTATGCATAACTCGCAAAGAATGTGAACATAAAAGTCCAACCTCAGTGAACTTTTGGCAAGTGGAATCAATGAAGCATTTCTCTTTGTTCAAAATAACAATATGCTCAAAAGTATACCCATCTACTCCTTCACCCCAGGATCCTTCCGAACAACTTACCCCAGATACAGGAAACACCGTATCCAATGTATCACTATGCAACTCCTCTTGATCATAGGAAGCCCCTTTACCAAACTCTTTTTTAAACAATTGGTAAGCTTCAATAGTATAAATAGACCTAGCATGTTTCAACAAACTTACCAACAGAAAGGCCATCTCAACATTACCCTTAGAGCATTTGTGATTATCACCATTTTCCTTTTCCCTCCACTCCGACACAACACCACAAAAAATGTTGAAGAAGTCACACAAGTTAGCAGTTGCATGCAACCGCCTTTTTATTGAGTTGTTCGTGCTCTCACTCCTTTGTGAAGATAATACTCCTCCTGAAAATTTCTTCTTTGAAAAAGCAGGGCACCACTTTTCCCTTAATGAATAAAGATTTTTCAGCCATCGATTGCCACCACAATCATACATTGTCACCATCCTTAAAATTATACAAATAAATAGATATTAGAAATATTTTGCATAAGTAACACAAATGAATACCAATATAGTAAATAATGTATGTAGATAATCCATTTCAAAAACTAACCTAAAAATTACAACACCATAAGATCCAATGAACAAAATGCTTGAACATTATAAACAATAGAAATGAACAGCATCACATGAACCAATGAATAACAATAAGTCACCAATTAACTATGATGTACAAAGTGAATATTAAAATATCTAATAAACAATAATATAAGTTTCAATGAATGAAACGGAATCAACCTAATGAACAAAGATCAAAATAACCAAACCAGAAAAACAAAAACTATTCAGACAAATACAAGTGATAAAGCAATAATAATATCAAGTACCTTTTCCAAAAATGATCAAATTCATGCTTCGTATCACAATCCATCAAAATTTTGTTAAACAATTTTGTAAAACCTTCCTTTGCCCTCAATGCTCCAATATACTTTCTTGAATTTTCAATAATGTGAAAACAACACAACCTGTGCTGAACACCAGGAAAAACTGATTCTATCGCGGCAGCCATAGAAAAAGCCTAATCGGTCATAATAGTACTTGGCAATTTGTCACCCATACATTTCAAAAACACCCGAAACAGCCATTCAAAAGACTCAATTCTCTCATTCAGAAGAAACCCGCAACCGAACATGACATTTTTAGAATGATGGTTCATGCCAACAAAAGGAACACAAACCATGTCATAGTTATTTGTACGATATGTTGTGTCAAAAACAACCAGATCACCAAATAACTTATAATCCTCAAACATCTGCTTGTCACGCAAGAAGAAACTAACGAAACAACGATTTTCATCAAGCTCAAAATCATAATAAAAATCATTCTCATTCTTGAATCGATTCTTAAAAATCTCAATCAATGAATTTGCATCACTGCCATCAAATGACTTCTTGTCATAATCATCAATCCTATTATATAAATCCTTCAATTAAAAACCCACACAAGAAGTTCCACCAGCTTGTTTTTTCAAGACACGAAATGCATCCGCCACTCGAACTCTTGCGTCCCTAACCTCTGTCACAAACAACAGGTCTTCAGTTGAGACTTTCCGATGAGAAGGCAAAAGATGCCTCTCATTAGTACTACACAATGGATGGTTGTGCTCAGGTATATGCTTAGTGACAATCCATTTTCCATCTAAGTCGATATTAAACTGGATCATTGCTTTGCACCCAGTCCGAAAATCAATATTTGTATACTCCTTACATTGCTGGCCTTTATTTTCTTTCCAACCTTCCGTCCAACAACAAAATTGACGCATTGACAAATCTTGTGTTCGAGCTCTCCTACGAATCTTATGATAACGAACACTAAACCCAACCTTAAATGCATAATCATTGTAAATCTCAAATGCTTCATCTTGGGAGTATGCAATCATTCCAACTAGATCAACTGCCAATGGATCCAAAGCAATAATATCCTGTCCAGATGAAATATTATCTGCAAAATGAGTAACAAAAATGAATAAATGAACATGCTTATACCCACATATGAACAACATAACATGAATAAATGAACAACTATAAATCATTTTATATATATTAAGATAACAATGTGAGCAAACATAAATGAACAACACTACATGACCAAATGAACATCTACCAACCAATTAAAAAATACAAAATACAAAAATATATATACTGAACAGTATTACAATTTAACATGAACAAAATATCTGCAAGCTCAATGAACAAAGTTCTACAAAAATAATAATAAAACGAAACTTGACAACATTGTAAGCATATATAAATGAACAACATTACATAACCAAATGAACGTCTATCAACCAATTAACAAATACAAAATAAGAAATATATTAATACAAACCCAATAATGAACAATATTACAATTTATAATGAACAAAATATCCGCAAGCTCAATGAACAGAATTCCATGAAAAAAATAATAAAACGTAACTTGACAAAATTATGTCATCATCACCATTTCCATTATCTCCCAAGAATGTTGTTCAAAATTAAAATATTAAATTTAGAAATACATATGAACTAATTGAGGTGTATTTAATAGTAGGAGAAATAAAATGAATTGTAATACATACATATCGAATCTCTTCGAACTTCTTTTTTGATTACGTTCTGCGCCATCCTTGATTGTAATTGAAATTTAATTTGCACAGATTCTGACAAACACTAACACAAAGATAGAGATGATGAGGAGCCAAGCAAATAATAAGTGTAAATACCTAAAAAAGACAAATTTACAAAATTAAAACATATTTTTACTTACATATACGTACTACATTTTCTATGATGCTCCTGGGTAGTTATTACAATTTTAAAAAAAATCAAAAGTGGAAAACAAATCACAAGTGGTGGCCGTGGGTAGTTATTACAATTTGTAAAAAAAAATCAAAAGTGGTGGGTCATGGTAGTTGTTCCACGATTTCACCAAAAATCAAAAAAAAGAAAAAGGAATGGGACATGCTGACATGGACTATGACATGGCTCCCAGGAGCACAAGCTCCGAGGAGCATAATAGAAAATGCACCTAGTGAGACTATCGCTCACGCTAAGCTCTTACTCCCGGGATGACAACTAACTTTTGGACCTTAACCCTCGTTAGGGTCTCTAGGGCTTCCCACTACTCGGATTACTCCCTAGGCTAGGGATTCCCCCATTAAAGCAGGCTCACTCCCATCTTATTATCCCTAAGCACAATATCTTAGCCAATTTAAAGCTCGTGGCCATAACGGCTAATAAGTTTACTGCCTCTCACAGCGAAATTCTTTTTCATACAACGCACTCTCTTTTTATTTAAATTCCTTAGGGATTTCCCCGTTCAAGCGAGTTTACTCCCAAAACTGTATTCATATAGTTAAAATAGATCATCGATTGCTAATAGTAGTTATGGCTACTATTACTTAATAGTTATGGCTACTATTAGTTACAACCATGAAAACTTCCTTTTCAAACTCACCCTCACTCGCAAGATGAAACTAAATGACATAAATGGGAAGGAAGTTCGCACGTAACACATTAAAACACTTCATAAACAACTCAGCAGAATAAGCCACACATGGCCTCACAATCCACACGATTGCGGTCAATCACAACCCAGCCTCCCCCGTCACACAACACCGACCACAAAGAACCTCAAAACTCTCATTAGTTCATCCTCAAGCCATCCGACTACCAACTCGGTTTTCAATTCTAGAACCATAGCATATCATCATGAAAGTCAAATGAAATAGCTACGTACAAACTTACTGAGCGAGCAGCATCCTTCCAGCGGCACATTACAGCATATATAAACATATACATACATTTCCTTAAGTAAAGTACTCGATGAACTGAAATGAACTAGCAAGGCATGAAGCTAGCTTACATTCATAACTCACATTTAGGAATTAAGCATGTCATACTCATGTCACTTTCAAAGCATCACTAACCAATTTAGCATGCTTCGATTTTGAGCATTCTTAGTTCGTTTGGAAGTCATTTTTGGGCATAATTCTACTAAATTAACAAGCATCGATTCAAACATGCTTAGGTTGTTTTAGGAGCTACTTCCAAACATGATTTAGCTAACTTAACAGGCATCGATTTAAGGCACTGTTAGTTCTTTTCGGAGTTACCTTTAGGCACGAATTAACTAACTTAACAAGCATCAACTCAAAGCAATTAGCATGCCTAATTCGTGTCATTTTTAAATCATAGCTTAGTCGCGTTAAGTCTTACATATCTGTTTTAACTACCCAAGGTTATTAGGTCGCTTTCAAGGTCATTTTAGGCATGAATTAACCATATCAGCGTGCATCCACTTAAGGCATTCCTATGTCATCTCAAAGGCCATTTTCAAACTTAAATCAACTAACTTGACATTCATCGATTCAAAACATTCTCAGTTTATTTCAAGGCCACTTATAAGTATAGATGAACTAAACTAACGTATATTGATTCGAAGCCATTTTCAAGCATTAATTAACTAAAGTAACAAATATTGATTCGTAGCATTGTAAGGTTATTTCGAAGTCGCTTTCAGGCATGAATTAACTAAACTTAACATACATCAATTTAAACTGAATTCAGCAGAAATATAACATTTATAATCTCATTTAATCTAACTAATCCTAAACTAACATGCATCACAACTTAAGGCTAAACATTTTCGAAATTACTAATATTTAGGAGGTAAGAAATAGCCACCTCTCTTCCATGCTGGGGACCTAATTTAAAGGTTTGGGATGTGGTTTCAGATGTGCTGGAGCCCGAGAATCGCCCCCTAATTCACTACCCAACTCAAATCCCGAATCAGCCCCCTTTCAAGCCTGGTTCTATAGCGGGTTGTGTTGATTTCGGCCTGCTGTGGTGGTCGTCGGAGTCAAGCCCAACTGCCGATGGTGGTGGTGCACAGCCTGGTGCTCGCCTCTCTCATGCCCTCGTGTCTCTCTCTCTCTCTCTTTCTAATTTCAGTGGGTCACGGATGGGGGGGTCGCGGCCAGTCGCCGGCGTGGTGTTGCCACTGCCATCGACCACCTGGTCGGCCTCGTTCTCCCTCTCCGCCGCTCAAATTTCTTCCCCTCTCTTTGTTGTGGTTTGCAGGCTGGGGTTGCGAGGAACCCTTGAGAAACCCCCCTTTTTGCCCTCTGGTCTGCGTTCATGGGAAGGAGAAGGAGAAAGAGGCTTTGCCCCTTTTTACTCTTTTTTTTTTGGTCAATTGCTAGTCTAATTCTTATCCCGTACTCCGAACCCAAATCGATAATACGACCCTTCATCGATTATTCATTTCCAAATATGTTAAGGTTCGATTTATTAACCAACGAAACGAATTCTAAGGTTGACAACCTAATCGTATTCTGGTTCTTACGCTAATTTAGTAGCTGATAAAAATCCTTATTAATGCTTATTGAAATCGTCGAAAAATCTAAAAACTAATAATAATAATAATAATAATAATAATAATAATAATAATAATAATAATAATA
>JACYFF010031958.1:32810842-32872393 GCA_017589665.1 Selenicereus undatus | reverse complement strand
TATGTGTGTGTGTGTGTGTGTGTGTGTGTGTGTGTCTGTGTGTAACTATTGTTTTTAAAGCCCTTAAAGTTCTAATCGAATAACAATCTAAATTCTTATATGTAAATAACAATTAGGGTGGACCCTATAGTTAAATTTTTTGTTATTTCAGAATTTGGCACTTTCTGTAAAGCGATTTATATGATTAATTATATTTGTTGAAATAAAAAAACTAATCTTTGAAAAATAAGAATTTGCTCCTATTGATATTTATTTTCAGGGTTTATTGAACATTTTCTACAGCACATCACTTGGTTTTATCCATTAAACTATTTTGGGGGCTCCCTTAAGTAGTAGAAAAGGAAATCCAACAAATTCATCTTGCACAAACAGACAGAAAATTATAAAGAGGCTATATCTGACAAAGGGGTAACAAAGGGAAAACAAGGTTGAAAGTATTTGATTTACTTGATGAATTATTTTCTTGTTCAATAGAGCATCATCTCATTGAAGCATAAGCAAAAAGATCGGGAGTGTAGACCCAGAAGTGAAGATCGTCCTCGATTATTGTGTCACTAGGCTCAAATGTTTGAATTCCAATGAAAGTCAAGCAGTTTTACAAGTAAAAAACAGGCAAATTCCTCCCCAAACAATCGTCGCCATCGTTGCTGTTACTTCACATCTTCATTCCTTTTCCAAACTCACCATTTATCAACAAAAATAGGCTCTCTTCAGAGGAAGACCTCTCTGCGAAGATCAAATTGATTAACACCTCATCATAAATTTCTTGGGCTATAATCTTCCATACCCTAAATCCTGCCTCAATCGGTCTACCCTCATATGACCTGTTTGGTGAGAGAAATTGGAATAGAACTTAAGCTTTTAAGGTATATCCTTTATTGTTTGACAAGGGTTTTAAAGGGAATGGACTTGATACCCTCATCTTTTAAGTTTTCCCAACCCTAAGAGGCTTGAATATCCGTATATCAAGTTCCTAACCATTCAGGATTAGCATTACATTTTCTAAAAAAATAAAAGAAATAAAAATCCTTTTCATTTGCAGCCAATCTATCGTGATTTAGTTGTCCATATGCATTTTCCCTCACCCACAAATCCGCGAGAGAGAGAGAGAGAGACTCTGCCCTCGCCGTTGTGTCGTTGCCGTCTGCATTCGTTTGCCGCTATCTTCCATAGGTAAGTCACCTTTGGCCCTCCATCTTTGTGGATTAGTTAGTGAAAGTGCTTTCTATGGATTATAGCTTGTTGTTTGATTCTTTCTTACAATTTGGTTATGGGCTTTTTGTTCATATTCATTTGTTCAACTTAATGACATGTTCAAATTAATAATTTTGTCCTAGGTGAAAGCGACCAAGTTTAGAGGTGTGGTCGTTTCTAAATTTGAATATATCAACACTACTACTAAGCTCATGGCTCTTTGTTTTTTCATCTGGTAATCATGTGTATATTGATAAGTCTTGACTTTACGCATGCAATCTTTATTTTAAGTTGTATACAACTCATTATTCTTATCCACCCAAGGTCCCTTCTAGATTTGCTGCTTTGTATGTGTTTGGCTTACAACATGGCATATATCAAACACCTCAAACATACTTCTTTTTACTTATGTTGGAAATTAGTGTAGACCCATGCTATGCATGGTACTTGATGAAATAGACCTTTAGAATATCTATATTATTGAAAAAATTTTAAAAATTACCACTTCATACATATTTGATATTATAACTTAAAAAACATAGGAGGATGAGTAGCTAATGAAAAAAGCAAAAAGCTAGCAACTGAATATAGTACAATTGATATTAATAGTGTAGAAAACAAATGATGGTAATATATATGAAGATAAAGACCATGGTAAATGACACGATGATAAGCTAATGAGTGGAGCAGAATAGCAAAGACTCCCTTTCCTCTTCTTGTACCTGTATAGAAAGTATTTTTGTTAGTAATCATTTCATTGCTGACATTGATATAAACAAAGTTTTTGTATACGTATTGTTTAGTTGGTATACTTAGAATTGGTATTTTTCAAGTGGAAAACTTCTTCCTTCCAGCCGAGTGATGTAATAAGAGTGATAGGCAATTCAATTTCTTGGTGACATGGAGACTCAATAATAAATACTTAGAGTTTGTCTAGATAATCATCTAGAATAGTGTACAACGAAAGGTCACCATATGGATGAGGAAAACATAAATGTGAGATGGTTAGTAATAAGTAATCACATAACCAATGGTGTAGAAAGTGATTAAAGATAGTACCAATGCTGTATATGCATCCAATTCTGTCGTGGTCGCATGTAGAAGAACTCGCACATCCTCATGAAGAACAATAAATCTTCTATAACCTATATGATCTCTCAAGAGAACTATGAACATGTACCTATAATTTTAAATAACTTTGTAAATAATACTGTAAATATTCAATTGAAATTGTATAATGAATAGTACATAACAATAGAAAGCCAATTATGACAAACCTTTTTTGAGCCAGATTTGGTGAATTTGGACACGTACAATAACGTAGATCTAGAGCAAATACATAAGTGTGGGAACTTTTTTTGCAATTAGTACAAGCATCATAGACCAACAGGTAGATATACTAGATATATGCAATAATGAGGAAAAATTCACCTGTATATATGAAGCTTATAACATTACATTGTTGTTGAATGTTTTATATGAAAGCGTAAAATTATAAGAACTAGAGTGTCTATTTTACGTTTGGTCTCAATGCATATTTGTCCAATTTGATCATCTGAATAGCAAATAACTTCTCAAGATGAACCATTCATAATGTTCTCTTATGCATTAAATCAAAGTGACACATTAAACCTTCGGTCCCAGAGTACCTAATACATGCAACAAAAGTATTATGTGTAAGTTCTATCACAAACTTGCACTTACTTTGAAAAGCATTTTAAGTTACATTTGTAAGTACCATCCTTCAAAGGCATTTGCTCCTTCAATATCAGGATTAATAAGCAATCTATTCATTGGTAAAGTAGAAATTGATATCACTACGAATAATTTATTCTTATAGAAGTTGTTAATATAAAAGTATGCCATCATCAAAAATTAAACAATTTTACAAAAAGGGATTGTTAATTGGATGGTAAGTGTACATTTGGAGCTCTTAACATGCTCCCAAGAAGCCAAAAGTATGTTTTCATAATACATGTGGTGTTGAAGATGAGTAATCTCAACTTCCGCAAAATCTCCCCACAAAGTTAATCTCAAAGTGTGCATCCTAAGTATATGTGTTATATGCACTAATATTAGAAGATAGATATGCATTAATAAGAAATTGAAAAAAATTAGTAATGAAAATACATTATGCATATCACATAGCAACATTTCCCTCTTTGTAGTGCTGTTTTTTGTTCTCTCCAAAGGCAATATAAGCACTACCATGTCGATAACATCTGCAACAACAGCAAATAAAGATAGCATAAATACTTTAAAAAATATACATGTATAAGTAGCCTATAATATATTTAACATTGTAAATGTGAAAATAAATTATGTTTTACAAATGTGTAACAACTACATGTTAATGTATCTGGAAAGAGACTAACCAAGCGTTAGGAATGTCATAAAAAATTTCCCAATAGATGATATTTTTAGTGATATTATGAGGCACATCCCTTTTGTTTTAAATAAAAAACTTTAGTCATAAAGGGGAAGTGACGTGAGAGATTGCAACATATAGTTAGCCCTGGGAGAACATAGGTTTAGGAAGATAAACACCTACACATTGCAATGTTTAACCTTGGCTTTTATTAATTGTCATTGCAAAAGCCAATTTCAAAGGAAACTGCATCATTATTAAGGCAAAAGGCGAGTCTCCAGCTAAAAGAGTTAAGTTAACTCATGGGATAGTTACGACTTGCCCAATGTTTCGACCGGTCAAGATTTTTGCTTTAACCATCTTATTTTTAAGCCTTTCAATAATCGAGCAAGTGTCGTTACACAACCCAATTGATGGATCAATGTTTCTCAAGAGAACCACAGGGGCACCAACTTTCAACTTAATTTCATGATTCGGGAAATCTGAAAAGTTCATATTGTGTAATAGTTCAAGTGGATTAATGTCTAGGATCAGTATTACATCACACGAATGTGTCGGAACTCAGATACCTATGACTATTACCAGGAAGCATTGCCAGAATTATATTATTTAACTTATCCACATGGGTACCAAAATAACATCTTAAACTCAACAGTGTATTTGTTCTGTGTCCTTGATGCATGGTGAACCCCATTTGTCTAAATAAAGGTATGAAATACATGTAGATAAGCCTAATGGATGTTAAAGACCAATCTCTCCAAAGATGAACCGAGAGAGAGAGAGAGAGAGAGAGAGAGAGAGAATTCCCAAATAAAGAAAGCCTCTAATGGAGTATATTCAACCCTTGAAATAGGTAGCAAGTACATAAATCAATCCATCCTCTAACCCTCTAAGGCCTTAGCACCAAGGATTAGATTAAAGGAAAGACTCAAATCACCACCCTCCTAAGAGAGATAAAGAATTTGAGATTTTGAGGAAAACAAGCTTCAAGTTTTCATATCATTCATCAAATCTGATTTTTCATGGATGTAATTGGGTCCATAAATACCCAATGAGAGGGGGGAATTAGCTATACATTAGTTGGGGCAAGTGAACCAATAAGAGGCTTACAAAATATCTTAGGAAAATAAATTAAGATGCTTAAGATAATTACAATCACTATGAGCTATATTTTCCAAGATTCATCCTCCATCTTCTAAAGAGCCTTAAGTAGGCTCTACTACTCTAATAGAGGTTCTGCCACTTGTTAACTCTTCTCTTGTGTGTGAAAAATCATTCCATGCTGATTAATCTCTAAAATTATAGCAGTAACCTCCCAAATTAAGCCCATAATCAGAAACGTATACTTTCCAGTCCTGGACCGACCCCTGCTTGGTATTTAGCCCATACCTTCGTCAATACTTAGAATTTGAGTGTGGTTCAAGACCTGTTATAAAATAGACATTTGCGGCTTTCCATCCATGTATAACTTACAAAACTTGGAGCTCATTTGCCTGGTTAAATTTGAGCTAGAAATAAAGTAAAGTATTCTGTCCATACATTAAAAATGAGCTAATAAGGTGGTTTTGGGAGGATTAAGTAGTTAACTCCTTATTTAAGGCTACTATTGGCCCAACCACCTTTCCTAACTCTACTTGGACCTTATAAAGGGCCCCAAGTTAATGTTGACCTATGGGGACCTAGTCCTTGACCTAGTGTCAATATTGGACCAACTTGGTTCATAACCCTCACTAGTGAGAGTAGGCCCAAGCTCGGGAGTTACTCCACATCAACCTATCCCCTTTGAAGAGGATTTGTCCTCAAATCTTCATCATGTTCTTCATCATCTTCAAGGTAAGGAGTGAGATCCCCCCCCCCCATTAAAGGTAGTAGATATTTGCATATCTCTCGAAAGTTCAATCTTGTATACATTCTCTCCCACCTTTTATACCACCTTATATGGACCATCTCCTTTAGCAATGAGCTTGTTCTTCCTTCTTGAGGGGAACTTTTCCTTCCTCAAATGTAACCGCACAAGATCACCCGGCTTGAACTCAAGGTGTGGGCAGTTCTTGTTGGCCTTTTTGCTTGTATTGCTCATTCACTTTCTCAATTTCTGCCCTCGCTTGCTCAAGGAGCTTCTTCATTTCTTTAGTTCTTGCTTCGGCCTCAAAAGTCACCCTTGATTCTTAAGGAATATGTACAAGATCAATGGGAGAAGGGGGTTAAGACCATAGCGGACTTCAAAGGGAGAGTGAAAGGTAGCATAGAAAGAAGCCCTATTGTAGACGAATTCGGCATGAGCAAGCTTGACATCCTAATCCCTCAAACCCTTACTCACCATACCCCTTAGCAAGGTTGTGAGAGTTCTATTTGTCACCACAGTTTGTCCATTGGTTTGAGGATGACAAGTGAGATAGAAATTTGGCATCCCTATCCGACACGATGGTTCTTAGAATACCATAGAGCCTCACAATTTTGTGAAAGAAGAGGTGCACAATATAGGTAGCATCATCACTCTTGTGGCATGCAATGAAGTGAACTATCTTGGAGAATTGATCCACCACTACAATGATAACATCTTTTCGCCGAGGGGTTCTTGGAAGGGCCACAATGAAGTCCATACTAATGTCATCCTAAGGCCTTGAGGATACCTGAAGAGGAGTGTAGAGATCTTGATGGAATTGACTCTTAGCTCTGCAACAAATGTTTCATCTTGAGATCAGCTTATGAACATCCCCACCCATCTTGGGCTAATTAAAATTATTCTTAAGTATCTCAAAAGGTCTTGTTAATGCTAAAAGGACTTACTAAGGCTCCTTCATGAGCCTTCCTAACAGCCAAATACCTTGGAGGACTTTTAGAGATGCAAAGCTTGTTTCCTTTGAAGAGGAAACCATCTTGTAGAGTAAAAGAGCCAAAGTTAGAAGGATTCTCCACTATGTCCTTGAAGTCTTCATCCTCATGGTATAAAACTTTGATGGAATTAAATCCAAGAACCTTAGCTTCAAGGACCAAAAGGAGAGCATATCTCCTTGATAAGGCATCAGCCACAACATTCTCTTTCCCACTCTTATGCTTACAAGAGAAGGTGAAAGATTGAAGGAACTCAACCCATTTAGCATGTCTTGAGTTCAACTTGTGTTGACAATTGATGTAGGACAATGCCTTGTGATCTGAATGAAGCACAAAGGGCTTGGGCATGAGGTAATGACTCCAATGTTCCAAAGCCCTAACAATGGCATAGAATTCCTTGTCATAAGTGGAGTAGTTGAGCCTCGAACAATTCAAATTCTCACTAAAGAAAGCTAGAGGGCACTTAACTTGAGTGAGAACCGCACCAAACCCAACGCTATTAGCATCATACTCAACTTTAAATAAAAGATCAAAATTGGGAAGAGCTAAGATATGAGCCGAACAAAGCTTATCCTTGATGGTTTCAAAGGCCTTTTGGGCAGCCTTTGTCCACTCAAAGCTTCCTTTTTTCATGCATTCGGTTAAGGGAGCTATAATGGAGCTAAAATCTTTTATGAACCAACGGTAGAAAGAGGCCAACCCATAGAAGCTTCACACTTCCGTGATGAAGGTGGAAGTAGGCCAACTTTGATAGCCTCAACTTTAGATTCATCAACTTGAATTCCCTCATAGGACACAACATAGCCAAGAAAGATAACTTGAGGTATGAATAGTTCACACTTCTCAAGTTTGACATATAACTTTTGTTGTCGCAATACTTGGAACATTTGAGAAAGATGCTCCACATGAGACGTTTTATCATGACTATACACCAAAATATCATTGAAATACACCACCACAAACTTCCCAATGAATGGTCTCAAGACCTCATTCATGAGTCTCATGAAAATGCTCGGAGCATTAGATAGACCAAATGGCATCACAAGCCACTCATACAACCTATACTTGGTCTTAAAGGTGGTTTTCCATTGATCTCCTTCTTTCCTTCTAGTTTGGTGATAGCCACTCCGAAGGTCAATCTTGGAAAAGACCTTGGCCTATGCAACTCATCAAGCATATCATCCAATCGAGGAATAGGGAATTGATACTTGATGGTGATGTTGTTTATGGCCCTAGACTCAACACACGTATGTCAACTGCCATCCTTCTTAGGCACCAAAAGGGCGGGAAGTGAACATGGACTTAAGCTTTCCTTAGTGTATCCACGATCAAGCAACTCTTAGACTTGTCATTAAAGCTCTTTCAACTCATTAGGATTGCACCTATAGGTCGACCTGTTTGGCAAGGAAGCACCCGGTAGGAGATCAATTTGGTACTCAATTCCTCTCAAAGGAGGGAGCCTGGGGGTAAATCATTAGGGAATACATCCCCAAACTCTTTCAAGAATGATTGAGCTAAAGGATGCATGGATTTCACTTGCTCACTTGTGTTTCATTCTAACATAAGTAAGGCAAATAAAGGCTTCCTCTTACTAATGGCTCTCTCTACCGTATTTTATTCATAAATAGGTTTTTCTCACTTCCCTTACCTAACTTAGATTTGAGGAGTTTAGGTGGAGGTAGCAGTGTCAAAGTAAGATTACGACCCACGTACTTGAATGCATAAGTATTGGTAAATGCATCATGAATCCTGTGATTGTTAAACAACCATGGTCTACCAAGCAACAAATGACATGCATCCATGGAAAGAACATCACATAGTACTTCACTACAATATATACCAACTGAAAAGGCAATAACTGCTTACTTAGAAACAGTTACCTCACTTCCTTGTTTGAGCTATTGGAGGAAATAAGGAGTGAGATACACCTTAGTGGGTAATTGAAGTTTGTCAATAAGTGTTATTGAAGCTACATTGGTGCAACTTCCTCCATCAATGATGAGCTCACCACCTTGCCTCCGATAGTGCATCAGGTATGGAAAATTTGCTCCCTTTGGCTTGGTTTACAAGAAGCCTCTTACATATAGAGTGCTCTCCGAATCACTAAGAGTTCACCTACATCCGGAGTGATCAAAGTTTGATCCTCATCCTCTACTTCCTCTTCACTAGTAGCTTCTTCAATAGCTTGAATTTCTTCCACCTCTCTAATGATGAGAGTCCTTCGGTTAGGACTATCCGCTTGAAAGTGCCCATAACCATGACATTTGAAGCACTTTTTACCCTCCAATCTCTTTGGTGATTTGCTGACAATCCCTTTACCCTTGTCAAGAGTTTTGACGGGTGTAGGGGTAGTGATGGCTTTGTTGGGGGTAGAGTAACCCTTGGGGGTACTCGAAGGACGAATAGAGGAAGCGGTTTGAAATGGTTTTTGACCCCTAAGTTGCTTCTCAATCTTGATATCTAGGTGACACATATCATCAAAGGATAAGTAAGGTTGTAGAACCACCTTGTTAGTAATGCTAGGAGACAATCTTTTAATGAACACAGCAATCTTGAATCAGGTTCTTCATCCAAGCCAACTTGCATTTGGAGTTATTCAAACTCCTTAATGTACTCTTCTACCTTTAGATTCTCTTGGTTGAGAGGGGTGATCTTGAGGTAGAGTTCTTGTTTGTAAGAAAGAGGTAGAAATCTGTCCATATGCTTCTTGAGCTTGGACCAAGTCTTAGTTTTGGATTTGACTTGTCTAGCCCTACTCTTCTTTAAATGTTCATACCACAATGAAGCATACCCCTTCATATTAAGAATGACCAACTTAGAGGCCTTTTCATCATTGTAATCTTTGAGTTCAAAGATCCTCTCAAGGGTTTGAACCCAATCAAAATAATTCTCCAGGTTAAGATTGCCATGAAATTTTAGAGCCTTAACTTTGAGGTCTAGAAGGTCATCCCTTCAATAGCTTAGTCTTCTTAATCTTCCTTCCTCATCATCAAAGTCTTCATGGGAGGAAGTGCATTCGATGTCAATAGGACGAGCATCAAAGCCTTGTCAGTAAGGGTCTCGTGGAGTGGATTCCCTTACTTGTGCAACCTCTTGAGTGAACTTCCTCATTCGTTCTTGAAGCTCTAATAAGTGCTTAATGTATACATCATTTTAGGGCTATTTTACCACATTTTAAAGAGAATGAGGTGCTTTAAGTCATAATCTATACCCCTATTCTCGATTTATGCTTGGGTATGGTTGTTTGATGTGTTTGCATGATTTTAGGCCTTTTTATTGAACATTTGACCCTTATTGGATGTATTTTGACCTCCCCCATGGACACCCATGGGATGCTACGCTCGTGAAGCAAGAAAAGAGCAGAAAATCGATTCCAGCCAAGACCACGGTTGGGCCATGGTACCTGCCACGGACCGTGGTGAGCTGTAAAACTGCTGCCTCTTCGTCATCCTTCGACTGTGTGGCTGAAATGATCCAAACCCTTCTATAAAAAGGCATCATTCAGTAGCAATGGAGGAAAGAGGAAGCATAACATAGTTTATTTTCTTTCTCAAATTTTGTTCTTTTTAGTTAAGATTTTTAGTTTGGTTATTGTTTTAGTGAGAAATCTTGAGTGTGTGTGTTTGATTTTGAGGCGGTTTGAAGCCCTTGGTTGAAAGGCTATCTCAGTTAAGCCCTTTCTCTCATATTTTGCCAAAACGTTGGTTAGTTGTTTAATCTTTAATCATGTGTAAGTAGTTTATTTTGTCTAGGGATTTAGTAGTTTATGAAAGTGTAGTTGGATCATGTTTTAATCTATAGAATTGTGTTTATTTTATGATTGGATTGATTTCATTCTATCAAGTGATTATCATACTGTGAGTGGATTTTTGGTCAAAGTTTGCTTGCAAACTTGAAACAATTGAGTGAAAAACTAAAAGGTGACATTTGGTTATTAGACTGCTTGATAAAACCTGACATAGCATCGTCTCGAAAGAGAGATTTGCATGTTAGGAGGACTAGAGTGTAATCGAAGCTATTCAACTTGGATTAAGACAAATTAGTTTAAAAGAACGACTTTTGCTTAGTTTAGGCATATTTGGTTGATTTCGAAAGAATAGACTAAAGTTTTTGGAGAAATTGCAATTCCTCGAGATTAACCGATTAGAGAAAAGCACATGCTTATCATTTTGATCCAATCACCTTTCATAACTACATGAATTCCTAGGTTTTTTTCTTAATTGATTTAAAATTAGTGAATTAGAAGTTGTTGAATCGAAACCCCTTGAATTAGAATTTTACCTAGCATATTTTGATAAACAAAGCTCGATAGATTACATTGGTCTATGAGGACGATTTTTTTATCTATATTACGACTACCCATGTGCCTGTGGCAGTGGTCAAGTTTTTTGGCGTCGTTGCTGGGGACCATTCTGTTAACCATTGAGTTAGTCTTACGAAAGTGACCAAGTATTTTATTGCCTTTTACTTTTATTTTTGTTTTATTTTCTTGTTTGATTGCGCTGGTAGTGTTGGTGATAGTGCTTGTAAGCATTTTTCTCTTTTATGTGAAGTCCAATTCTGTACAAACCCGATCCTGAGATTGAAAGGACTTTTTGCTTAAGGAGGAAGAAGCAAAGGATTGAAGAACAAATATGTGAGGCAAGACGGAATCCAACAAACATGGCAGGAGGAGGAAGTTCGTTACCCCTAGAGTCCAAGGGATCGCCTCAAGCATCGCTCTCAGTAATGTTAATGCCAATAATTTGGAGCTCAAACCAACACTCATCTCTATGGCGCAACAATCCCAGTTTGGAGGAACTCCTTTGGAAGACCCGAATCTACACCTCTCGGTCTTTTTAGAGGTGTGCGAAATGTTGAAGCTTAATGGAGTCTCCACTGATGCCATCCGATTGCGCTTATTTCCCTTCCCATTGAGAGATAAAGCAAGGGCTTGGTTACACTCTTTTTCATTGGGATGTATTACCACTTGGGATGAGTTAACGAAAGCCCTCCTCACTAAGTTTTTTCCTCCGATCAAAATGGCAAGCTTAAGGAATCAAATCACCAACTTTACGCTTGAAAGCAGCCTAAAGATTTGCTGCGCTTATGCCCCCATCATGGTCTTCAACGTTGGATGATTATCCAAGTTTTTTATAATGGTGTGACCCAATATGCAAGGTCCACTATTGATGCGCCGGCGGGAGGAATCTTGATGAACAAAACTGAGGATGAAGCCTATAATTTCATTAAGGAGACGACACTTAACAATTTCCAATGGTCCACTGAACGGCCAACCCAAACGGGTTGGAGGTAAGTTTGAAGTTGATGCGCGTACTTTGCTTTTTGCTAAAGTAGATGCTATGACTCAAAGAATGGACCAAATGAATGTTAATGTTGTGAATTCTAGTGCCCCTTTCCCTTGTGAAATTTGCGATTTTATTGAGCATGGGACTTTGAATTGTCAAGTTGGGAGCCTTTTTTCCCAAGACCATAATGAAGTTGACTCTGTTTAAAACTTCAACCCAATACCGGCCAATGACCCTTACTCTAGTACCTACAATTCGGGTTGGAAGAATCATCTGAATTTCTCATATAGGTCTAATCCAAACCCTTTGAATATGCCCCCAATGGATGCTAGACCACCTCCCCGTTTTCAAAAACCTCATTTCCCTTCTCAAGTACCCCAAAAGTTCAATTTAGAAACAATGATAGAAAGTATGCTTCTGGCATAACAAAAACAGGATGAGTATATTAAGCAATTAGCGTCAAAGGTTGATGTGTTTACTACTCATAATAGGATGTTTGTAGCCCAGATTGCCAAAAAGTTAGCTTTTCATCTACGCCCCCAGATAGGCTTCCTAGTAAGCCTGAGCTTAACCCTAGGGAACAATGCAATGCAATGATTTTGAGATGAGGGAAACAACTAGAGGGACCTAAGGAGGTTACCAATGATGAGTCTTTGCATGATAAGGATGAGCATGTGGAGAATTTCGAGAAAGAGATGTCTTTACCCTCTAAGGAAGTGATTGATGATGTCATGCATAAACCTGATGAGGTTCCTAAGGACCCTAAGATCATTTCCCGAAAGCCTTACATCCCACCTTTACCATTTCCTCAAATAATGGCTAAAGCAAAACTCGATTTGCAATTTAGGAAGCTTTTAGAAGTCCTCAAGAAACTCTACATAAACATTCCGTTTACTGAAACCCTAACTCAAATGCCTTCATATGCTAAATTTTTGAAAGAAATTCTATCCAACAAGAGAAAGCTTAAAGAACATGAAACTGTAGCTTTGACTAAAGAATGAAGTGCGGCGATTCAAAACAAGTTTCCAGCTAAGCTGAAGGATCCTGGTAGTTTTTCAATTCTCTGCCTGATAGGGAATGTGCCTATAGACCATGCTTTATGTGATTTAGGGTCAAGCATGACATTGATGCCCCTTTCTATGTGTGAAAAATTGGAACTAGGAGAGATGACACCAACTACTATCTCCTTACAATTGGCAGACCGTTCTGTGAAATACCTCGTGGGTATTTTAGAGAATGTTCTAATAAAAGTAGGGGATTTATATGTACCAGTAGAATTTTTGATTCTAGAAATGAAGGAGGAAACATGGACCCCCATCATTCTTGGAAGGTCATTCCTGGCCACCGCAAGGTGCCGTATCGATGTGTAAAACGGTACACTGTCTTTTGATGTGGAAAATGATCATATGGAGTTTAATTTACTAAAACCTGCTAAGTTTCTTTCTATTTCTGATGAGTGTAATAAGATTTATGTGGTTGGTGGTTTAATACAGAGAACCGTGTTTAGCCTTGATTCTAATGATCCACTTGAGAATAACACTACTAAGGATGAACATCCCGAAGTAACCAAGTGTGTTCAACTTCTGGAAGCCTCTCCACCAATTCCGCCTTCCCTTGCTAAGGTGGAATCATTATAAGATGAAAGCAAGCCCTCATCTGATGAGGTAAAAGCTCCCGATGTAGAATTGAAACCTCTCCCGTCATCCCTGAAGTATGAATTTCTTGGACCAAAATCTACATACCCAGTGATTGTAAATGCAAGTTTGAATATATCCCAAATCGACTCTTTGCTTAGAGTACTTAGGAAGCATCGTAAAGTCATAGGATACACCCTTGATGACTTAAAAGGAATTCATCCTTCTTTGTATATACATCGAATCCCAATGGAAGACGACCATAAGCCTTCAATTGAACACCAAAGAAGATTGAACCCTAGCATGCAAGAGGTGGTAAAAAAGGAAATTTTGAAGTTGTTTAAGGCCGGCATTATCTACCCTATCTTTGATAGTGCGTGGGTAAGCCTGGTCTATGCTGTACTTAAGAAATGAAGGATGACTATTGTAAAAAATGAGAATAATGAGCTAATCCCTACTATGATTGTCACAGGTTGGCGTACATGTATTGATTATCGAAAATTGAATAAAGCCACCAGTAAAGATCACTTTCCCCTTCTCTTCATTAACCAAATGCTTGAACGATTGGCTAAGAACTCATATTTTTGCTACTTAGATGGATATTTGAGATCCTTTTAAATCCCTATCCATCCTAATGACCAAGAAAACACTACTTCTACATGTCCTTATGATACATATGCTTATAGAAGGTTGCCATTTGGGTTACGCAATGCCCCTGCCACACTTCAATGTTGTATGATGACTATTTTTTCTGATTTTATTGAGGACATAATGGATGCCTTTATGGATGATTTTTCTATATATGGTGCAACCTATGACCAATGCTTGAATCACTTATCTCAAGTTTTGTAAAGATGTGAAGATGTGAATTTGGTCTTGAGTTGGGAGAAATGTCATTTTATGGTGCAAGAAGGGGTTGTCCTTGGTCATGTTGTCTCTAATAAAGGTATTGAAGTTGACAAAGCAAAGGTGGAGGTGATTGAGAAATTTCCACCACCAACTTCTTTAAAAGGTGTGAGGCGTTTTCTCTAACACGTCAGTTTTTACCAGCGGTTCATTAAAGATTTTTCAAAAATTGCAAAACCTCTAACCCAATTGCTTGTCAAGGAAGTTCCTTTTGAGTTTAATGGAGAATGCTTGAGTCCTTTTCATAGGTTAAAAGAGGCATTAATCACCGCCCCAGTAATGCAAGCGCTAGATTGGGAGCTACCTTTTGAAGTAATGTGTGATACAAGTGATTATGTAGTATGGGATGTACTAGGCCAACGAAAGGACAATAAGCCATATGCTATATACTATGCAAGCTGCACTCTTGATGGGGCTCAAGTGAATTATGCCACGACTGAGAAGGAGTTCTTAGCAGTTGTCTTTGCCTTGGAAAAATTTCAATCCTATTTGATCAATTCTAAGGTCATCATTTTCATGGATCATGACACTTTGAAACATTTAATGAAGAAATCCAACTCCAAACCCTAGCTCATCTGATGGGTCCTCTTTCTTCAAGAGTTTGATTTGGAGATCAAAGATAAGGCCGGGTTGGCAAATGTGGTTGCCGATCATCTATCTCGTTTAGGCCCAAGGGCCACTCCTAGTGAAAAGCTCCCCATTGATGACTCTTTCCCCGATGAGCAGCTATTTGCTATATCCCAACAAGCTACCCCATGGTATGCTGATTTGGTGAACTTCGAGGTGTGTGGAGTGTTACCTCCAGGATTGCCCTACCAACAAAAAAAGAAGTTCTTTACTGATGCCAAATACTATGTGTAGGAAGAACATTTCCTTTACAAGCTACGTGGAGATGGAATTTATAGAAGGTGCTTGCCTGAAGATGAGGTCCGTAATGTCTTGCACCATTGCCATGGTTCAACCTATAGTGGCCATTTTGGACTAGACAGAATGATTGCGAAAGTACTCTAAGCAGGCTTCTATTGGCTCACACTCTTTAAAGAAGCAAGGAAATTTGTCATAACTTGTGATAGACGTCAGCAAACAAGGAATATTTTCAAGAGGCATGAGTTGCCTCAAAGTGGCATACTTGAGGTAGGGTTATTTGATGTATGGGGGACTGACTTCATGGGTCCTTTTCCTCCTTCCATAACAACCTTTACATCCTTGTGGTAGTTGACTATGTTTCTAAGTGGGTGAAAGCCATTGTCTCACCAACGAATGATTCCAAGGTTGTCCTTAAGTTTCTTAAGAAAAATATTTTCACAAGGTTTGGCATGCCAAGAGCTCTTTTAAGTAACAATGGCACACACTTTTGCAACAATCCTCTCGAGTTACTATTAAAAAATATGGGATATTTCATAAAATTGCTATGCCTTACCACCCCCAAACAAGTGGGCATGTGGAACTCTCGAATAGAGAATTGAAGAGCATATTGGAGAAAACAGTGGATAGGTCCCGCAAAGATTGGTCCTTCAAGCTTGATGATGCTCTTTGGGCGTACATCACTGCTTACAAGACTCCTCTAGGGACCACTCCATATCGGTTGGTGTTTGGGAAGTCTTGTCACTTGCCAGTAGAGATGGAACATAAGACATATTGGGCTATAAAGACACTCAATTTTGATCTTAAGGCAGCTGGACAACAAAGATTTTTGCAACTAAACAAGCTAGATGAGCTAAAGTTGGAAGCCTATGAGAGTTCGCATATTTATAAATAGCAAACTAAGAAGTGGCATGACAAACATATCATGAAGAGGAGGTTCGAAAAAGGAGACATGGTCCTATTATTCAACTCCAAATTGCGATTGTTTTCGGGCAAACTGAAATCCCAATGGTCAGAACTATTTAAGATCACCAAGGTTCAACCCGATGGAGCAGTTGAAATATGGAGTGAGTCCACCAGTGCATTCACAGTCAATGGACAACGATTAAAACCATATCTTGTAGGACAACCTATTGATAAAGCCAATGTCCATACACTTACTAATCCAAAGATAGTATAGAAGAAGGATCAAACTCTTGACCTTAAAAAAGCGTTTCTTGGGAGGCAACCCAAGCTCTTTTCCTTTTTTTTCTCTCTCCTTAGCTTTGATTTTTACTATTTTTTTGTAGTTTGTGAAAAAAAAAGAGAACAAAAATGGAAAGAAGAAAAAACAGGCAAAAAAATTATGGAATAAAATGTTTAGCACCACGGCCAGGATACCCAACACCGCGGCCGCGGGGTGCCAACCTAGAAAATCGAAAACAAATAGAGTCAATAGACACCACGGTTGGACCGTGGTGAACTCCACGGTCCGTGGTGACCTGCTACGGCCCCGTAGTCTAGGTTTTTGACCACGGTGCCTCTCTTTTCCCTCACACTTCATCTTCTTCCACGAGCCTCTCTCTCTCTCTTTACCTTCATTTTCTCTCTCTAAACCCTTCACAACTACAATCTTCATTCTTAGCTCATTCCTTCTCAATTTTCACCATTTTTCACCCAAAATCATCCCTTTTCACTTAATCTTTCCTCTTTCCACGCAAATTTCATCTCTTTCTTCTTCTTCTTCTTCTTCTTCTTCTTCTTCTTCAAACTCGTCTCACTTCACTCATCCACCATACCCAACTTTTTCTCTCTCTTAATCTTCTTCTTGTTCCTTAATTTCTTTATTTTTCTTCTCAAATTTTCTTATTTAGATTTTAATTTTGGTTTTTGTTTTATTTTGCAACAATGGCACCTACGAAAAGACAAAGGAGTATCAAGGAGGTTGGATCCTCAAGTCAAGTACCAACCCGACCTCAAAGGACATCCTGAACCTCCACCAATGCGTGAGCTCAAGGTAACATTCCTCACCCCCTTGGTTTAACGAATCTTGATCATATTGCTAGATATAATTGTTTGAATGAACACATGGTTGTGGCAACTAGATATTATGATGAGGAATTGTTAGCTCTATTAGGAATGTTAGATGATATTCGGTGGTTATTTGCGCGAGGTGCTATGGGATACGTTTTAGAAATAAAAGAGCATACATATCGAAACCTGACCCTAGAGTTCCTGAGTACACTCCATGTCGAGGTCAGTATAGGGCCTCAATATCAAGCCGAGTACATATCATTTTATTTGCATGGACAATTATACGAGTTGAACTTAGGTACCTTTAGTAGTATATTCAGTTTTCCACCTAGAATGGATTTACCAAACTGTCAAATCCCCGCGAATTTAATCCTAATGTATTTTGGGGTGAACTTTCAGGGAGTGTTAGGTATAACACTAGTTCATCGAAGTGCACACATATTAGGAACCCTTGCATTGGAGTAGCTCAGCGTATCTTGGCTTGTTGTTTCTTTGCTCGGGACCATAGTTTGAATGTCCCGCGGTTATCTGAGTTGTATTTCTTGTCCTATATGCTTGATGGTGTCCAACTTGACCCCGATTCGTTTTTGGCCACGTAATTGTATAGTGCTGCTGCTAGCACTAAGAGTAGGATAATCATAGGTGGTATTGTGACTACTATTGCTAGATTTTTGGGTATTGAGCCCAACCCTAAGGATAGAGTTTCCAGGTCTGAGCGGTTTGATCAACTGCTTTTGAAATTATGAGCTTTTGTAAAGTTGAGGTTGGGCGTTTATGTTGGATAGAGTTAGTCGTTATATTTGGCATCTGATGCCTAATTTGATTTGGTGTGCTTGTGCTTTGTATATGTTGTTTGTGATAGTTTTTGGAGTTTTTGTTTTAGGTTTTAGTTTTGTTTAGCAGTATTTTAGTAGTGCATTTAGTTTTCTTTTCATTCTAGGTTGCATTTTAGTTTTTTCTTTTATTAATCCCTTTGCATTTTCGTTTGCATTTTAGTTTGCATTGAGCTTTTAAAGACTATTTATCAATTTAGTCTCATATTTATTTCATGTATGACTCTTCTTTGATATTATTTCTCTAGAACTTGCTTTGATTCTCATTCAAGATCACATTTCGCATATGTATTTAGGCAATATGATTGAGACATTTTTCTTTGATTTGTTAAACCCAACGACCAAATAACTACCTTTGTTGTATATTATATCCCTTGCTAGCTCCTTTGAGCCTATGTCCGTTTTTCTTGATTTGAACCTCTTATTATAGCCTATGGCCAAATTATTATCTTACCCTTAAGCCAAGACTAGAGGAGCATTTCATTCTTTTGCATCAAGTTTGATAGGGCACTGGTAAGGTGGATTGTTCTCTTGTGGTAGGTTTTCGTTGTTTGGTGAAGGGATGTGAGATCTTGATAAATCCCTTGTCTAATTGTACAAAGTTTAGAGAAGAGTTGGAATTTAAAGTTCGTATGGATTTCCCTTGGCTAACTTATTTGGGGGGGGGGGAACAAGAGAAAAAATAAAAAAGGAAAAAGGAAAAAAAAGGGAAAAAAAAAGAGAAAAGTGAAAAAAAAGGAAGAAAGTGTTAGTGTTGTTGGAATTGTAAATTCTTGTGATTTTCAACTCTCTCTCTTCAATTGGGGATGTATTTTGTTGATAAATTATAATGGTCTAAGAAGGATGTAGCATGATGTATTGGAATTATTTAGCTCTTAGTTTATGGCTTCTAGCTCCTCATTTCCAAAACATTTGTTCCCCTCTTACCTTTACTCATGGCCCCATTACAACCCTATGAAAGTCCTCATGATTGTCTAGTGTGTTTGCATTTTAGTGATGCTGAATTTGAGAGTCTTGTCAAGCTTATAGTAGATTTGAGTATGAGAATTGAGGGAACCTTTCTATATCGACCTTGCTAGCCTCGCTTGTTTCATATGTGAATGACTGTATTTGACAATTTGGGGGGATTGATTCAAGTGTGACATTGTGGTCTATCAAGTGGTTTTCGAAAATTTTATTCCCCAATCTGTTTGCTAATGATTTTTACATCATTTTGGGTTGCCTTTGGATCAGCTTTGCTGTTGGAATGTTACCTATATCTATCCTGAGGAGGTTGTGTATATTTTTGGTTTTAGAATTGCTTGAGGAAAAGTAACAGTTTAAGCATGGGAGTTTGATAAGTGCATAATGTATACATCATTTCAGGGCTATTTTGCCACATTTTTAGGAGAATTATGTGCAATAAATCATAATCTATACTCCTATTCTTGATTTATGCTTGGGTATGGTTGTTTGATGTGTTTTGTAGGATTTTAGGCCTTTTTATCTAGCATTTGACCCTTATTAGATGTATTTTGACCTCCCCCACAAACACCCATATGATGCTATGCCCGTGGAGCAAGAAAAGAGCAGAAAATTGATTCCAACCAAGACCACGGTCGAACTGTGCTACCTGTCACGGACAGTGGTGAGCTGTGAAACTGCTGCCTCTTCGTCTTCCTTCAGCTATGTGGCTAAAATGACCCAAACTCTTCTATAAAAAGGTGTCGTCCAACAACAATGGAGGAGAGAGGAAGCATAGCATAGTCCATTTTCTTTCACAAATTTTGTTCTTTTTAGTTAAGATTTTTAGTTTGATTATTGTTTTAGTGAGAAATCTTGAGTGTGCGTGTTTGATTTTGAGGCGGTTTCAAGCCCTTGGTTGAAAGGCTATCTCAGTCAAGCCCTTTCTCTCAGATTTCGCCAAAACGTTGGTTAATTTTTTAATCTTTAATCATGTCTGAGTAGGTTATTTTGTCTATGGATTTAGTAGTTTATGAAAGTGTAGTTGGATCATGTTTTAATCTATAGAATTGCGTTTATTTTATGATTGGTTTGATTTCGTTCTATCAAGTGATCATCATGCTATGAGTGGATTTTTGGCCAAAGTTTGCTTGCACACTTGAAACAATTGAGTGAAAAATTGAAAGGTGACATTTGATTGGTAGACTGCTTGATAAAACCTGACATATCGTCGTCTCAAAAGAGAGATTTAGATGTTACGAGGACTAGAGTATAATCGAAGATATTCAACTTGGATTAAGACAAATTAGTTTGAAAGAACGATTTTTGCTTAGTTTAGGCATATTTGGTTGATTTCGAAAGAATAGACTAAAGTTTTTGGAGAGATTGCAATTCCTCGAGATTAATCGATTAGAGAAAAGTACATGCTTATCATTTTGATCCAATCACCTTTCATAACTACATGAATTCCTAGGCATTTTTTCTTAATTGATTTAAAATTAGTGAATTAGAAGTTGTTGAATCGAAACCCCTTGAATTAGAATTTTATTTAGCATATTCTGATCGACAAAGCTCGATAGATTACATTGGTTCTTGAGGACGATCTTTTTATCTATACTACGACTACTCATGCGCTTGCCGTAGTGGTCAAACTCGACAAGGGCCCTACCTATTTTATGGGCTTGCTCAAGAGGAATGTTCGAGGAGTGAGAAGGATTGCCCTCACTGGTCATGGTTGACATAAAGGCGAAAAGGGGAAAAGGAGGGGAAAAAAACAGGGTAGGCACGGGCATGCTGAAGGAGCACGGGCAAGAAAACAGTGAAATGGTAGGGGGCACGGTTGTGCTCTATGGCAAGGGGGTCGTACTAGTTCTTTGGACCAGAATTTAAAAGTGTAGGAAGCGGGCACGGTCATTCCTAGCTGCAGGGGATGGTTGTGCCAAATCTCTGGGTCAAATTTTCACCATGCAGGATTTTGAAACGGGCATGCCAAGTGGCACCGGATGGTAGTGCCAAATTTTTGTTTTTGTGTTTTTGGCCTTTTTGTGAAGTTTTAGGGATGTGTTTAGGTTGGGGTTTGTATTTACGTGATAATTAGGGTTCTCTATGGACTAAACAAGAGATTTAAAGATGAAGAACTAATGACAAAATAGTAAAGAAGAGTGGAAACTTTAAGCAATTCCAACACAAGGATGGATGGAATAGATGCTTATGAAGAGATAGGATCATTGTGCTCTGATACCAAATGGTGCATGGTGAATTCCATTTGTCCAAATGAAGGTATGAAATGCATATAGATAAGCCTAATGGATATTGAAGACCAATCTCTCCAAAGATGAACCGAGAGAGAGAAAGAGAGAGAGAGAGAAAGACTTCTCAAATAAAGAAAGTCTCTAATGGAGTAGATTTAACACTTAAAATAGGTAACAAGTAGATAAATCAACCCACCCTCCAACCATTTAAAGTTTTAGCACCAAGGATCCAATTAAAGGGAAGACTCGTATCACCACCCTTCTTAGAGAGATAAAGAATTTGAGATTTTGAGGAAAACCAAACTTCAATCTCTCATATCATTCATCGAATTTGATTTTTCATGGATGAAATTGGGTCTATAAATAGCCAATGAGAGGGGGAAATGGAAAGCTCCTTGCGTGGTTTTGACCCAAAAAGCTTTCGTCTGATATGCCACAACTTGCCTCTTCCTACAGGAGCGTAGAGCCCGAAGGTTTCTAGCACAAGAGTTGAAGTTGGGCTCCGTAATTCGTCATACAAATTGGAGATCGATGCCCGAGAAGATGTTGAATTGCGCCCTCAATTAGATTTCGAATCTAATTGGGTTAGAGCACTACCATAAAAAGGTTGTTTGCATTGCAAACGCCGGGCACATTTCCCTTAGTTTACTGGATGTTGTATGCAACCTGGAAGGGTGATATAGTTCTGGCAAGCAAGAACCGAAGTTCTTGCTTGTCTGGTTTAGTGGTAAGGAATTGAGTTCAACATGACGTTTATATGTGTTCCTTTGTGTTAGGGTTTGGCCGTTAGGTTTCCCACAGTACAACGTCCCACCGTATATCCGTCATCCACTTTCTTAGGCATCCTTGCCATTAACCCCAATCCCTCGCGCCTCACTCAACTTACGTTAGTACTAAATGCAACAATCCTCCTATCTTAAAGAGGGTTAACTGCCTTTTTTATGTGTATAGTCTATCCAGTAATTCTCGTCGGCTTTGTTGGGTCCTGTGCGCCTGGCCTATTTAGCTGCTTGAACATTGGTATAGCCCCCCCCCCAAACTTGGGGATAATTCTAACTTGATCAAGCGCAGCGAGCCTTAGGAGATTAAGGAGACGTTTTTGCAGTGTAACCCACGGCACTAGTCACCCAATTAGTTAAGAGGGGGCCTAAGGCACTAGCAACCCTTCCTGGAGGGTTTTGTTACCGACGAGCCTTGAAACTCACATGTCACCATGTGATACTTCGCATCTTTCATAATGTAGTTGATGAGTCATTATTCCGAACTATTAAGCTGCATGAACCAGAGGTCCGGGTCCCATCGATAAATTGGTGATTTGTTCTAACTTGGCTCAGTTGGGCAGCACAGAAAGGTGAGTTCATAAGGGAAAGTTTCCAATACATTAAATCCACTATTATGGGTGCAACCTCTAGGGCTGTCTTCAGGGGGATTGAACTGCCCTCCGACAAGTATGGTCCAGCAAGCAAGAACCCTTTTTCACAGTGTTCCCTCGGAGAACTTTTGGTGGGAGTAGTTCTATCTAGCTTGTTGTCTTGGACTCAATTTCCCAAACACCCAGAGATATACATTTTTATGGGGAACCTAACAAGTACGATCTCGTGGTAGGTCTAACCATTGTTGTCTTGTCACACAAGCACCAATATTTCAATCTTTATCAGCACAGGGTGCTTCAATGGTCACTTATGACATTTTGAAATTCAACTTGTGTAAAGGAATTGAGTTAGTTAATTTGTACAAGTGGAATACAACATAACATAACTCCCCCCGCGCCCTCCAACTCGTCCTACGAATTGGGTTAGGGTGCTACCATAACTACTGCATCTTAAAGGGAGTGTAGTATAGGGTTTCAGCTTAGTATGAGGATCCTTTATGCTGCACCCCGAAGGGAAGTACGAGCGTATGGGAGTTAAGTTCCCACTGTTTCTTTAGTTCCTTAACATCATAAGATAACAATTCCTAAACACCTTCAGCGTAAGAGTATTCATACTTAAGTTAACCACCTTATTCATAAGTTCCTCAACTACCTTATGAATCCTAAACTTAACTCCTAAACTACAAGGACATCTACAGGAGCTCATAAATCATTGAATGCACCGCATAGATATGGGAAATTTGAGTATAACCAGCCTATAAGGACGAGGCCTGCCTGATTGTTTCCTTCAACCTCCCCTAACACATATAAACCTTCAAAAGCGCCTAAGTTGCGGGTCTGGACGTATCAGGTTTGCAATGGAAAGCTCCTTGCGTGGTTATGACCCAAAAAGCTTTCATCTGATATGCCACAACTTCCTACTGGAGCGTGGAGCCCGAAGGTTTCTAGCTCAAGAGTTGAAGTCGGGCCCGGCAATTCATCATACGAATTGGAGACCGATGCACGAGAGCATGTTGAACTGTGCCCTCAATTAGATTTCGAATCTAATTGGGTTAGGGCGCTACCATAAAAAGGTCGTTTGCATTGCAAACGCCGAGCACATTTCCCTTAGTCTACTGGATATCCTTAGAAGATGAAGCATTCTCGGTTATCACTTGTTGATTTAAGGTTAGGAATCAGTTTTGGTGAACTTAGAATTGAAATTGAGGAAGTTAGGAATATGATGTTAATTGTGGGTTTGCATGTTGAAACTGCTGTTGAATTATTAATGGCTAGACAGTTTGGAAGTTCGCTGAATTATTAATAATCAGATTATCACCTTAGTGTTGTCATTTCACCAGTTTATTGGCCCTGAATTATGTCTTGAAGTTTAAAAATGCTAATCGGGCGAATTAAGGCATTAGAAAAGCATGTTGGTTTCTGTTTACAAGTTATCGCTAAATCAGTACAGCTGCGTTTAATTTCTATATTGGGCTATTAATGAGAATGATGTGCTTATATATGATGGTTTTATGAATTATTGGTTTATTTATGACAATATTGAACCAAGTTGGTAGTTGGGTGGCTCGAGGTGGAACTATTGAGGAATTTGAGGTTCTTGTGGTCGATGCTGTGTGAGGAGGGAGCCTGAGTTGTGATTACCGCAATCGTGTGGATTGCAAGGCCATGTATGACTTATTGAGTAAATTCTGTCGAATTGTGCTTTGAAGTATATAAATGTGCTAGTTGTGAACCCCTTTTTCCCCCAATGTGCTACGTAACATTAAGTGGATAGTTTTTGAAATTCAGACGCGTTTAAGAAGTGTTGTTAAACGCATGTTTTCATGATTTTGAATGCTTTTAAGTACTTACCAATTGTTTGGTAGTTTATGAAAACGTTTGTAGCCTAAAGAGACCCTAAATCGTCGAATTACTCAGTGAGTGACTCGACTGAATAGTCGATAGGTTCAAGAAGTTTAAAAACGAACTAAAAGTGAGCTCGAAAATATTTTAAGGCATTGGTTTGTGTATGACTTCTCCTTGTGTTTAAAACGATTTAAACGACCTAAAAAATGGCGTCTTAAGCAGCTAATTATGAAATTTAGCTCATTTGCAAGTTATGTGCTTATTTAAGTCTCAATTGAGTTCGAGTTAAGAGCTAGTAAACCCATCATGTTTTAAGAAGCGTTTACGTTAAAAGTTTACGAAAGAACCTTGTTTGCCTTATAACCGAGCCAAGTGCTTTAAGTTTTTAAATAGTAACAAGTTTGGAACATTCTAAGTATTTAGTTTATTTATACACCCTCCTTTAAGTTTTAGAAGAGATTGAAACGAGTTATAAAATGACAACTGAGGATTTTATTACGAACCTAGTTTGAATTAAGCGCTAACTAAGTACCTTCAGTTCCAAATGGGTTTAGTTTTACGAATTAGCAAACGTATTACTTTTATAGGAAGCTTTTAAGTTTAAAAGAAAGACGATTTATGTGTTAGCAAACTTATCACGTTTACAAGAAGCTTTTAAAGTTAAAAGAGGAGTCGATTTACAAGTTAGTAAACTTACTACGTTTATAAGAAATTTTAAGTTAAAATCGAAGCTTATTTACGTGTTAGTAAACTTATTACGTCTATAAGAAGCTTTTAAGCCTAAAACGACGTCGATTTACGCGTTAACAATCTTATTTCGTTTATAAGAAGCTTGTAAGTTTGAAAACGAAGTCGTTTTACACATGAACCAACTTCTTGCTTTTATAAGAAGCTTTTAAGTTTAAAGTGAAGTCATTTTAAGTATTAACCAACTTCTTGCATTTATAAGAAACTTTTAAGTCTAAAACGAAGTCGTTTTACGTGTTAACAAGCTTATTACGTTTATAAGAAGTTTTTAAGTTTAAAGCAAAGTCGGTTTACGCATTAACAAGCTTATTACGCTTTTAAGAAGCTTTTAAGTTTAAAAAGGCAGTTGATTTTTAAGTTTAAAAAGGCAGTCGATTTACAAGTTAATAAACTTATTACGTTTATAAAAAGCTTTTAAGTTATTTGTGAAGTTGATTTATGTGTTAGCAAACTTATTACGTTTATGAGAAGCTTTTGAGTTAAAAACAAAGTCGACTTACGGGCTAGCAAACTTATTCCGTTTATAAGAATTTTTAAGCCAAAAACAATTGAGTTATAAACATTTCGAAAGGTTATGGTCGTTTTGTTTAAAAATAAGATTTCAGCAAAGTAATCAACTAAAAAAGAGAAAAGAAATGCGATTTTAAAGGCTAAGAAAGTGCTAGGCAAGTGGCCAGACCTTAAGGGTAGAAACTGGACTCAAGATATGAATTATCTTGGTGTGAGCTGTTCCTAGAAACTGGACTCAAAGATGGCGTGAGCTGTTTCCCCCTAAGGTAATGTTAGGAGTTGGACGCAAAGATGGCATGAACTGTTCCCGGGAGCTGGACTCAAGATATGATTATCTTGGTATGACCTGTTCCCTAATGTGTGACGCATATGAAAACCTTGAGGGGGACTGGATTCAGGATATGATTATCTTGGTGTGAGATGTTGCGCCACAGAGGACAGTATCGAGGTTAGAGTTGCTTTGCTAAGATGCATTTTGGCCAAAAGTTAAATACGTATACTTCGAGGATAACGTAGGCTAAGAGTGACAATCTCACTTAAGGGCGATGTTAACATCCCCTAGCCAGCACAATAAGATGTTTTTATGTTAGATGCAAGTTCCTAATAAGTAGGAGATTTGGCATTTTGGCCATTTAAAGCAATTCAGAAAAGAAAGATTTCTAAGGGTTAATCGGTGACCATTACGAAATAAGTTCTTTTAAAGAATACGAACCTCAAGAGGCCAGGTAAAGTGTTTTTACGAAAAGAAAGAAAGCTTTCAAATGTACGTAACCTGCATATATTTTATGAACGTGTTCTGAGTATAGTTTAAATGAAATTTCAAATGAAGTTTGGTTACATCCTAGTAATGCATCGAACATTTAAGCTTTTAAAGGTACATATCTTACAAAAGAATGTTTCTTGCAAAGCCTTTCTTACCGATTTGGATGTTTCAGGAGCTTTTAGAAAGAATTATGAGCTTTAAAGAAGTTAGCGTGATTTGTAAACTGTTCTTGGAATGTAACGAGAGTCACTACATTTTCAAAAATGTGTTTGAAAGCATCATATTTGTTCTTGTGCTACTTGATTTTGTGCCTGAATGCTTATTAGAAAGGAAGGTTGGCCGTTAAGGACCTAGGAATGAGTTGAGGAGCTAGCATGAAGTATATGAGTGGTAATCTTTCCTTGGGGACTTTGATTGCCTAATACGATAGTAGTACACAAATACGTGATATGTGACTATTATTGGTATTAATGCCTACAAATGGTTTTGGTCTTTCAAGGGGTAGGGAAACTCTCATTAAGCATACGGTTGCTCATCCCTTTACTTATTCCCTTTTTCAGGTTCAGTTTGAGCAGGTATGAGAGGTATTCTGAAGTTGTTTTGATGCCGACCCATCAGAAGTCTTTGCCAGATTTGCAAGTGTTCGATCTACCACGTTGTAAATATTTAAGTTCATTTTTTATGTGAAAGCATGTAGTCGGCTCTATACCTATATATGTATTACTCTAACCCTTGTGTTAGTTGTTATTTTTAAACAAAACGACCATAACTTCTCGAAATGTTTATAGCTCAATCGTTTTTGGCATAAAAACTTCTTATAAACGGAATAAGTTTGCTAACCCGTAAGTCGACTTTGTTTTTAACTCAAAAGCTTCTCATAAACGTAATAAGTTAGCTAAGATGTAAATCAATTTCATAAATAAATTAAAAGCTTCTTATAAACGTAATAAGTTTATTAACACGTAAATTGACTGTCTTTTTAAACTTAAAAACTTCTTAAAAGCGTAATAAGCTTGTTAATACGTAAACCGACTTCGCTTTAAACTTAAAAACTTGTTATAAACGTAATAGCTTGCTAACACATAAAACGACTTCGTTTTAGACTTAAAAGCTTCTTATAAACGCAATAAGTTGGTTAATACTTAAAATGACTTCACTTTAAACTTAAAAGTTTCTTATAAAAGCAATAAGTTGGCTAATACGTAAAAAGACTTCGTTTTTAAGCTTACAAGCTTCTTATAAACGAAATAAGGTTGCTAACACGTAAATCGACTTCGTTTTAAACTTAAAAGCTTCTTATAGACGCAATAAGTTTACTAACACCTAAATAGGCTTCGATTTTAACTTAAAATTTCTTATAAACGTAATACATTTACTAACTTGTAAATCGACTCCTCTTTTAACTTTAAAAGCTTCTTGTAAACGTGATAAGTTTGCTGGCACATAAATCGACTTTCTTTTAAACTTAAAAGCTTCCTATAAAAGCAATACGTTTGCTAATTTGTAAAACTAAACCCATTTGGAACTTAAGGTACTTAGCGCTTAATTCAAACTAGGTTCGTAATAAAATCCTCAATTGTCATTTTATTACTGGTTTCAATCCCTTTTAAAACTCAAAGGAGAGTGTATAAATAAACGGAAGGCTTAGAACGTTTCAAACTTGTTACTATTCAAAAACTTAAAGCACTTGGCTCGTTTATAAGGCAAACAAGGTTCCATCGTAAACTTTCAACGCAAACGCTTCTTAAAACATAATGGGTTTACTGGCTCTTAACTCGAACTCAATTGACACATAAATAAGCAAATAGCATACAAATGAGCTAAATTTCATAATTAGCACCTTAAGACGCCCTTTTTCAGGTTGTTTAAATCCTTTTAAACACAAGGAGAAGTCATACACAAACCAATGCCTTAAAATATTTTCGAACTCACTTTTAGTTCATTTTAAAACTTCCTAAACCTATCCACTATTCATTCGAGTCACTCACTGAGTAGTTCGACGATTTAGGGCCTCTTTAGGCTACAAACATTATCATAAACTACCAGACAATTGGTAAGTACTGAAAAGCATTTGAAATCATGAAAACATGCGTTTAACAATCCTTCTTAAACATGTCTGAATTTCAAAAACTATCCACTTAATGTCACGTAGCACATTGGGGGGAAAAGGGGTTCACAACTAGCACGTTTATGCACTTCAAAGCACAATTCGACAAAATTTACTCAATAAGCCAGACATGGCCTCGCAATCCACACGATTGCGGTAATCACAACCCAGGGTCCCTCCTCATACAGCACCGACCACAAGAACCTCAAATTCCTCAATAGTTCCACCTCGAGCCATCCAACTACCAACTCGGTTCAATATTATCATAAATAAACCAATAATTCATAAAAACCATCATATATAAGCATAGCATTCTCATCAATAGCCCAATAAAGAAATTAAACGCAACTGTACTGATTTAGCGATAACTTCTAAACAGAAACCAACATGCTTTACTAATGCCTTAATTCGCCCAATTAGCATTTTTAAACTTCAAAACATGATTCAGGGCTAATAAATTGACGAAGTGACAACACCAAGGCGATAATCTGATTATAAATAACTCAGCGAACTTTCAAACTGTCTAGCCATTAATAATCCAACAGCAGTTATTTCCAACAATTTATCGCATGTTCGCCCAAACTGATTCCTAACCTCAAATCAACATGCGATAAATAATTTAGTTAAAATTGTTG
Source organism: Selenicereus undatus (assembly GCA_017589665.1). Lineage (NCBI taxonomy): Eukaryota > Viridiplantae > Streptophyta > Magnoliopsida > Caryophyllales > Cactaceae > Selenicereus > Selenicereus undatus. The sequence goes on along the minus strand of JACYFF010031958.1, from coordinate 32,843,285 downwards.
AAATTAATAGCAATTCAGGAGTAAGGAAATCCCCACCTCGATTCCAAGCAAGGTGTTCGATCGAAGGCTTCACCGACTCGATTTTGGGTACTTCGAACGGCTCCAAACTCCGACCTTGCCCTCTGGTCATGCAAACATCACCAAACTCACGCCCAAACTTCCAAATTCGAGCCCTAAAACAAACTCAATTTCGGTTATCAACTTGAAATTGAATTGGGTGTTTGTAGTTGCGAATTTTTACTCCAATTTATAGGGAATTGGAAATAACTAGAAGCTAAATTGCATGGCCATACTTGGACAAGTGTTCGTGCCCCAATTCGTCGCCCAAAATCCTCCATAAACGTGGCAAGGAGTTTCGAATTTCAACCCAAATTCGCACTAAATGAAGGCTAGCTCATGGGGAAGACCGAATGGGTGGAATTTGCAGTTGTGTGGGGCGAAAACCTGCTCAATTTTTAGCTCTCATGGCGTGTGAATGGAGGAGAACGGGAGGTGGAAGAAGAAGAACAGAGAGGAGAGAGAGAGAGGTGTCAGGGGGGTTCACGCATGAGGTGGAAGAAGGAGATGGAGTCTCGCACTAATTACCAAAATGCCCCTCCCTCTTTTTATTTTTTGTCCCAAGTTCATTCATATTCGGTACCACTAGTCTAATTCGTAACCCGAATTCTAAACCCAAATTGATAATATAATATTTCATCGATTATTCTATCCAAAAAACTATTGAGGTTCGATTCAACAAACATCGAACTAGTTCTAAGGTTGACGACCTAATCGTATTCGGGTTCCTAATCGATTTAATACTCATTAATAAACGTTAATAGCGCTTATTAGAAATCATTGAAGGATTTTCAAAACTAAGGACAATATTATTATTACTGGCGACAAAAATATTCTTTTTAGTAAAATCATCGCTCACATAGGCACGTCAATAATTAATTTAACTCGTATCGTTAAATAAAATAGGTTTTTATAATGTAAAAAGGCATTACGAACAGCTCAACAGAAAATAAGGTATGCAGGCCTTACACTCTCCCCCCCCCCTAAAAGAATGTCGTCATCGAAATTGCTTACTTGGAGGAATTAATGGGGGTACTTTACTCGCATTCCTTTCATAATCTAAGTCACTTCAGGCTTAGCTATTCATTTCGTCTTCACAATAACATCCCATCCCTGGATTTCTTGTCGTACCAAATCATCAGGGAGTATTTTTCCTTGTACTAAAACAACTCGATCTCTAAAGGTATGATCGGTATGGTAGATAGTTCCTAAGGAAGAGGTCATGTAATGTTGCATACGCATCTCATGAGGCTTACTAACAAGTTTCATCGGTTTCCATTAGGCTGCTTGCTTTCCTTTGTCCTGTTTCATCTCATGTTTAAATCGCTTGAAGTTTCTGTTTCCGTGAGAATTGGGTCATCTAGGGCCAAATTCCTCCTCTACTTGGTCCTTCTCTCTATTCTCAATCTCGATTTCGCACATGATGCGGGCTATGTTCACGGCCTTCTGGTACATTTCTTGGAAACTGTCATAAGTATATCCTGCTATTATCTGTTTCACTTCCCCTCTTAATCCCTGTTTGAAGTGGTCCATTCTCATTTCTTCGATGGCCACTTGATTTGGTGCAAATCGGCTCAGCTCATTGAACTTCGCCGCTCATTCTATTATGCTTATTTCTCATTGCTTCAAGCATAAGAGCTCCCGCTCCTTAACTCTTCTTACGTCTTGAGGGTAATATTGAGTGTCTATTAAGGTTTTCAGTTGGTTCTAGGTTAACACATGTTCACCTACCCTAGGTTTCATTGTCCCCTATCAGAACTCAACTTCTTTTTCAAATTGATAGGTGGCCAGGTGCCCTTGAACCTCTCAGGGCACTCCATGATCTCAAATAAGTCTTCCATTCTCCAAAGCCACTCATCATATACCATAGGATCAGCCCCACCTTCAAACTTGGGAGGCTTAAGCTTATTAAAATGACATATCATCTCAATGGAAGTTGGCTCTGGTATGAGTTCACATCGAGGAGGCATCTGTCACATAATTACACAAAGGATAACTTAGTTCTAATTTCAACTAGGGGTTAACACGCAATTGCTTTAGGACTAACAGAGGTAGGGGAATTCTAATTACACAAAGGATCACTTAGTTCTAATTTTGAGCTCCTATGTGAGCGACAATTTTATTAAAAAGAATATTTTTATCGCCAGTAATAATATTATTATTATTAATTTTGAAAATCATTCAATGATTGCTAATAAGCGCTATTAACGGTTATTAGCGAGTACTAATTCAAGTAGGAACCCGAATACGATTAGGTTGTCAACCTTAAAAGTAATATGATGTTATTAAATCAAACCTCAATATTTTTGGGAGCGAGTAATCGATGAAATATTATATTATCGATTTGGGTTTAGAATTCGGGTTACGAATTAGACTAATGGTATCGAATATGAATCAACCTGGGACAAAAAAATAAAGAGAGGGAGGGGCATTTTGGTAATTAATGCAAGACCCCCTCTCCTTCCTCCTCTCGCTTGAACACCCCCGACACCTCTCTCTCTCCTCTCAGTTTTTCTTTTTCCTCCTCCCATTCTCCTCCATTCACGCACCATAAGAGCTCAAAATTGAGCAGACTTTTGCCCCACACAACTACAAATTCCACCCATTCGGTCTCCCCAACAAGCTAGCCTTCATTTGGTGCAACTTTGGGTCGAAATTCGAAGCTCCTTGCCACATTTATGGAGGATTTTAGGCGACGAATTGGGGCACGAACACTTGCCCAGGTATAGCCATGCAATTTAGCTTCTAGTTACTTCCAATTCCCTATAAATTGGAGTAAAAATCCGCAACTACAAACACCCAATTCAATCTCAAGTTGATAACCAAAATTAGGTTCGTTTTAGGGTTCGAATTTGGAAGTTTGGCGTGAGTTTGGTGCTGTTTGCGTGACCAGAGGGCAAGGTCGGAGTTTGGAGTCGTTCGAAGTACCCAAAGTCGAGACGGTCAAGCCTTCGATCGAACCCCTAGCTTGGAATCGAGGTGGGGATTTCCTTAGTCCTAAATTACTATTAATTTCAACAATTTTAATTAAATTAGTTATCGCATGTTGATTTAAGGCTAGGAATCAGTTTGGGTGTACTTAGAATTGAAATTGAGGAAATTACGAACATGATGTTAATTGTGGGTTTGAATGTTAAAATTGTTGTTCGTATTTGGGTTCCCAATCGATTTAGTACTCATTAATAACCGTTAATAGCGCTTATTAGAAATCATTGAAGGATTTTCAAAACTAATAATAATAATGTTATTACGGGCAACAAAAATATTCTTTTTAGTAAAATCATCGCTCTCACAGGCAAGTCAATAATTAATTTAACTCGTATCGTTAAACAAAATAGGTTTTTATAAAGTGAAAAGGTGTTACGAATAGCCTAACAGAAAATAAGGTACGCGAGCCTTACACTCTCCCCCCTTAAAAAAATCTCGTCCTCGAAATTACTTACTTGGAGGAATTAATGGGGGTACTTCTCCCGCGTTTCTTTCACAATCCAAGTCACTTTACGCTTAGCTATCTATTCCGTCTCCACAATAGCATCCCATCCTTGGGTTTCTAGTCGTACCCAATCATCAGGGACCGTTTTTCCCTTGTACTAAAACAACTCAATCTCTACAGGTATGATCGGTATGGCAGATAGTTCCTAACGAAGAGGTCATATGAAGTTGCATATGTATCTCATATTCTATCTAATCACCTCATTCAAATTCTTCTGTGGCCTTCCTCTATCCCACTTATAGGCCCGAAGGGCAATGCTCTCACACCTTAGCAAGTGCAACTGTATCCTTTCTCTTGATATGACCAATCATCTAAGCCTTACTTCCCTTATCTTATGCTCTTTAAGTGTCACTCATACTTTCCCTTTAAAAACTTTATTACTGATCACATCCAATCTTACATAACTACACATCAATCCAATTCTGCTCATCTCTCATATAACCTAGGATCTTCTTGTAACACAGCACTCTAAACGTATGTCTCCATTTTTATCATCCCAGCCTCATATCGCGAAGCCAATGTCCTCATCAATATCTTCGTTGCCTTGTATGATCAATCTAAGTACTTAAACTTCTTAATCTTCGGTATCATCATATCAATGGTGACTTCTTCCCGTGCCTCTTCATTTCTTTCACTTGACTTACATTCCAAGTACTCAATCTAAAACCTTTAGACTCCAAAATACGTCTCTACTTTTCTAACATATTGTTAGGTTCCTTCGAGTGTCTCTCTATTAAGACAATATAGGCAGCAAACAACATTCACTACGGTATTTCATCCTACATGTCATTTGTGAACTCATCTGAGACAATTGTAAAAGGGCTTAAAGCCAATCCTCGATATAATCTGATAACAATCAAGGAAGTCCTTTAGGTCTCCTCCTAGCATCCTAATCCTTAGTCTCTGCTCTCTCATACACATATTTAATAACCCTAACATAATGAAAAGGTAAATAATTCTTTCTTCAACAATTCCAACGCACTTCTCAAAGCACCCTATCACAAGCCTTCTCAATATAAATGAACAACATATGCAAATCCTTTTCTTCTATCCCTCTAGAATTCCATAAGTCTTCTCATAAGACTCACTGCTTCTGTAGTTTATCTTCTTGCAATGAAACCAAACTGCTTCACAAAAATTAAGGATATGACCACTTTGAACAGGGATTAAGAGGGGAAGTGAAACAGATAATAGTAGGATATACTTATGACAGTTTTCAAGAAATGTACCAGAAGGCCGTGAAAATAGCCCGCATCATGAGCGAAATCAAGATTGAGAATAGAGAGAAGGACCAAGTAAAGGAGGATTTTGGCCCTGGAGGATCCAATTCTCACGGAAATAGAAACTTCAGGAGGTTTAAACATGGGATGAAACAGGACAAAGGAAAGCAAGCCACCCAATGGAAACTGAGGAAACTTGTTAGTAAGCCTCATGAGATGCGTATACAACATTACATGACCTCTTCCTCATGAACTATCTGCCATACCGATCATACCTGTAGAGATTGAGTTGTTTTCATACAAGGGAAAACGCTCCCTGATGATTTGGTACGACCAGAAATCCAAGGATGGGATGCTATCGCGAAGATGAAATGAATAGCTAAGCGTAAAGTGACTTGGATTGTGAAAGGAATGCGAGTGAAGTACCCCCATTAATTCCTCCAAGTAAGCAATTTCGAGGGCGAAATTCTTTTAAGGGGGGAGAGTGTAAGGCCCGCGTACCTTATTTTCTGTTAAGCTATTCTTAACGTCTTTTTACATTATAAGAACCTATTTTATTTAATGATACGAGTTAAATTAATTATTGACGTGCCTATGTGAGCGATGATTTTACTAAAAAGAATATTTTTGTCGCCAGAAATAATATTATTATTATTAGTTTTGAAAATCCTTTAATGATTTCTAATAAGCGCTATTAACGGTTATTAACGAGTATTAAATTGATTAGGAACCCGAATACGATTAGGTTGTCAACCTTAAAAGTAGTTTGATGTTTATTGAATCGAACCTCAATAGTTTTTGGGATCGAATAATCAATGAAATATTATATTATCGATTTGGGTTTAGAATTCGAGCTACGAGTTAGACTAGTGGTACCAAATATGAATCAACCTGAGACAAAAAATAAAGAGAGGGAGGGTTATTTAGGTAATTAGTGCAAGACCCCCTCTCCTTCTTCCTCCTCACGCGTGAGCCCCATGACACCTCTCTCTCTCTCCTCTTTGTTCTTCTTCCTCCTTCTCCCGTTCTCCTCCATTCAAGCACCATAAGAGCTCAAAATTGTGCAGATTTTCGCCCCACACAACTTCAAATTCCACCCATTCGGTCTCCCCCACGAGCTAGCCTTCATTTGGTGCGAATTTGGGTTGAAATTCAAAGCTCCTTGCTACGTATATGGAGGATTTTGGGCGACGAATTGGGGCACGAACACTTGCCCAGGTATGGCCATGCAATTTAGCTTCTTAAGGTACGTAGTTAGCGCTTAATTCAAACTAGGCGCGTAATAAAATCCTCAGTTGTCATTTTATAACTCGTTTCAATCCCTTTTAAAACTCAAAGGGGGTGTATAAATAAACTAAAGGCTTAGAATGTTCCAAACTTGCTACTATTCAAAAACATAAAGCACTTGGCTCGTTTATAAGGCAAACAAGGTTCCTTCGTAAACTTTCAACGTAAACGCTTCTTAAAAATCGTAATGATTTTACTAGCTCATAACTCGGAACTCAATTGAAACTCAAGTGGGCAGTTAGCACACAATTCAAGCTAAATTTCATAATTAATACTTTAAGGTGTCATTTTTCATATCGCTTAAATCCTTCTTAAACATAAGGAGAAGTTATATACAAACAAATGCCTTAAAACATTTTCGAACTCACTTTTAGTTCGTTTTTAAACTTCCTAAACCTATCGACTATTTAGTCGAGTCATTCACTGAGTAGTTTGACGATTTAGGGTTTCTTTAGGTTACAAACATTTTCACAAACTATCAAACAATTGGTAACTACTTAAAGGCATTCGAAATCATGAAAACATGTGTTTAACAGTCCTTCTTAAACGTGTCTGAATTTCAAAAACTATCAACTTAATGTCACGTAGCACATTGAGGGGAAAAGTTCACAACTAGCACATTTATGCACTTTAAAGCACAATTCGACAGAATTTACTCAATAAGCTACACATAGCCTCACAATCCACACGATTGCGGTAATTACAACCCAGGCTCCCTCCTCACACAGCACCGACCACAAGAATCTCAATTTCCTCAATAATTTCACCTCGAGCCATCCAGCTACCAACTCAGTTTGATATTGTCATAAATAAACCAATAATTCATAAAACCATCATATATATGCATAGCATTCCCATCAATAGCCCAATATAGAAATTAAACAGAGCTATATTGATTTAGCGATAATTTCTAAACAAAAACCAACATGCTTTACTAATGCCTTAGATTGCCCGATTAGCATTTTTAAACTTCAAAACATGATTCAGGGCTAATAAACTGACGAAGTGACAATACTAAGGCGATAATCTGATTATTAATAATACAGTGAACTTCCAAATTGTCTAGCCGTTAATAATCCAACAGCAGTTTCAACATGCAAACCCACAATTAACATCATGTTCATAATTTCCTCAATTTCAATTCTAAGTTCATCCTAACTGAATCCTAACCTCAAATCAACATGCGATAACTAATTTAGTTAAAATCATCGAAATTAATAGTAATTTAGGAGTAAGGAAATCCCCACCTCGATTCCGAGTTAAGTGTTCGATCGAAGGCTTGACCGGCTTGACTTTAGGTACTTCAAACGGCTCCAAACTCTGGCCTTGCCCTTTGGTCACGCAAGTAGCACCAACTCACGCCCAAACTCCACCAATTCGAGCCCTAAACAAGCCTAAATTCCGGTTATCTACTTGAGATTGAATTGGGTGTTTGTAGCTGCAAATTTTCACCCCAATTTATAGAAGTTTGAAAGCAACTAAAAGTTAAATTGCATGGCCATACCTGGGCAAGTGTTCGTGCCCCAATTCTTCGCCCAAACCCTCCATAAACATGGCAAGGAGCTTCGAATTTCGACCCGGATTTGCTCCAAACTTATGCTTGATGGTAGGGGTGGTCGAATGGGGCAATTTTGCAGCTAAAGGTGGCGAAAATTCTCTAGGTTTGGGAGCTTGAGTGGCACGCGCATGGTGGAGAAGAGGAGGAAGAAGATGAAGCAGAGAGGAGAGAGAGAGAGATCATCGGGGGGGTTCACGGGTTGCCAAAGAGAAAAAGGGGGTTGTGCTATTATCTGTAGGGGTGTTCATCGGTCCAAACCCGGACCGGACCAGGTTGGACCGAGGACCGAATAAGAGGAAAATTACAGACCGTAGACCGGACCGAATAAGTCAAGGACCGGACCGAAAAAAGTCGAATCGGACCGGACCGAATTGTCAAACTAGCAAATTTTTATGATATGAACATCTTATATTTATTTCAATATGAACAATTTCAACATATTTTCACCATGAAAAACAAATCAATATTCTTGAATGTTTGAAAAATTATAAGTTGCAAAAGAAAATTAAAATTGAATAAGTAAAAAGTCGGTTTTTAAATTTTTTTATTCGGTCATCGGTCCGAACTGGTGGACCGGAGCGGACCGGACCGAAGACCGAATAAAAAAAAATTGTGGACCGTGGACCAGACCGAATTCATTCAGTTCGATCCAGTCCGGTTCGGTCTAGGCCGGTCTTCGGTCCGGTCCGGGTTTGGACCAAATAATGAACACCCATAATTATCTGTTTCACTTCCCCTCTTAATCCCTGTTTGAAAGGATTGTCTTGCAATTAACTTCAGAATACCTCTTATACCTGCTCAAACTGAACCTGGAAGAGGGAATAAGTAAAGGGATGAACAACCACACGCTCAGTGAGAATTCCCCTACCCCTTAAAACCAAAACCATTTACAGGTATTTATATCAATAATAGTCACATATCACGTATTTGTGTACTACTATCATATTTGGCAATCAAAGTCCCTAAGGAAAGATTACCACTCATATAGTTCATGCTAGCTCCTCAACTCATTCCTAGGTCCTTAATGACCAACCTTCTTTTCTAACAAGCATTCAGGCCCGTAATCAAATAGCACAAAAACGAATATGATGCTTTAAAACACACTTTTAGTGATTCTCATTACATTTCAAGAACAATTTATAAATCACGCTAAGTTCTTTAAAGCTTAAAATTCTTTCTAAAAGCTCCTGAAACATCCAAATTGGTAAGAAAGGCTTTGCAAGAAACATTCTTTTGTAAGATATGTACCTTTTAAAGCTTAAATGCTCGATGCATTACTATGGTGTAACCAAACTTCATTTGAAATTTCATTTAAACTATACTCAAAACACGTTCATGAAATATATGCAAGTTACGTACATTTGAAAACTTTCTTTCTTTCCTTAAAAACATTTTACTTGGCCTCTTGAGGCTCGTATTCTTGAAAAGAACTTATTTTGTAATGGTCCTCGATTGACCCTTAGAAATCTTTCTTTTCTGAACTACATTAAATGGCCAAAATGTCAAATCTCCTACTTATTAGGAACTTGCATCTAACATAAAAGCATCTTATTGTGCTGGCTAGGGGAGGTCAACACCGCCTTTAAGTGAGATCGTCACTCTTAACCTACTTATCCTCGGGGTATACGTACTTATCTTTTGACCAAAACGCGTCTCAGCAGATCAACTCTAACCTTGATACTGTCCTCTGTGAGGCAACAACTCACACCAGGATAATCATATCCAGAGTTCAGTCCTCCTAAAGGTTTTCATATGCACACACATCAGGGAACAACTCACACCAAGATAATCATATCTTGAGTCCAGCTTCCGGGAATAGCTCACGCCATCTTTGCGTCCAACTCCCAACATTACCTTAGGGGGAAACAGCTCACGCCATCTCTGCGTCCAATTTCTAGGAACAACTCACACCAAGATAATTCATATCTTGAGTCCAGTTCCTACCCTCAAGGTCTGGCCACTTGCCTAGCACTTTCTTAGCCTTTAAAATCGCATTTTTTTTCTCTTTTTCAGTTGATTACTTTGCTGAAATCTTATTTTTAAACAAAACGACCATAACCTTTCGAAATGTTTATAACTCAATCATTTTTAGCTCAAAAACTTCTTATAAAAGGAATAAGTTTGCTAACCCGTAAGTCGACTTTATTTTTAACTCAAAAGCTTCTCATAAAGGTAATAAGTTTGCTAACACATAAATAACTTAAAAGCTTCTTATAAACGTAATAAGTTCATTACCAGGTACATCGACTGCCTTTTTGAACTTGAAAGCTTCTTGAAAGCATAATAAGCTTGTTAATACGTAAAACTACTTCGCTTTAAACTTAAAAGTTTCTTATAAACGTAATAAGCTTGTTAACACGTAAAATGACTTCGTTTTACTTAAAAGCTTCTTATAAATGGAATAAGTTGGTAAATACTTAAAATGACTTTACTTTAAACTTAAAAGTTTCTTATAAAAGCAATAAGTTGGTTAATACGTAAAACGATTTCGTTTTTAAACTTACAAGCTTCTTATAAACGAAATAAGAATTGTTAACACGTAAATCGACTTCGTTTTAAACTTAAAAGCTTTTTATAGACATAATAAGTTTACTAACACGAAAATAGGCTTCGTTTTTAAATGACTTCGATTTTAAACTTACAAGCTTCTTATAAACGAAATAAGATTGTTAACACGTAAATCGATTTCGTTTTAAACTTAAAAGCTTCTTATAGACGTAATAAGTTTACTAACACGAAAATAGGCTTCGTTTTTAACTTAAAATTTTTTATAAACGTAACACGTTTACTAACTTGTAAATCGACTCATCTTCTAACTTTAAAAGCTTTTTGTAAACGTGATAGGTTTGCTAACACATAAATCGACTTTCTTTTAAACTTAAAAGTTTCCTATAAAAGTAATACGTTTGCTATTCGTAAAACTAAACCCATTTGGAACTTAAGGTACTTAGTTAGCGTTTAATTCAAATTAGGCACGTAATAAAATCCTCAGTTGTCATTTTATAACTCGTTTCAATCCCTTTTAAAACTCAGAGGGGGGTGTATATATAAACTGAAGGCTTAGAATGTTCCAAACTTGTTACTATTCAAAAACATAAAGCACTTGGCTCGTTTATAAGGCAAACAAGGTTCCTTCGTAAACTTTCAACGTAAACACTTCTTAAAAAGCGTAATGATTTTACTAGCTCGTAACTCGGAACTCAATTGAAACTCAAGTGGGCAGTTAGCACACAATTCAAGCTAAATTTCATAATCAATACTTTAAGGTGTCCTTTTTCAGATCGCTTAAATCCTTCTTAAACATAAGGAGAAGTTATATACAAACCAATGCCTTAAAACATTTTCGAACTCACTTTTAGTTCGTTTTTAAACTTCTTAAATCTATCAACTATTCAGTCGAGTCACTCACTGAGTAGTTTGACGATTTAGGGTTTCTTTAGGTTACAAACATTTTCATAAACTATCAGACAATTGGTAAGTACTTAAAAGCATTCGAAATCATGAAAGCATGCGTTTAACAATCCTTCTTAAGCGTGTTTGAATTTCAAAAACTATTCACTTAATGTCACGTAGCACATTGAGGGGAAAAAGGGTTCACAACTAGCACATTAATGCACTTTAAAGCACAATTCAACATAATTTACTCAATAACCCACACATGGCTTCGCAATCCACACGATTGCGGTAATTACAACCCAGACTCCCTCCTCACACAACACCGACCACAAGAGCCTCAATTTCCTCAATAGTTCCACCTCGAGCCATCCAACTACCAACTCAGTTTAATATTGTTATAAATAAACCAATAATTCATAAAACCATCATATATATGTATAGCGTTCCCATCAATAGCCCAATATAGAAATTAAACGCAGCTGTATTGATTTAGCGATAACTTCTAAACAGAAACCGACATGCTTTACTAATGCCTTAATTCACCCGATTAGCATTTTTAAACTTCAAAACATGATTCAGGGCTAATAAACTGACGAAGTGACAACACTAAGGTGATAATTTGATTATTAATAATTCAGCGAACTTTCAAACTGTCTAGCTATTAATAATCCAACAGCAGTTTCAACGTGCAAACCTCCAATTAACATCATGTTCGTAATTTTCTCAATTTCAATTCTAAGTTCACCCAAACCGATTCCTAACCTCAAATTAACATGCGATAACTTATTTAGTTAAAATCGTTGAAATTAATAGTAATTGAGGAGTAAGGAAATCCCCACCTCGATTCTGAGCTAGGTGTTCGATCGAAGGCTTGGCCGGCTTGACTTTAGGTACTTCGAATGACAGTTTCAACATGCAAACCCACAAGCGAAGGCTTGTCATATTTGGGATCAAAAACCGATGAAATATTATGTTATCGATTTGGTTGTAGAGTTCAGGATATGAATTAGGCTAACGGCACCAACGATTGATAATTTTGGATCGAAATAAACGAAAGAGAGTAGGGAGGGGTAGACTACTAATTTGCGCGTGTTCCTCCTCTTCCTTCCCTGTGCTCGCGACCCCCCCTCCCGACAGACTGTCTCTCCTCTTGTCTCTGATCTTCTTCTTCCTCCTCTCATCTCCACCATAGACGCGTGTGCCAAGCTTGGAATTGCAGCAAAATTTCGCCACCCACAGCTGCAAAACCCACCCATTCGACCACCCCTCCAAGCTAGTGACAATTGGTGCGAGTCTGGGCTGAAATTCAGAGCGAAACCAACCACGTTTCAGGCGGTTTGGGCGCCGAATTGAAGCTCGAACGCGTGCCCAGGTATGTCCATGCAATTCAGCTCTTGGTTGCTTCAAATTCCTATAAATTAGGGTAGAAATCGCTGCTTTCAAACACCCAATTCAACCTCAAATCAGTAAGTGAGTTTGGGTCTGTTTCAGGGTTCGAATTCTTGGGAATTTGGGCGCGATTTGGGTCGTGTTCGAGCGTGGGTGAGCTAGAGCCGAAAGTTGGAGTTGTTCGAGCCCTAAAGTCAAGCCAGTCAGCCTTCGAACGAACACTTAGCTCGGATTCGAGGTGAGGGTTCCTTTCCTCCTAAATTACTATTAATTTCAACGATTTTAACTAAATTAGTTAGCACATGTTGATTTGAGGTTAGAAATCAGTTTGGGTAAACCTAGAATTGAAATTGAGGAATGTACGAACATGGTGTTAATTTTGGGTTAAAGGCATGTTGAAACTGCTGCTGAATTATTAATGGCTAGACAGTTTGGAAGGTTGTTGAGTTATCAATAATCAGATTATCGCCTTAGTGTAGTCCCTTCGTCAGTTTATTGATCCTGAATCGTATTTTGAAGGTTAAAAATGCTAATCCAAACCCTCGATCTTCAAGAGCCTTAAGGATTTCTCTCTAGGAAGTCCAAGCGGTGTGACTCTCCCTAGGTTGGGGGCGTTACATTTGATGGTATCGGAGCAATTAAAAATATTGAACCACCCTGTGACAAAGGAACTATTTATTTCCTTTGTCCTTTACATTAGGAACTATTTATTTCCTTTGTCCTTTACATTAGCAATCTTTATCAGCAATTGTTTATTTCCTTTGTCCTTTACATTAGGCGTTACTTTAAATGCCATAAGTGGCCATTGAAACACCCTGTGCTGATAAAGATTGAAATATTGGTGCTTGTGTGACAAGACGACAATGGTTGGAGCTACCAAGGGATCGTACTTGTTAGGTTCCCTGTAAAAACGTATACCTTGGGGTGTTTGGGAAATTGAGTCGGGGACAAAAAGCTAGATAGAACTACTCCCACCAACAGTTCTCCAAGCGAACACCGTGAAAAAGGGTTCTTGCTTGCCGGACCATACTTGTCGGAGGGCAGTTCAATCCCCCTGAAGACTGCCCTAGAGGTTCCACCCATAATAGAGGATTTAATTTACCGGAAACTTTTCCTTATGAACTCACCTTTCTGTGCTGCCCAACTGAACCAAGTTAGAACAATTCACCAATTTACCGGTGGGACCCGGACCTTTGGTTCATGCAGCTTAATAGTTTGGAGTAATGACTCATCAACTACGTTACGAAAGATGCGAAGTATCACATGGTGACATGTGAGTTCCGAGGCTCGTCGGTAACAAAACCCTCCAGGAAGGGTTGCTAGTGCCTTAGGCCCCCTCTTAACTAATGGGGTGACCAGTGCCGTGGGTTACACTGCAAAAACGCCTCCTTAATCTCTCAAGGTTCGCTGCGCTTGATCAAGTTAGAATTATCCTAAGTTTGGGGGGGCCCTATACCAATGTTCAAGCAGCTAAATAGGCCGGGCACACAAGACCCAACAAAGTCGATGAGAATTACTGGATAAACTATGCACATAAAAAAGGCAGTTAACCCTCTCTAAGATAGCAGGATTGTCGCATGTAGTACTAACGTAAGTTGAGCGAGGCGCGAGGGATTGGGGTTAACGACAGGGATGCCTAAGAAAGTGGATGGCGGATATACGACGGGACGCTATACTGTAGGAAACCTAACGGCCAGACCCTAACACAAAGTAACACATATAAACGTCATGTTGAACTCAATTCCTTACCACTACACCGGACAAGCAAGAACTTCAGTTCTTGCTTGCCAGAACTATATCACCCTTCCAGGTTGCATGCAGCATCCAGTAGACAAAGAGAAATGTGCCCGGCATTTGCAATGCAAACGACCTTTTTATGGTAGCGCCCTAACCCAATTAGATTCGAAATCTAATTGAGGGCGCAGTTCAACATGCTTTGGGGCACCGGTCTCCAATTCGTATGACGAATTGCAGGGGCCCGACTTCAACTCTTGAGCTAGAAACCTTCGGGCTCTACGCTCCTGTAGGAAGAGGCAAGTTGTGGCATATTAGATGAAAGCTTTTGGGTCAAAACCATGCAAGGAGCTTTCCATTGCAAACCTGATACGTCCAGACCTGCAACTTATGCGTTTTTGTACAGTAGTGGGGCAAGCAGATCAATAGGAGGCTTACAAAATATCTTAGGAAAATAAATCAAGATGTTTAAGATAATTGCAATCACTATGAGCTATATTTTCTAGGATTCATCCTCCATCTTCTGGAGAGCCTTAAGTAGGCTTTACTCCTCCAATGGAGGTGCCGTTGTCAACTTTTTCCTTGTGTGTGAAAAATCATTTCATGTTGATTAATCTCTAAAATCACAGCCTCCTGAATTAAGCCCATAATCAGAACCTCGCATTTTCCAGTCCTACATTGACCCTTGGAGTTTGAGTGCGATTCAAGAGCTGTTAGGAAATAGACATTCGGAGCTTTCCATCCACGTATAATTTGCACAACTCGGAGCTCATTTTCTTGGTTAAATTTAAGCTAGAAATGAAGCAAAGTATTCTGCTTAGAAACTGAAAATGAGCTAATGAGGTGGTTTTGGGACGATTAAGTAGTTAATTCCTTATTTAGGATTACTATTGGTCCAACCACCTTTCCTAACGCTACTTAAACCTTCTTAAGGATCCCAAGTCAATATTGACTTAGGGGGACCTAATTCTTAACCTAGGATCAATATTGGGCCAACTTGGTTCATGAAGGCCCAAGTTTGAAATTTGCTCCGCATCCGTCCTTTAAACAACAAAAGGTATCTTGAATAATTGGGACTAAATTTGGCCTCGGTTTAAACCAATTGAATAAAAAATGTTTGCGAAGCAAAAGCCGATATGATATTTCCATGGATGTGTTAAACTCCGTGACTCATATGATGGTGTTTGGCATGTGCTGTTAATCGTCAATTTTTCAGGAGGGTGTATATAGAAGATAAGAGCCGAGGCATAGAAATGGCGGGGAGAGTCCATACTATGCAAAACGGCCTATGGATTCTATCTTCTGTAAACCAAATCAACCTCAAATCCCAGTTTTTCAGGAGAAGCCTGCATTTTCGCTCAAATCCACTTCCACCTTCTCTTTCGAGGGCAGCCCTTTTCTGCAGCTGTTCTCAGCAGAATGAGCCTTCCTCAGCCGCTTATGTCCTCACTACGCCACTTTATTACGTCAATGCCCCTCCTCATATGGGCAGTGCCTATACAACCATCGCTGCCGACGCCATTGCTCGCTTTCAGGTATTCCTCCCCATCCCTTTGGGTTGTATTTTGATACAGTGAAGTTTGAGGGTTGAATTTTGATACCGATTTATGTAGAATGATATCCATTGATGGGCTTTGATTGTGTATCTATTCTAGCTTTTTCTCTTTGACTTTGCATTTTTTTAAGTTTAATGGGGAATATTTTTGGGCTTGTTGTCGCCTTGAAATGCTGATTATCTTGGATTTCTGTTAAAATAAGTAAGGAGATTGTTGTCTTTCTGCTAGAATGATTTGAAATGAACTATGTTGTGCTAGAGCTATAGAGGATTGTTGTTAAGTGTCCAAAAAAGAAAAGCTTTCTGGGCATCGATTGACCTCTAAAGTTTAGTTGTGCCAGAGTTTCAAGAATTGCTACTTTAAAATTAACCATCTTTTACTTCAATAAAATGTGGACTAATTGTCATGACTCGACCTCAAGAAAGCAAGCATAGGAGGGGGTTAGTCGCACTTCTTATGCCATCCAACTTGCGTTCAAAAAAGCGTGCCCAGGTGCGCCTAGGCTCACAAAAGCTCAAAGCCCAACCCCTTGCGCCTTGCAAGGGGTCAAGCCCATCCCATTCTTCAAGCCCACAAAAGCTTTTTTGCGCTTCAAATCGAGGCTCAAAACGACCCAAGCTCTCGCTTTATGGAAAAAGATAATGGGAAATAGTTAAAAGAGAACACACACCATGGAAAAAACACAAATACCTTTAGATTGATACTTACATTTGTTATATTATTCAAGTTTGGAAAGAAACCCTTATCTAATTGCATGTAATCGCTTCGAGTATAGACTAGACTGAAGAACCCTAATTTAGAAACCATAATTTTTGGATGGAGGGTTGAACTGTAGTTGAAAGCTTGTATAGTGTTCTAATAAAGACAGAGTTGACCAATCTTTTGGCATAGTTTTCCGGCAGCCGATCTATTCCGGTCGCTTCGAGTATAGACTAGACTGAAGAACCCTAATTTAAAAACCATAAGTTTTGGATGGAGGGTTGAGCTGTAGTTGAAGGCCTGTATGGTAGGCCTGTATAGTATTCTAATAAAGACAGAGTTGACCAATCTTTTCTCATCCTTTTCGGCGGCCGATCTATTCCGGTCTCTCCCTGTCTCTAAATGGGAAATATGGTGCTGCAAACATATGGAAAGAAGCTTTAAAAAATATACTTCTCTTCTGTCCTAATATACTGTCAAATCTTGTTTCCTTCTTTTCTTTTTTTTTTTCCTCAGCCTCCTAAACTGCCTTCAGAAATGATGAATACAATATAAGATATTATAGTATGGTCTGCTGTGATGTCCAAGCACTTGTTTAATACTATCATGTAACTTATTTGTCATAATATGGTTTGTAAATGATTTTCAAGCATTTTTGAGTAAAAGTGAACGTAATGTCCAAAAAGCCCGCCCCTTGGGCCCCAGGATCCTTTGTGCTTTTGTGTGACTCAAGCTTTTTTAATATAAGCATCCAACAACAAGTGTCGTGATGTTCAAGCGTTTTCTTATAAGATATGGACTTCATACATAGTAGTTCTTAGCAAACAATGAAATACCACTATATGGGAAAAATAGATTATTACATTTACGTGTTCTAGGCATAACCGGATGGAGGAAAAATAATAATGTAATAAAGTAGTCCAATGGTGTGACTGTGCAAGTATATAACCTAACATATGGTTTAACACCACACTGTTTGAAGTGGATCCTCCTCATAAGCCATCGGCTGGGCCCTAGGCATGGCTATGAGGATCAGTGCATTGTCTAGGTGCTAGATAGCATATGGAAATGCAAACTAGTATGGAAATGCAATCTGCTACTTAGATATACTAATCTGGCTTTGGGTTTGGCATCACGTTACATGGATCATAAAAATAGAACAAAATCACAATTGTAAGCGGTTTTAGCATTCTTGTTGGCTATGTAGCCAGGTTTTCTCGTTAATCAAGACGACGTTGGACTTAATTTTCTCCTTGATGGTCATGTGAGTTTGTCTACCATGTTGACACGGACACCTACTAGGCTTGGGTGGGGTTGGAAGTAGGAAGTGGTGCAAAGCAACAGAAGAGTAAGAAAGATCCTGTTGGCATGTGTCATGACTAGATTGAGTTAACTGAACGGACTAGTACATCAGTGATTCCATCCCCCAGCGTACTTCCTAAACAAAATGCTGAAGTGTGGATGTGATTAAATGTTTGTAACTTTACAACTCAACTGAAAATGATGTATTGTTTACTCTCATGGAAGAGGTTATTAGGAAAGAAAGTCATATTTGTGACGGGGACGGATGAACATGGAGAGAAGATAGCTATTGCAGCAGCCGCAGCTGGTTCCACTCCCAGTGAACATTGTGATGCCATTTCTCAAGCATACAAAGCACTCTGGAAAGAGGTACAAGACCTTAATATTTTTAGCGTCCCCAAAAGCTAAAACTTCTCTTTTCTTGTAAAGATTAATCATGACTGTCCAATATTATGTTGACCTTTATCCTTTGCTCACTGCAGCTTGATATTGCTTATGACAAATTTATTCGCACTACCAGTCCCAAGCATGAAGCAGTGGTCAATGATTTTTATTGTAAAGTTCTTGCCAATGGTGATATATACCGGGCTGACTATGAAGGACTATATTGCGTCAATTGTGAAGAGTATAAGGTATCATCAATGCATGATATACAATGTAGATCCCTAGATCCTACGGACCTTGTTTATCAAGGGAGATAATCTGGTTAATCTAAGCAGTGCTCCACATTCAGTGTCAACTTGGCTTTGAGGTGAACATTTTTAATTAGGTTTTTAATGCTCTTGTTCATGATCATGTGGCAACAAAAACTTCCCTTGTGTGAGTCATACGTTTCTTTGGAAAACCATTATCTCTTCCAGCAGTAGCTGCTATGACTACACTGACTGTCAGTCTGTTAACCTAACGAAAATTGTATGATGTCCACTCTGTCCTAGGCTTAGGGTGTATGCTACATCTATGCAGGATATGGACTGTGGAATGCCGAATGCCCAGTAGAAATTAAGATGGATAGGGATTAGGGGGACTTACATCTTATATGTGTAAAAGCAAAGTTCATAAATATACCTCAACATCTAGAGCTTAAATTCAACTGTGCTGATCACAGAATTCATCAAAATAAATATTTGAATCATAAGAATTAAATAGAAATGATACTACTAGAAGTCCACTTTGCGTGAGCCCTAAAGGAATGTAGTTTTAAAATAGAAGACAAAAAAGGAAATAGATTACCATACACCATTCATTGGTTTTCTTGTTTTGATGAAAATCCCTGTCACTGTGAAAACATGGGAGATCTGTATTTCTTGTTGATACGCATCTCATGTTGTTTTGGCATGCTTAGTTGTATAGACCAACCAAAAAAAAAAAAGGAGGCTAGAACTGTTAAGATACTTAGGGTAGGATACATTCCTTTATCTACACAGTTGCCTTAGGGTTGAAGAGGGAAGGATTACGTTGCAATGAAGTCATGCAGCCAAATCTCTTGAAGAGCCAACATGTTGTCAGGGATTAGGACCCCCGTCATTACTGTCTTTATCATCCATGCCCTTCAGCGAGTTCAATCTATCCTAGCATACATGCTTTAGTAGGGGTCTGTGTGTTTTTCTCCTTAATACTTTATAGGCCCTAGATGCAAGTATGCGGCTATCAATGTGCCCCTAGACCCCATACTAGTCCTTGAGGAAATTCACTTACTCTGTTAGTCGTACTTCACCATAAGATCTTTTTCTATAGTTGTAATTGGATTTCCAGCAATTGCCTGTGAGCTTCTGCAAAAATCATCCTAACTGTTGCAAGCTTATGCCCCCTGTTTTAAGTTGCTAGTGTGTGCCTTCTTAGGCAAAATTCTAAATCCGGGAAGCAACCTTTACAGTTTATTCCACTTTATCCATCTCAAGGCCCTACTAATTTGCCTTTTCTCCTGGACTTTAACCAGTATGAGATGGAAGAAAAGATTTTTGCATATTTGGAGGGCCATGATTTCTAATTTAAAGACAATGATATAAGGGCTGATACGACATTCTTTCTAGACTCTGAAAAAAACCCTCGTCCCTAAGCTTTTTGAGGACATTTTAGGTTTCCTTTTAGCATGCACTCATTTAGGCTAGAAGGACCTCGTGAGGGCTTGCCTAATGTGGGGATATAAAACCTAACTGTATAGCTTACCTCCTCCCCTTTTTGTTTGATGAGTAAGAGAGCCCATTTGGGGGCCCATTAGCCAGAAGAACATGTGTAGTGATGGTAGACGTGGGAGGGGAAAGGTGGGGTAAGCAGGACACATCTAAATTTGCCTTGTGGAAGTTGAACCCTTAACTTGCTTCGTCGATGGTGGGTCAAATGCCAGTAGACCCTCATTTGCTAGTGTACACAACTTTACCTATGTGATTAGGGGGTTTTCCTGGTCTAGGAAAGTCTACTGATTTTTACAACAAATAAGAAGTAAAAGTTAGTCTATGTTTATATTCTAATCCAGATGTTACCCATTTAGTTGAGTGAAAAATGGCTCGCAAAATGGCTGGAATATTCCTTAGATTAAAAGGACTATTTATTAAAATGAGAATTTGGCACAAGGTTTGTGAATGACAGTGAAGAGAAAAGCATCCATTTCTTATTGGAACCTACATTTGAAAATAAACGAAGTTGGGTAGTGTTCGGGTTAATGTCGACCTTAAACATGTGCGTGTAGTCCTACCTGAACCTAACATGTTCAATATACCATTTGAAAAAGCTTAACCTGAACACGATGTGATTTGCTTCAAAATTAGGTAATCTTTTCCTAGCTCATTGACCCATTAAAGTCAATATGTTGAAGATGGGTACAATAACTCCCAATGCGGGTCCCGCTTTTGCGGTGTTTGGGAAGGTAAAGATGTAGAAAGCCTTACCCTTGCAAAAATTTCTGCAAGCAGAGAGACGGATTCCCATATTACCATATAAAGATTTTCAGAAAACATGTGGGGTTGAAAACTTTTGAAATACGTTGTAAAAAATATTAACCTTAGATATTAGATAAATAAATATAACAAGTCAAAAACTAGGTGCAACACACTAAAAAAATAAAAATACTAACAAACTGATAGGAGCGCATCAATACCTAATATATAAGTCAAAACAACATTAATGCTCACTAGGTGGCTAAAAGCCAAAGTGTAGACCACTAACTACTTAATATCTACCACTGTAATTGTAGACCTTTATAAACTTATATCTTGAGTTATGATCCACGGAGGTCTTAAATGTCTTACGTCCTCTTTAACCACCTCATTTCAATTCTTCTTTGATCTTTCTCTAGCTCTCTTACATTCCGGCAGGTTAGTCCTCTCACACCTATGCACGTGTGCATTTATATCTCTTCTCTTACCAAACCATGTGAGTCTTGCTTTCCTCATCTTATCTTATAGGGGCGTTACCCGTATCTTTTCTCTAATAACTTCATTTCTAATTCTATCCAATCTTGTATATGGTTGCTCATCCATCTAATCATCCTTATCTCTACCATTATTAATCTTTAAACTTGGGTCTTCTACGCTTAGTGTGTCATTCCACACAATTTACATGAGTTGAAGATACGTTACATTAATTATTTTGCCTATCGTATTTATCCACATACCCTTTTGGTTTTTAGGCTTGTAAGAGAAATAAAAACTATTAGGAATGAAAAAGGATAACGAGCAAGTACCATACGGTCAAACTTTATAAGAAACAACATCCTAGGTATAAAATCAGATTGAGTAATTACATGGATCAAAAGAGGTCATTTTTGTGACAATATCCGACTTTAACTTGACCTGTTTGATTACCGGATTATGCATCTCAACTCATGTAATCATGTGGGTTGAAATTCTCAGCTCAAACCCTTTATTTTATGCTTGGTTTTTGTTCATTCATCTTGTTCTGGTGAATCTTTTGCAAACTCTAATGGCACACCATGCCTTTGCTGCCCTCATCATATTATTTAAAATTTTGTTTGCCATTCATATGTTACTACTGAGAGTGCTTAGTAATCAGGTTTGTGTATACAGGATAAGAAAGAATTGATCAATGACGACTTTTGTCCTATTCACCTCAAGCCATGTGTTTGTCGAAAAGAAGACAATTACTTTTTTGCATTATCAAAGTACCAAAAGCAGTTGGAAGACCTCCTAATGCAGAATCCTAGTTTTGTGCAGCCCTCTAGTCGTTTGAATGAGGCAAGATTGTTTCTCTTTAGTTTTGCTTCTGCACCTCTTTTTCTTTTTTTGTGTTGGGGGGGGGGGGGAATCGAGTTTTGCAAAAATACGTTAAGACCATGTTTCCTTGAACCGATAAAGGTATGGGTATTTTTTTAATGAGGAATGCCAGATATCCACAATGAGGATACTCTAGGGTGCGACTGAGTTAGGGTTGTATGGATATGTAGAATTACTATGCGTGTCCACAATTATACAGGAGTATTACATGGTTCTTAGCATCTCTTGGAATGTTATGGTGCTAGTTTACGACCAGTGACTCTTCCTGCATATATGGAATTAGACTGAGGGTTTTTCTTTCATATATGCAAGGAAGAAGGTGAGGTGTTGGAATGGTTTAACTGCTAAGAGTTGTCAAGAAAGTAGTGTTAGGGTAATTGTTTAAATATCACTATTGCCATGACTTTAGTTGATTGCCTTGTTATTAGATAGTGCATGCCCATTGACATAGTTTGCTTTTCTTCTGGTGGATGCTGGTTTTAGTGCTGGATGTGTATATTCTCGAGCATGAATATGGTGCAGGTGTAACAGGTTTCATAAGTTGGGCAAAGAGTTGTAGAGGTTTCCTTCTACATTAAAGATCGTGGATCTATGATGTGTTGGATGTTTAGGCCTGTAATTAGCTGAGGTTCATGGGCAGAGATATGCCTCCTTGGTCTGGAGGTGTTGAAGGCTGTCATTCTTGCTTTGAAAAATATGTTAAAGCGAAATTTCTGAATGTCTGAACTATAATCTCCCTCTCTCTGAACTATAATCTCCCTCTCTTTATCCCTCGTTATTTGCTTTATAGATTTCTTTTTATGAAACTGTTCTCCTTAGAAGTCATCTCAATGTCTCAATGATCTACACCAAACAAGTCACTCTTCTATGGTATCTCTATTCTGACAACAAACATTTCTAGGTTCAAGGTTGGGTGAAGACTGGGTTGAGGGATTTTTCAATTTCCCGAGCAGCAGTTGATTGGGGTATTTGTGTTCCCAACGACCACAAGCAGACAATATATGTTTGGTTTGATGCATTATTGGGGTAAGATCTCTCTCTATTGTTTCTAAAATCATATCTGGAACTGATCCTTTTGAACTTATTGGCTGACTAGGGAATATGCTTATCTTTGTTTGGTCTCTCTGATGTCTTGTTGTCTTGTTCTCTATTTGTTTCTATTTAAGGAACGTCTGATTTGTTACTTTACTGTGGATAACTTTCACTTTAGTTTTCTATACCTATTGTTTCAGTATTAGCCCATCCAGCTCTCAGACTTTATGTCAGCGTTCTTACGAGGTGATAGAGCACTAGCATATTTGAACATTAGATATCTCATTCTCGACGCCTCACTGTTTGTTTTTCCTTCTTATTAATTAATTTTTTAATGAAGTCTTATTAGTGAATGGAATGCCCTGCTGTTACATTTTAATATGACAGAGAAACTGTTCAAATATTGGATCACGCGCACTAGCATTTATCTAGTGTACATCTTCATACTTTATCCCCCACCGGGGAAAAATTCCTTTTCCTATTGACATTTTGTTTTCAACTAGTAACATGCTTTTCTTTTTTCTTAGTTAATATTGTTAATGTAATAATGTGGCTAATAATGATAATGTTAAATCTATCAATTCACAATTGACTTATCCAAACATGTAGGAGAGCATGTGCAAAATTGTCATGGAATAAATTAGTACATTCTTATATGATAATGGTTGTGTCTTTGGGTTTAGTACTTCAGTGTGTGTGAAAGGTCCGGGGATCAAGTTGTTGTTTGGAGAACATGTGTGTACTTATGTGGGAGGTTTGGTATCAATAATATGGTATCAATAACATGATAATGGTTGTTCCTTTGGGTTTAGTGTGTGCGAAACCAGGGATCAAGTTGTGGTTTGGAGAACATCTGTGACTACGTGGGGAGTTTGGTATCAATAATATGGTGCTCGGAAAAGTTCTCTTCGAGGAAAAATGGCGATCTATTTCTCTTTTAACCAAACAGTCTTCTATGGGGCTGTTTGGTGAGCAGAAAAGGGATGGGGACTTGAAACCGGACATGTCAAGTTTACTCCCTAATGTTTGGTGAACAAACAAGGGATGGGACCATGAAACCTAGGGGTATCAAGTCTCCCCTTAATTCCTGGAACTTGAACACCTCGTCATGGAGGTGGGTCTAGTCCCAACCCCCCATGAGATTAAAAATTTAAAAAAAACAACAAAAATGTTATCTCCGCCATGCCCCATTAGAGATCTGCATCTTTTTTGTTTGCTCCTCAACCCACAAGCCACCTCAATCAACCACAACACTCTTAACAATAATCATCATGTTCCAATGGGTAAAGCAAGAAAAGTAGAGGCATTTGCAGTGCATTGAGAAGAGAGTTTGACATCTGAGTGGCGGGTTCCGTCCACAGCGAGACGAAGAAGGAGAAGTGACTAGAGAGAATTGAGCCCTTTTCTACCCAATTTAAGTGTTATTGAAGACTTGCTTTTGGCAAACAACAAATTTGCTGCTGGAGGGCTAGTATCTTGATCGCCATTGAAGAGTGTATGAAGGTTTAGAAGATAAGGAAGATGAAGAAAATGCCTAGAAATCGCAACACCATGAAACAAAAGATGAAGAAGATCAGTAGCGGAATAGGTGCAACTACCTTTCGATTTGCTGGTCTGTGAATAATCATGAAATTGGATTGGATCTACGATTTGCGAAGCTAACCCGATGAAATTGGATCACCATGAAAGAGAAGATGAAATTGAAATCGATTTTCTTGCTTCTTTTGCGATCTGCTTCCTCCATTTTGATTTGGTTTTTCGATCTGAAATTTTGTTTCTTCCATTTCGGTCTTATCTAATATGGATTTATGCTTCTCCAGACTCCAAGTTGGAGCTGCTGCTTGTTCTTGTTCTTCTTGCATTTCATTCCTTTTTTTCTGTTCTTGCCATTTTGATTCCATTCCAGTTCCTCACCAAATACTTGGGTTTAGGAATCAAGTTCCAGTCTCAGTCCCGCATGTAGCATATCTTAATTCCATTTTATTTCACTTTCCTCACCAAACAGGGCCTACATGGTCGGATATTGAAGTTGATGTAATGATTTGTAATTAACTGTGCCAGCCATGGGGAAGTTCAGTTCTTTCTTACAGGCTGCTTTGGTTTTATAACTTGCTTTTGGGGAATATTTAGAGGTTGAAATGAGAATGTAGCTTATTGAAATAACTTTCCTTTGTTTAACTATCACCTCTATCTGAATTTACTCGTATGTGTAGTTTACAAAACTACCTTTGTACCAAAGATGATGGACCTCAACCGAGTTGGCATCTGGCCTTCTGTTGGTGTTTGTGTGTGTTCATTTTTCTTCTTTTTGCTCTACTGTCATGTGTGTAGTTGCCAATTAGGCAGAAACATAGAGTTTAAGGGTTTCATGTAGGGTTTGAACTTCTGGTATCTCATATCGATAGACAATGTTGTTATCAACTGATTACCACCTTGGCAAGTTTTTTCCTTTTCACATTTATTTCTTGTCATGAACGTTAATCCGATTCTGGATAATTCTCTTTTCTTTGGGAAGAAAGTAGTAGAATAATCAAAGTTAATTGAAGGATCTAAATATATAGAAATTTGTGATGGAATGTAAGTTTTTCTTTGACTATCAATAGAAAGGATATTTTTTGAAATTTAAAACTGAAGAAAGAAGTTGAGGAGGGACGGGAAAAAACAACTTTAGGCATTGCATAATGAATATACTTCTACACTATTCTCCTCCTTTATTTGTTGGAGAAAGAGTAACATGTACTAATCAATTGTGATCCCAATTTGTTAATTTCCAAGATAAAAGAAAGAGATAAAGAACGCAGTTGTAGAGCATATACATTTTGAAGGATGCTAAATGAACAATGGTCTGCAGTGGCAATCAACTCATCTTATTTGTTAACATCTTTGTTCGCTATCTTAAGCAGAATATACCTGAGATGTTGGTTTTGATTATCACCAGGTATATATCAGCATTACTGGAGAATGAGGAACCAGCTAGTTTAGAAAA
This sequence comes from Selenicereus undatus, assembly GCA_017589665.1. Lineage (NCBI taxonomy): Eukaryota > Viridiplantae > Streptophyta > Magnoliopsida > Caryophyllales > Cactaceae > Selenicereus > Selenicereus undatus. The sequence continues at coordinate 32,817,347 of JACYFF010031958.1, read as the reverse complement.
TGCAGTTGCGTCAAGTTGGCCCGCATCACTGCATTTAATTGGCAAGGTGGGACTTCTGTCATGGACGACAGCATATTGAGGGCTGTTATGCATTTGTGGTGTTACTGATTGAGCTAGGAACTGATGATTTGTGCTTCTAACATCATTGGCATGGATAGGACTTTCCAAATTTATTTTTTTGCATGTGGTTATGGTTTATTTCTTGCTGTTATGTAGGGAGGTACCTTTCTATAACTCGATCCCTCTTTTTGGTTTCTAATTTGAACTTGAGGTTGAAGAACTAAACCAAACTTGCTACCATTTTCTATTTGGGAAATTTTGTGTGGTAATCTTGTGGTGTTTTCTATTCAGGCCAGAATCATTATTGGAATATTTTTTTAAACTTTGGACTCGTGGGACTGTAGCAAAATGTCTTAGTATTCACTTTTTTGTGGAGTAGGCTAAGTAGCAACGACCCTGTTTTGGGTTTGTTTGTAGGATGAGGCTGTAGAGGAGCCATCCTTAGACAGGATTTTGGGATATTTGTTTGGTTTGATTGGCGACCTCCCTTTTTGCTAAGTACATCTTCCTACTTTGGATCTCTCCAAACCTTGCGTAGGCAGAGTCCATACTAGGTGGTGATGGTGGTGTTGTTTTTATTTCATTCGTAGTCATCCTATTTACCAAATGAAATTTTAGAGCAGTTCTTACGGCAATGACCCATGATACCGCTCAGAGAAATTTCTGCAGCAGTTCTGTGTTGTACATGTTGACAAGAATGTGGATTTTCATGCGGCAATCGCATTGCATATTGCATTTATCACTGGGTGAATGCAGTTCGCTCAACTTTAGAACCTCTTCGATAAGGCCATTTCTTTGCGGAACAGCCATGTTTTAAGTTCACGGATTTTCCAGAGAAAGCAAAACAATATCAATGGTTACCAAAATGGAAAAGTGTGATCGACCTTTACTATAGAGTCCTTGATGCTGCAACAGTTTTGTTCAGAGTGGAGGAGTTACTGTTGTGATTAGTTGAGTTTGATTCTTTTTATTGGTCTGTTTTTTCTCTACCTTACAAGTCATTGATCACATTGAATCCAAGATGGAGCTGTAAAGAAAATTTTCATAGGGTGGCACTGTCATCATTAATGCTTGTGCTCATCATACTTCGTTCAGTATGGCAACACCCCTATCACTGACTTTTCTCTTTTGCAGGACATTTTACGTTTTCATGCAGTTTATTGGCCAGCCATGTTAATGTCAGCTGGATTAACACTTCCGAAAATGGTATTTGGCCATGGTTTTTTGACAAAGGTACTGTATTGCTTCCTACTAAAAGCATGTTCATTTCCAGTGTCTTTTTTATTTTTATTTTTTTTCTAATTATCACTCGTTTTTACATGTTTTAGTTGAATGGAGGAGCCATTAAGGCTGAACCTCTGAATGACTGACTTAAGCTTCAGCCAACCTAAAATATTCAACCCACTGTTTCTGACCTGATCCAAAGCTAATCTGTCCTGTCTGAGATCACTCATTTTCCAAGTGTAGTCAAATAATCAAAACTGCTAAACTTAATACTCAAGTTTATAAAGATACTAGGCTTTTCAGGATGCTATTGCATTTAGTATTAGCTTTTATAATTTTCTTTACTTACTAATCTTGTTGGTAGACCCAAAGAGATAAAGAGATTGTAGGAGTCCAGGTTTGGGGTTGTTTTCCTGGTTGCCCCTTGCGAGGCAGAGACAGCAGAGTAGCTTACAGAGATTTTTTCCAAAACATGATTGTGATGCATGCGTCTACTTTTTGCAAGTTACATATGTAAAATAGTCTTTCGTATATATACATTCATTTTATGCAGCACTGCTTTTTATCTTAAAATTATAGGATGGTATGAAGATGGGGAAGTCATTAGGCAATACGATAGAACCAAATGACTTGGTGCAGAGATTTGGAGCAGATGCAGTTCGGTATTTCTTCCTGAGAGAAGTTGAATTTGGTGGGGATGGGGATTACTCAGAGGAGCGTTTTATCAACATAGTCAATGCACATCTTGCCAACACCATTGGTAATGCTGCCTATCACTACTCTGTTTATATCTAGATTTCAAAACTTCTTATTCTATGAGAATATTTTTTGTGAAAGTTTTAATAAATTAGTTAGATAACCTTTGCTATCTGCAGGGAATCTTCTCAACCGCACTCTTGGGCTTCTCAAAAAGAATTGTCAGTCAATGTTAGTAATTGATTCAGCTGTTGCAGGTGAAGGGAGCTCATTCAGAATGAATGTGGAGCATCTGGTAAGCGCTGGATAAACTCACTGATATAACGTGGTGTACCAGCTTGTATATTTGATTACCAAAGCCATGCAGAGATGAGAAAGTGTTGCGTCCCATAGCAAGTAATGTATTATCTCTGGCAAATTATATAAATCTGCAATATGGGACTTGTGAAATTATCTGCTTGTTATCTATGCTTTCTTTTCCCTCAGTTTGCTCTTTCAGCCTATGTAACCAAACTCAGTTAATCCTGCATGGATTATTCTCATGTTGTGTTTGCCATTTCATGAAGATTTGCATATTTTTGGTCCAAAGTGTATAGTCAATTGTCCACATTGTCTGGTTGTCGAGCATCTGATGTACATAGGCATTTCAATTGAAGTCAGGCTTCTTCCATAGTTTTTGTCTTGTGTTCTGGACTTGAATTGCTATCTGCTGTCTCTGAATCGAAATCAACCAAATAAACTTTGCTATGTTGGTACTGAGCATTTCCAAAGTCCGTGCAGCTGGCATCCTGCCATCCGCTTTTCTCTTGATTGATGATTAGTTTTTCTTCTCTTTGCCCTTTTCCCCTTGCTCAGGTGAAATATCTAGTATTTATGTTATTTAAAATAGTCAATTGACTGTGGGGAGAAGTACATGGGATAACAATCAGCCTGAACATTTCCAGTCGACAGTTCACAGCAATCATTTTTTTTTTTCTAAACATTGCAATTCATTAAGGCTTTGTTTGGTTCTTATAAAATTTGGTCAAAAGAAAAGTTTAAGGGAAAAAAAAAAAGTGAAGGAAAAAAAAGTAGGGAGAAAGTGAGTTTTTTTTCTCTTGTTTGGATTGAGGAAAAAATTCAAGAATTTGGATGAGAAATTTAAATGTTGATGAATTACTTGAATCATGCTGATATAATCTAAGTAGTGTGAGGTTGGAGGAGGTTGAAAATTCTTTTGGGAACTTTTCTCGAACTTTCTCCACAATTTTATGAGGAAATTTTTTTCACTTGCACCTAACAATTTTTTCACTTAATTTTCCTCCATATTTTTTTCTTTGTGATTTTCTCCAAACCAAACACAAGAAAAAAAGTTACTTTCCTAAATTTTTTTCTTTCTGCCAAATTTTGTAAAGTCTAAACGGAGCCTAAGGTAACATTGCAATTCATTAAGGTAAACGCACAATCAAGATTTTTGTCAGTTATTTACCATATATCACATGGATATGTCAAACACTTGGCAAGTTGTAGTAGATAAGAGAAGCCTGAAAGTTCTAATATCCTTTTTCTTATCGCACCCTATTTTTGGGTTTTTTACTTGTTTCAGAATTGCTTGTGATCTATGATGGAATAACTCATCTCTGCCAAATTTCTCTGAGTTGTTGTTGCTTGTCAGGTTGAGAAGGCAAGCATTCACTATGAAAATCTTTCGCTGTCATCTGCTTGTGAGGCTGTACTGGATATTGGTAATGCTGGCAATGCTTACATGGATGAGCTTGCGCCTTGGTCTCTTTTCAAGCAAGGGGGTGCTGCTGCAGAAGAGGCTTCCAAGGTTCATTTGTCCTGCATCTCTAGACTATAGTTGTGGCATGTTGTGCAACAATGCTAACGTAATTCAATAGTTCTTGTTAGTGTCATCTACGTCTCTAGATTATAGTTGTGGCATTCTGTGCACCAATGCTAACATAAGGCAGTACTTATTGTTAGTGTCATCTTAAGGTTGGTGGAATAGACGCAACTTTTAAGATGAAGACACGAATTATCGACATCTAAGCGAGTAAGAAATTCAGATCAGTTCGATGTCGGGCGATGTTTGATGTCAGGCGATGTTTGAGTTTGCTTAGTTTGTCCAAAAAAACTTGTAAAAAAATGCGATCATTGTTGGTTTGCCGAATTTGTGTTCAGCTCTGTTTGAACCAGGTCAATAAATATTAGGTCAAAGTTTTGCTGCTTATTTGGGTCTTGGGTTGGCTCTATTCAGGCTGTTACATGTTAATTAATCAAGTATGGGTCAGTCTTCCACATTCAACCATTGCCACGTTAGCTTGTCATATGAGGCATGGATTATAATGCCTTTATATCGTTTTTGTATTCTCATTCGTAAAGTTTGCAGCATTTGTAATTTGGGCCGTTCCTTTGTCGTTACACAGTACCTAGTGGTCATCTTGGAAGCCATGCGGATCATTGCCGTTGCACTGTCTCCGATTTCTCCAAGCCTGTGTCAGAGAATATACTCTCAGCTTGGGTTCTCAGAAGACGAGTACAATGTGCTAACTTGGGTCTCTCACTCTCTCTCTCTTTCCCCTCAGATTGTACAATAGCAACAACACCAACTATTTTGGTTTGTGCTTTCGCAAGCCTAGGGAGATCCCTCCCCATATTGTACAAAGCTAGTTATATTCTGCTAACATTTGGTTGAACCTTGCATCTGTAGAGTGACACAAAGTGGGGTGGGCTAAAGGCTGGGCAAGTCATGAGTCAACCACAACCCGTCTTTGCTAGGATTGAGCCGAAAACTGTAGGAGAAGATTCTGAGGCCGAAGCAGTAAAGAAGACACCAAAGAAAAAGAGCAAGAAGGCTGCGGCTCAAAGTATCTAGAATCCTTGAATTTTTATGTTTGCTTCAATACCATGGGGAAGCACATTTCATTTATTTTTTTTCTATATTGTTTTTTTGTTGTATTTTTTTTCAACCATTGATTTTTCATAGAAGTCTAATAAAATTTTAGTCCTAATTTTGATTTTTTTGGGGAATTACTGGACTTGAAGCTTGGTAGGGTTAAGTTTCTCAAGCATTTGACGTGTGTAAACCGTGTATGTGCTTGGTTCTACTTAGCATGTTATAAGGCATAATTTTGGTTTTGGGGGGGGGGGGTGTTCTCTCTCTGTTAGTCATAGTGAACTTGATTGTCGGGCACATAGGATGAAGTTTTTCGAGGACAGATTTTCTTTATTAGTAACGCTCCAAAACATTGTCACTTTTAACCAATTGGTGTTGGCAGTGATGGCTGCATTGTAGATTTGCTCCTATTTTCGCCTGCTCGTAATATGTGGGTGGCCGTATAGAAAATATGAATATTCAACTCCAGTTTATTAACTTTAGTCTACCAATTGACAACATAATTATGTTGATTCAATTAAACCACCAACTGGAATTAGAATAGCTACTAACTGGTAGTGCATTACAAAATGGCATGGCTTGAGAATTAAATAGACTTGGTTCCATTTGATTTGACCTACAGAAATTGAGGGTTAGGACGACTTTTTTCTTTTGCTTCCAACCCAACATGACCCTTAAATTGAGGGTGTTTGGCTATAATGAGGGTTGGGATTGAGAACATGATTTGATTCTTTATTTCAATCCGCAAATTCTCGTGTTAAAAAAATTTTCAAAACTCAAAACAAACATAGGTTTACCTTTATAAATAGTTTAGATCTACTCAGGACTGGAAAATAAGACATTTTCAAGCTAAATAGTCAAATCGGTTTGGTTTGTATTGGGTTCGGATTACTCTCAGTAATTGCAGGTCAGGTTTGAGTCGGATTATTGTGTTAGGTTAGACTTTCCCAACTTTACAAAAAACAAAAGAAAAGAACAGGCGCCGGATGGGAAGCTAAGCCACGACATTATAGCTCAAAACAGAGCTCAGAAAATTTCTCACAACAAAAGCTTAGTCCCAGGTAGTCCCCGTCACCCTTCACACAACCGCATGCACGCCACCATCTTACACAGAGAAAGAGTAGGCGAAAGGAAGAGAGAAAGGGAGAATTTGAGGCAGAGAATAGGGGGAGACAAACCAATCGAAGCAGCAGCAGTAGCGAAGGAAGAGGACAAAGAAGGAAAGGGCGCAGCAGGGCAGCAGCGTCGAGAGGAGGGGGGGGGGGGGGGGGGGGGGGCCCCCCCCCCCCCACGGCGGCCAAGACTCGCCAAATTTGGCCAAATAAAAAACGGTTCTAAGATGGGTAAACCTTTATTCTCCACTTAGTACTAATTTCGAATTATTTGTAACCTAGCAATGGAGTTCAATTAATGATGGCAAAAATTAGACTTTGGTAGGTGAAGTTGAATACACCCCCCCCCCCATATATATATATATATATATATATATATATATATATATATCTGTGTGTGTGTGCGCGTGCGTATATGTATATATATGTATGTATGTATGTACACACACACACACACACACACACACATATATATATATGTGTGCGTGTGTACATATATATATATATATATATATATATATATATATATATATAT